>OZ024742.1:207531322-207618822 GCA_964016885.1 Eledone cirrhosa | reverse complement strand
CGTATGTTTAATTAAAAGCATTTAGGAGACCATATGCTATCAGCTTTAAACTACTGACTATGTCACTTATTTCTTTTCGGCGAAAGAAGTGAGAGAGGCTCACAGTCTGTTTCACGCTGGCTGGCGTTCATCAGGGCCACGTAATCCCCTGCTTCCGCCGGAAATTATAGAAGCTGGATTCTTATAGAATTCCACTAATAATCAGGAGCTGATCAAACCTGACTTTGAAATCGCAAGATCCTCAGATATCTCTCGATTCTACGAAACAGATTTTCCTCCCGTTGTATCATATGTTTACACCAAAAAATGGCGTAGACTGATATAAATAAGCGAAGACTCTAAACACTGGTGACAAAACTACAACAAACCGGAAGTTTGAATGATTTTCTCACTATTTGTACATTACGTTGTCACTGTTGTCGTCAGAAATGCAGTGAACCAGAGACTGACTCTATGAAAATCTTGAAACAAGGATGTTATTGTCCACAAATTACGGTTTTTAATACAAAAAAAAAAGGAGATGCTTACAGATTATATATGTATATATGTGTGTATATAAGGACCATATCCTGAATATATATTTACAGCTCTTCCTCGTTAAAAATAATTTTAGAGAACTATGCAAACTTCTTTCAAATTCCTTCTCATTGCGATGTCTGTTACTTTCATCATTTCTCTCTATAATTCCACGAATGTTAAAAGCTTATAATGTACAGATGTCTGTGATATAAGTTAACAATGCAAAATATCTAAATTCATCAAAATGTGCTTTTCAAGGGTTCTTGAAAATATACCTTTGACAATTTACGCTATATCCAGACTTTTCCATAATTCTCATTCAAATTATTTCTTTCACTGCTCTCTCTGGTTGACTAACAACACTTCTGGAAAAAGAATCAAATATACATACAAATTCATACACACACACATATTTATTTATTTATTTATTTATTTATTTATTTAGAGGGAGAGAGGGAGAGATAAGTATTACAGAAAGGAGAGATTCGAAAGCAAATTTGTAATCCAGCTGAAAACACTTAGTTTGTAGACATCAGTATACATTCATTCTGCTCAGTGGTGAGATTAAACCATATAACATTAAAATTGTAATCTCTTAACATATATCAAATGCATTTGAAAAGAATTCAATAATAGTTATGCTTCATAGCCGATGGTTTCAAATAAGGTTTCAATTTTCAAATAGTCAAAATATGTTCGACTATTAGCAGTGAAATGTATCGAGGAATTTCTTATGTGGAGAACTTGATAAAACGCAACATAGTTTAATGTTAGGCAAAGCCAGAGTTACATATTAAGCACATCCTTTTCCATGTATAGCTAGAACATTAGTACTAATAATACTTTTCTCCACTTTCTCTGGTGTTAAACAGATGCGAATTAAATAGAGTGCTGGTCTATCGCACCTCATTTTACAGGACAGGAAGAAGTTTCCGTCAGGATGTTATCGCTGCTTGCAGTAGTGAATTACACCACACACTTCATATACTTACATCAAGATGGGCTTCAACCCATAGAACTGTTTTATCGGCCATGGACACAATAGAGAGCTAGGGAAAGAAGATATCTTATTAATTATTAGATTTAATGTTTCTTACTCTACAACCGTCTTAATCTGCTCTATCACATAAGAAAACTACCATGTATACATTTACATAAATTTTAATCACTTCTTATGTTCTATACCTTACTTGCTGTTGTTGTTATTCTCATTGTTTTCCTCTGTCTAGCTTTTGACAAAGAATAATTGTGATAACTGAGATACCAAACATAAGAATCCCATAATGCATAATATTATGTGTCTAGAACTACACTGTGCAACGTATCATCTTCCCTTTTCTTTATGTAGGCAGGATTTCATTAGTGGGGGGAGGGGGCTGCTCTTTCTAGCAGGTCGAGCAACTATACAGAGGCTATCTCATGACATATTTGAGTCTGAAAGTTAAATTAACATGAAAGTCTCTAGAAATATTTCAGGCCTTCAATTGCCGGGAAGTATGTAGAATCAAATGTGTCGGACTGTTGCGCTTTGTCTGAGTTTGACAAAGATATGGATCAAATGTCGTTGTTACTTGTGAAGTCATTAACAACCAAAACCGCAACCCTATACGCTGTGTCTCACTTTCGCAGAAAATGGAATTATTCCATCGTCATAACAATTAAACGGCGATGAGGACTTTCAATATTTGTTCTGGTTCCCTGCATTCTGAGTTCAAAACCCGCCATCGTCAACATCACATTTATCCGCTTGGGGTAAAAATACCAAAATACTAAGATGTCTTCTTCTCCCCCCCCCCTTCTCTCTCTCTCTCTCTCTTTTTCTCTCTATCTATCTCTCTCTCTCCTTTTCTATCACTGTATGTATATATATATATATATATATATATCCCTTGGGTAGGCTAAGTTCTGCTGTGAGAAATATAGTAAATCTCAGTGTATGATTCTCAAGATATTAATTTTAAAGAAAATAGAACTTTGAGCAATCTTTCCATACAGGCATATATAGATGTTATTTTTACATATCTTAAGCATAACTCGAGACTCTTGCAGTTCCTACAGATTACATTGCATATATTATTCTCTTTAGTTTTAAGGTAGTATCTGTGCAGAGGCTCAACCTGTTAAGAGACACAACCACCTCAATCACAGTCTTAAACAATAAATTTAGGAGTGAATATATGAAATACCTAAATCAGATGGTGGTGGCTGGAACACTCTTGATCAGAACCCTGCTTAATCTGAAGGTTAAGAAACAAGCAAAGACGGGGATTTGAATGTAGGGCAAGTATATATGCCTAGTACAGAAAAAAACTCGAAAATATACTTAAGAAACCGTTTTGAACAGATGAATAATTGATTGTTGTATAAATGTACATGGACACGTCTCTCTCTCTCTCTCTCTCTCTCTCTCTCTCTCTCTCTCTCTCTCCCTCCCTCTTTCTATCTCTCTCTCTCTATCTCTCTCTCTCTCTGGTTGCTTCACACACACAGGCAATTATATATACGTGCATGTGTGTGCGTACTTCCAGATTTGCTTATATGTCTATATATATATTCACGCATTTATGACGGTAAGCTAAGCTATGTTCATATGTATTGGTATAAGTGTTTTCATACTCACGCCCACATTGATAGTATATATATATATATATATATATATATATATATATATATATATGTTGGTGTGTGTGTGTGTGTGTGTGTGTGTGTGTGTGAAGGTGTATATATACATATATATGCACATATATGTGTGTGTGTATATATACATACATATACATGTGTGTGTGTGTGTGTGTGTGTGTGTGTGTGTGTGTGTGTGTGTGTGTGTGTGTGTGTTTATGTGCGTATGTCTATATGTATATCAGTTCTCCTTTTGCGAAGCATTCAGAAATAAAGGAAGAAAAAAGAGAGAAATATCAAATATCTGAAGCATAATATCATGAAAACTGAAAGAGTTGAAATGCATTGGGTAAATAAACTTGGTAAAATAAACAAAATCTTCATTGTAATCAGTGACGGAAGGGATAAAATAGAATATACTTTCTGGCCTGAAGTAAACTGCCAAGAACACACTCTTGAAATTCCTTGTGAACAGCAGCTGTATAACAAGATGAAAGACCACTCGTAAATATATCACTGAACAAACTCACTTGTGATGATATGTGTTCTCTATAATTGTATGTATATGTGTTTATGTGCGCGCGGGTGTGTGCGTGTGTATTTGTGTGCGTGCGAATGTATTGCCTGCCAGTATCTTTCTGATATATATATATATATATATATATATATATATATATATCAGAAAGATACTGGCAGGCAATACATTCGCACGCACACAAATACACACACATATATATATATATATATATATATATATATATATATTTATTTATTTATGTGTGTACGTCGGTGGGTGGGTAAATGTGCGCGTGTGTGGGTATTGTATTATATATATATGTGTGCGTGTATGTTTGTTTATTGCATCTGTTTGTATCGGTTTTTCCTTATTATGTTTAGATGTGAGTGTGCTCATTGTGTGTGCATTGGCGCTCGCTTGTATGTATATCTCTATATACATATACACTTATATATAATGCAAACCATATGCAATGAGTGCAAACTCTACTATATACACGCTTACATACATACATACATACAAACATACATACATACAGATATACATGCATATATATATGCGTGTATGTGTGTGTATGTATATGATAATATATAACATACGGAATATTGCCAAATATCCTATACATACATCGCTATTTCAGAGCACCAATCCTAATACCTGATTTTTGCTGGACCGGCAATCGCCCTGTATAATCAGCTCCTGATTATTACTGGAATTCTATAAGAATCCAGCGTCTATAATTTTCGCCGGAAGCAGGGGTTGCGGGGCTCTGATGATCGCCAACCAGCGTGAAACAGACTTTTCTCCCTTCTTTCACCAAAAAGAAGTGACATAGTCACTACTTTAAAACTGATTGCGTAAGGTCTTCTAAATGTTTTTAATTAAACATATAGTATATTGCCAAATATACTATACATACATTCATGTATACATCGTTATTTCAAAGCAACTATCCTAATACCATATATATATATTTAATAAGAAGTTGGCGGGACTAGCATAAGTTTCACTGCTAGTACCAGTTGCATCTCAGCGTACTCAATAGATAAGGTAATTTAAAAATCCCAGATTAGACACAGGGTTATATGTAAATGACTACTATTAATTATATACCCGTACTCAAGTTTCCGCTGCACTTATGCAGCAAGAGAGTGCACAGCATCTACTGTCTACATTGATTATGCAACAATGCACAATCAGTTCATGTGATCTCATCAGCGGTTGTCACCGAATCAATAACCAATCGATCGACAGAATTCGATTCCAGTCCTTGCCGGTAAGTGACACAGTAGTACATTAGCAACTGAAATCCTTACGCGTCATCATAATGCCGCCTCTTCATAAGCATTCTCCAACGTATCTCAAGCCAAACACAAATTAACATATGACTGAAATATCCTTTATTAGAGAAAATCAGTCTCGAATCGCTGTACAATAGAATGGTAGCATGCGGCTCCAATCCCTAATAACATGGCCAAAACGGTGCGACAGTAACAATGGTAGTGCATTTCCATACATTAAATGCCAACAGGCAATTAGACAGCAATATAGAGTTTAGCACGGTGGTTAGAATTTGAATTCGAGATATTTCGACCAACCACCGGCATAAAACCGTTCGGTTTCACAACTTGCACGATTCAATAGGTGAGTGATATATATATATATATATATATATATATATATATATATATATATATATATAATATATATATATATATATATATATATATATAATATATATATATATATATATATATATATATATATATATATATATATGTAGATAAATCTACCAAAAATTTACGGTAGTGTCCAATCTGTATGAAGAACTCAATGTAATCCGGATATCATGAAAAGAGAAGATGCATTCAAAAACTATTTTCGGTGAAAATTAACGGATTCCAGAGTCAAGATAAATTAATAAAGTAATGAATAAACAAAGAAACAGTTCCTTATATTAAAAAATTCATCATTTTACGATCGTTTCTAGGATATATATGTGTTAGTGTTGGTATGCATATATATGTGTAGGTATGTATATTCCCTCTGATAGTTTGTATAAATATTTTACATAGATCTATAGAATATGCATACCAACACTAACACATATATATCCTAGAAACGATCATAAAATGATGAATTTTTTTAATATAAGGAACTGTTTCTTTGTTTATTCATTACTTTATTAATTTATATATATATATATATATATATACGTTATTCCAGGTTTAATCGGAGGTAACCACAGTAAGTAAGGTACTCAATACATAGCAGAGTATAACAGTTTTAATATAGATGAGATTCTACAGGACTAGAACTGTTTCATTCTTTAGAAATCATCAGGAATCTCCTGATGATTTCTAAAGAATGAAACAGTTCTAGTCCTGTAGAATATCATCTATATATATATAAAGCTTGTGTTTAGCTTCGAACATAGCTGTAAGCAAATATGTATTGGAATTTCGTATTCCTAAAGAAATACGCTATGTTTATAAATAAACATTTAGAAACCCATAGCTATGAATAACACTCGAAGCTAAATTCTAGTGCTATTCTATCTTAAGTTAAGCTTCATATACAAATGAGATTAATCACCTCATTTACACAGACGGAAAAACAGTATATCTTCGCCTGTTTTCAAAGTCCGGCAATTGCAAGAGCGGGAGAGATCGTCCTGACGAGGACCAGTTGAGTTTGAAATGCATAGACGGTTGTCCCCCTTGCTTCTGTTGGGCACAGCCTGGTGGTATTAGCTGTCAGTGTGTTATTCGTAGCTATGGCTTTCTAAATGTCTATTTATAAACATACCGTATTTCTTAAGAAATACGAAATTCAAATACATACATATATGTGTGTGTGTGTGTGTGTATGAATGTGTGTGTGGTGTGTATGTGTGTGTTATGGAGTTCTGCCCTTATATCTATTTGTTTACTTATTTGATTGCTTATATTTTAATATAATTCTAACTATTTAATAAATTTAGGAGTGCGTCTATGTGTGGCATGTTTATGTGTGTGTCTGTACACTCTGAATGTTCTCTTTGTAGACATTTGTACAGAAAACAATATATAAAGAATTCCATTGTCGTATGATACTATAATGTGGAGTTTTAGTAAGGTCTCACACATATATGAAGTAAATAACCTTTTGTTTAGTTTTTTGAGTAGTTCAAATATCTCTTGGTCCCATTGGTGGATTGGCAGTATCGCTAGAGGGTCGGACGCCATGCTTTGACGCATAGAGTTACGGCCCTTGCCATTCTGAGTTCAAATCCCGCCGAGGTTAACTTTGCCTTTCATCCTTACAGGGTCGATAAAATAAAGTACCAGTAATGTACTGGTTAATTGCTGGCCTTGTGCCAATAGTAGAAGCAATTATAAAACTTATTAGAGCTTGTAGAAATTTGTACCAAGTAAAATCCTCAGGAATATGGTCCATCACCGATAATAAATACCTGGAACATCTGTTCTCGAGAAGAACTTTGTAGGATTTACCATCACAATATTTGGCGTGCTCTATATAGTAAATATTGTATGTGTATCTGTATATATATATATATATATATATATATATATATATATATATATAAATATATGCCCTGACCCTCTGACCACCTCTCCGCACACGCAGACACACAACCCTCCTCCTGCCTTGATACTCTGACCACTTCATGTTGCGCGAGCACCCCACATCTCCCCTCTTCCGACCAACCCAACCACGGATTACACACATTGGACATCGCTCCCAAGAATCAACTCCATCACGAGGAAAATATCCGGCAACCCACCACACTTTCTACGGAACTACCTTAGGAATTTACCCACGGACATACACTCACAAAAATGTTTTTTCCCACATGCCACCTACATCCGCAATACGTATAAACACCACACACACGTGCGTACCCCCACATATTTATTTACGCACTCAGCCTCCGGAATCCTCTCCCTCCTCCCCCACCCCTCTGACCCCTCCTCTTCCACACACGCACACATACACCGACCCACCCCATACACACCTTTTTCTGAACATCGAACCTCGTTCTTCCCCCAACTCTCACATTCACATACACACACACAAATACGTACACCTATACACACACACCACCTTCAGCCCTCCCCGCTCGGACACCCCGCCTCCCTCTCCCCACTCCACCCGCCACCACCCCTACACGTCCCACACCCTTCCACCGTTTCCTATAAATGTCTTTTTTCTAAATGTCTCTCCCCCACTCCTCTACACACCCTTGGAACTCTCTTCCCACACTCTTTTTGCCTGAAGAAGGGCTTATGCCCGAAACATCATTCCCCACTACCCCGCCCACTCTCAAGAGCGTGAAACTAATAAACCTTCGTTCGTACTGCCTCTCTGTCGGTAATGTTGAAATATCGACATGTGGTAGAGTGATAGTCAAAATAATGCTTTAAAATTCTGAGTTAAAATCCCGTTGTGACAAAATACGCTTTTAATCCTGTGATTGATAAATAGATACAAATTAAATCATCTAATCGATTGCGTGGGACACATCTCGCTTCCAGATGTTATTGCCTTGTAAACATATATGAAATTGCTTATCGGTGAAGAAAATTCCTTACACTATTTAGTTACCTCCCTTTACGTTCTGAGTTCAAATCCCACCGAGGTCAGCTTTACATGTTATCGCTAGGGTTGATAAAATAAGACACCAAATATGTGCTGCAGTCGATTTAATTTACATTCGCCTCCCCAAAAATTGCTGGCCTTGTGCCTAAATGAGAAAACATTATTACTATTATTATTCCATTAGTTTTAACATCAGTATGTGCTTTCCCAGCGCAAGCCCTTGCCGCTCTCTGAGCCTTCAGTACGTGATATCTGTCTATCTCTCTGTCTATGTGTGAGTGTGTGCGATGTTTTAATGTTTTCAATTGTATTTTACTTTTCACGAAATATGCAGGCAAGGCATAGTGCAGTGGATCAGGAAAATCGTTAGGGAGCCGGGCAAACCTGTTTGATCGGCTTTCATCAGCTCTGTGAGTATTAATATAACCTATTTATCAGTCTTTAACACCCTATGTAGTAGGTTTGTATATTCTGTTTTATCTTGGTTCAATCGCATACTTTGACTTCCCGAGGTCAAATTTTACCGAGATAGAATTTACTTTTCATTCATCTGGCGTCGTTAAAATAAGCAGTAATCAAATACTAGAGTCAGTTTGACTGGCTGCACACACACCTAAAGAAAATGTTGTCATATGTCAATAATTATTATTATTTACACCATTATATTGTCTAAGACTGAGATTCTTATTAGTTTATGTTATATTCTTCTAAATATTTCCAGACTTCCTATACGTACTCTTAAAAGCATGTGGGTTAAATATGCTACGGGATAGCTGAAATCTACTAGATATAAAAGCCAAATATCTCAGAAATTACGGCTACCCTCTGAATAAACAACACCTTGCTTAAATATCTTGAAGACATTGTTAGGGATGCGTACAAAATATCTTAACTAATCAAGGAACTAAATGTAACTATTTTATAAGTATAACCAATGTATAACCACTGTATAACCACTGTATAACCACTGTATAACCAATATATAACCAGTGTATAACCAATGTATAACCAATATCGCATGTTGTGTACATTATGCATTAGGCATTATAAATGCTATTTAAATATTTTTATTTATTTACCTCTTTCGGGTCATCAATTTGTTGGGGAGGATACTTAATATTTTTCAATCCTTTTTATTTTGAGGTCAACAAATGGCGTCACAAGCCACACATTTTGGATACAATTAAACAAAAGATATCTCAAGGAAAGTAGAAAAATTATGAAAACAAGCAATGTTTCTTTCTTTCACGCCGTTCATAGCCTGCAGTAAAAAAATGTGGAGTTATATCATTCAGAGTTGAGTTGAGTGCCGAAAAAGTGTGTTTCAATTTGCTGGAAGCATATCTATCTAGACTGGAGATTCTTTTGACCAATCAACAATGGGATTATGAGAAGGTATTGTGATGGAAGACGACAGCTAGCTAGATAGCTTGCTGTCCGATGGTGACAGATTCTCATATGTTTTACTTTTTTGTTTGTTTTTTCTCCGGTGGATTTACACGAGTGAACGATGAGAGGAGATTTAGAAATGGAAGAGTAAATAGGACATTTAAAGTAGACACATAGACGAAGGGAGAGGGGATAGAAAGGAGGAAGAGAGACAGAGGATAAGAGAAGGAAAAAGAGAGTAAGACGTAGATAAAAAGTAAAGAGAGAGAGAGTAAGTGAGAGAGAGAGAGAGAGAGAGAGAGAGAGAGAGAGAGAGAGAGAGAGAGAGAGAGAGAGAGAGAGAGAGACTGACAGAGAATGAGTCAGAAAAAAAGATACAGTTACAGAAAGAAAAATAGAAAAGATGTGGTAGTAGGAAGATTGTAAGAAAATGATGGAAAATGGGTGATCAATAAACATGTGTTTGACTGAGGTTGTGAGTGTAAAATATTTTTATATTTGTTTGTGTTGGGGTGGTATTTGTGTTAGTATATAGATGCATATGTGAATGTATCTGAGTGTTTGTGTATGTATGTGTGTATGTATGTGTGTATGTAGTGCTTCTGTGTATAATCAGATCTTTAATATATGGGAGAACGGCCCAATAACCTCTTACATCAGATTGTGAAAAGTCAGAATTTGTGTCCCATTACTGCCACAGCGTGCAATTAGCTCTAAGTAATCACATATAACACAAGCAGTGCTAGAGAGAATGAAATAGAAAGGAATGTAGAAAGCGTAAACGAGAAAGAAAGACATAAGAGATGATATGGATAAGGAGAATATAAGAGTGAAAAAGAGATGATAAAAATAAGAGAAATGGGTAAAGAAGCGCGATGAAAATTATGAAAATAGAAATAAGAGAAAGAGAATCAAAAAGGGAATGGGAGAGATAAAAAAAAAGACAAAAGAAACTCAAAGAAAGAATGAAAGACGTGAATGAATGTATGCGTATATGTATATAGTGTGTGTGTAAGAATGTGTATGCCTATGAGTGTATTTACGTGGGCATGAGATTGAGAAGGAGAGTGAATGAAATAATGAATGTATAAATCAAGAAATGAACGATTGCATGAAGAAAAGGATTTCAAAGAAATAAATATAGGAGGGAATGAATAAGTATGTAAAGGAAGGGAAGGCAGGATAAAAGAATAAAAGTAGCTGAAAACTCCTGAAGGAATTGACAATACAGTGATTGAATAAATGAATGAATAACAGTAGGAATAACGTTGACAACGATAGAGGGCTAAACACTGCAAAGTAGACTGTAAGATGAGGTAACGAAAAGTAGGTTACCTGGTAATCTGTTTTGTTTTTTGTTGTTGTTGCTTTTTTTTGCCTAATATTTCGGGACCTAAAATTTCCTTCTTCAGGGTTTAAGGAACATTCAGTGGATAATGTTCCAATTTCCTCTCTTTGAGATAACGCCAATAGACTGTGCAGTCCATAGATGATTGAACGAATAAATAAATGGATGGATAAGCTAAAAGATTGGGATAAAATGAATGAAGGAATCAGTGAAGGCGAGACTAGAAAGAAAGAATGAAGGATTGGTTAAATGGCGGAACATATAAAAGAATGAATCATTAAATGAAGAATGAAGGATTTACTGGAAAAATGAATCAAATAATGGATGAATGAAATAAAATATCGAAATGCTATATGAACAATATCGAACAATATTGAACAATATCGAAATGCTATATGAACAATAGAAAATCAGGGGGAAAATTGGAGCCATTAGAAATAAAATTATGGGAATAAGTAACTGAAATAGAAGAAGATAATATAGGCGAATGAAAACAAAAATCTTGATGAAGAATAAAATTAAGGATTGAGGGCAATAAAATGTATGAGATACAGGGGTTAACATTAATTTTAGGCGCGCTAGAATTAGCCTCTAGCTTAGTGAACGTTCCCTTTATTGGGTACACCTAAACAGGAATGTTTCCCATTTTGTTACTTTATTTATATATCTTTGTGTTGTGTCTAGAAACCTCTATAATGGATAAAATTGACAAATAAATATGCATCTATTTCCCGAAGCTGAGGATTATTATATGAAATATGGCAAAGGTATTTTTAACCAATGCCTTTACAACCGCACAATCATTTCACATTCTCTGCTGATCCCTGCAGAAATCAAATTATTGGAGTTGGCATGGCAGCATTAGTGATTCCTCTTTACAATTTTTGTCTGTCCAGTCCAACACAATGCTTCCCTCCTCTTATTCCATTCCACCCATGTCCAGTGGTTTTCTTTACTTTCTTCTTTATATATTACATTATTTTCTTATTTTCTTTATTATTCTGCTACTTACTGTAGCAATAGCTTGAGGTGGGGTTATAACTTGTGTCACTGAATCACTGGGATGGTGCGAGGGAGGGATGTGATGCTTCTACTTCATGGTCTTCGTGTCATATCCTTCTGTCCAACTGTGACATGGAAATGGTTATTGTTATGGTTAATCTGTCGTATTTCACAACAGGCAAGTAGAAATAACAATGTCACCGTCTTTCATTTACAATAACAGCTTTTATGAGGACAACATGCAGTCCGGCTATACAGGCACACAGTTACACACACACACACATATATATATATATATATATATATATATATATATATATATATATATATATATATTTTTTTTTTAGTCCAGCATTAGCCGCCGAAACGGCTTGAGCTCAGCCGTCGGGGTCCCACTCGTTCCTATTACCCACTCTACTACCCTAAGTATTGAGTACTTTGGTGCGTTATGGTCCATCTGGTTCCTTACCACATTACCTTCGTTATATATATATATATATATATATATATATATATATTTATCTATATATACACACACATTCATACCTGCAACAACAACACGTAGGTGAATACATGCATACGTGCATGCATTTTGAATGTTTGCATACCTAATACAGAAGAACATGGGAGAGACCAGACATTCACACATACGTACATGTATGCATATATATAAGTAAATGTCCGTATATAAATTCAAACATACGTGCATTCATACATGAATACATACATACACCCATATATGCATGCATATATACATACACACACATTCACATATATATATATATATATATATACACACACATTCGCATATATATATATATATACACACACATTCATAGCTGCAACAACACGTAAGTGAATACATGCATACGTGCATGCATTTTGAATGTTTGCATACAACCATATATGTATGCATATATATATATATACATACATAAACACACACGTATGACTGTACTATGTGCGGAATTGGACACTATGTACCGACGTGTTGTATATGGAGGTGTCTATACATACATACACACAAATATGTATATGTGTGTATGTGTGTGTATGTGTGTGCGTGTGCGTGTATATTAACATATAGCACAGAATATCTCGTTGATTTAGAAAATTGAATTGTTAAAGTCAAATAAATATTTGTTTCTACTTTAGGCACAAGGCCAGCAATTGCGCAGTATATTACTGGTACTTTATTTTATCGACCCCGTAAGGATGAAAGGCAAAGTTAACCTCGGCGGGATTTGAACTCAGACTGTAAAGGGACGTAACTATACTAGAAAGCATGGCGTCCAACCCTCTACCGATACTGCCAATCCACCGCCCTAAAGTCAAATAAATAATTGTTTCTACTTTAGGCACAAGGCCAGCAACTACTCAGTACATTACTGGTACTTTAAGTACTTAAAGTCAAAAAAATAATAGTGTGCGGTGAGGTATTTCTCAACTAGTGGTACGCACAATGTAACCATCAAACAAATCAGCCTGAATGTCTATACGCTACCAACGTATTGAGTACATTTTGTAACCCTCGTTACCTCTCGACCCAACTCGAGAACATACATGCATATTTATATATATATAACAAGTATAACAATACACATATATATATATATATATATATATATATATATATCATCATCATCATCATCATCAACGTTTAACGTCCGTGTTCCACGCTTGCATGGGTTTGGACGGGGGTAGTCCCACTTGAGGCAAGAGTGATTGTCTTGCTCGCATAGGACTGTCTGGCAGGTTTTCTACAGTTGGATGCCCTTCCTAACACCAGCCACATTTACAGTGTGGGTCTGGGAGGTTTTTACCGTGTTGCCTACACGGCCACATTACAGCGTGGACTGTGTGTTTTTTTGTCGTGACACCTACACGATCTCATTTGTTTCGGCCTGGATGGCGCGGCACCAACATAACTTTACATAGAACGGGGTGGTGTGGATGGGGTGGGGGTGGTGGCGGGACGGGGTGTATTTTGTTAGAGATGCCTACTGGCAAGGCGGGTCTTCTCTGTTACTGAGTACCGCCAAAGGTCTCGGTCCAGTGACATTGTCTTGGAGAGGTGTAAGTGTGTGAGGTCGGAGTTTATCAGCTCATCCCATGTTTTTCTAGGTCTGCCTATTCCGTGGCTACCGTCTATCTTTATTGCCCTGCACTTTGTAATACAGCTATCGACTTTCATGCGCATCACGTGTCCATACCAACGCAGCCTTCTCTCGAGTAAACAACATCTGATCCCTCTTATCTCTAATTTGTTCCTTAGTTCGTTTATGCTTTGCCGTTCACGTATATTACTGTTACACATCCAGCGGAGCATGCAAGCTTCGTTCCTCTCTAGTCTGCGTATATCCTCTGCACACAATGCCCAGGTCTCACTACCATGCAACATTGCTGTTCGTATGCAGGCATCGTACAACCTGCCTTTCATTTTTAGGGAGAACCCTTTAGCAGCTAATAGTGGTATAAGCTCTCTGAACTTTTTCCAACCAGTTCTGACTCTAGCTACAGTACTTTCAGAGCACCCTCCCCCACTGCTGATTTTATCGCCCAGGTAACGGAAGCTGTCCACTATTTCTATAGAACCCTCTGCGCAATTGAAAGAGCTAGTATTTTGTGGGCACTTGCTGCTACTTATTGCACCAGAACACCGGCCACATGTAAAGTCTATGTTCTTAGTTAGCTTACCTGTGATCCCACTACATCTTTTATGCACCCATACTTTGCATTTAGGACATAAGATGGAGTTTCTACCTACGCCTTTCCTACATACCGAGCACGACCATTTCCCAGAAGGGACCGCCGCCTTGTTTTCTTTCCTACAAACTAGAACTTTGGTCTTAGCCAGGTTAATTTTAAGTCCTTTTGACTCTAGGCCGTGCTTCCATGTTTGGAATTTCTTCTCTAGCTCGGCCATTGATTCCGCTATGAGTGTCAGGTCGTCTGCGTATAGGAGTTCCCATGGGCAGCCTGTCTTGAACTCCTCTGTTATAGCCTGAAGGGCAATAATAAATAGTAGGGGGCTGAGAACAGAGCCCTGATGGACGCCAACTTTTACGCTAAACTCTTCACTATATTCGTTGTTAATTCTAACCTTGCTGACTGTTTCTTTATACATGGCTTGTATAGCCCTCACAAGCCATTCGTCAACGCCTAGTTTTCTAAGAGCCCACCAGATAATGGAGCGGGGGACTCTGTCGAAGGCTTTCTCCAGGTCGACAAAAGCTAAGTAGAGGGGTTTACCTTTAGCTAGGTACTTCTCCTGTAGTTGTCGTACTATGAAAAGAGCGTCTGTGGTGCTTTTGCCTGACACAAACCCGAACTGCATTTCATCTAGGTCAATTCTCTCTCTGATTAGTTGCGCTATTACTTTTTCCGTGACCTTCATGACCTGGTCGATTAATTTAATGCCTCTATAGTTACTCCTATCTAGGGCGTCTCCCTTACCCTTATAACAGTTAACGATGATGCTGCTATGCCAGTCCTTCGGAACAACCCCATTCTGTACGACTTGGTTAACTATGCGGGTGACCATGGTGTGTCCCACTGTGCCAGATGCCTTCAGCATCTCAGCAACTATTTCCGAAGGCCCAGATATATATATATATATATATATATATATATATATATATATATATATATATTTATTATGCGCATTTCGAAAACAACATCATCCTGGGACAAAAATTGTGTTCTCATCAGATAAAAAAAGGTAACATGATATGAGGCCTAAAAACAATTGTCAACAGGAGAGTGCAGACTTTTTTAACCATCTTTCAATTTCTTCTTATATATATATATGCTTCCAGGGTGACCCAAGGCCGCGAACATTTAAACTTCCTACTCTTAATATGGCTATGTTGGCAAGCTAAAAGAGTGAGGGAAGGTTTACTTACCTCCCGGGGTCTAGTGAAGGTCGGGTGGTTCGACCTCCGTGGTTGGTGGGGTTTCTTTTGGGAACCCCTTTAAATGTCTCGATGTGCGTTTCACGTTCGGGGTTCCCATGTCTCGAGGAAAGCTCTCTCGAATTTCTTTGTAGGAATCGAGCGACATTCGCACCAGAAGCAAATCTGCTGGCACGCAAAATGTGCTCAATTCAAAGATCTCCCTCTATGTTTGAATATCCTCGCTTCGTGCTTAGAGGGCCTTCAATTTATAGTTGGCCCTTCTGACAAGCACGAATTTTTTAATGTTTTATTGGTGTGGTTTTATTTGTTTTCGTTTTGGTGACTGTGTGGTAATGGTTTAGGTAGTGTTGTTTCGGGTATGTCTGTATTTGTTGTAGGTGTGGTGTCTGCAATTTCAGGTGTTTATTTGTTCTTGTGTTTGTTTAGGTTGTTTGCGTTTCGGGTATTGTGGGGGTGGTGTTGATGTTGATGTTGGTTATGATGTTATTGGGGAATTGTTTGCGTTAGTGGTGTCTGTATTTTTTGTTGTGTATATCTTTTGTGTTTTGTTGGTGCTTTTTTTGGTAAATTTTCTCTTTTGTTTTTTGGCACTTTGGGGTTTCCTTCATGTTCACTGCTGGAAGACAAAGGGTCTGTGACTGTGAGTGTATCTGTGTATGTGTCTGCCTTTATGGTTTTATCCAGGTGTACAATTGGATGGGTAGGGGGGAGTGGGAGAACTTTCCTCGTTTTCACCTTGGATTGGTTTCGGTACTGGCGGTAGACCGGCTGTTTTTGATGTTGGTATGGTTACTCGTGTCATTGTTGGGGGTGATTTGGGTGGTGGTGGTGCTGCTTTCCGTACTGACACTGGCGTTGGCAACAGAGGAGGTTTTCGACCCCTGCATCTTTGAGCTGAGGACAGAAGGGGTGCAGATGCGTTGCTTCCCCGCAGACGAAGCAGTGCGGCCTTCTTCCCTCAGTGATTAATTGGAGTGTTGTCCCGTTCTGTAGGCGGGCAAAATCCGGGATATTGTAGATGTCCTCAGGTTTCATTTGGAGAAGAATCGGCAAATCCAATCCGGACCAGACTTCTCTCTCTGTCCTTTTGATATCTAGGAGGGTAGTGTCTGTCCCCTCCTCGATTACGCATCCCAGGAGCCACCATATGTTCATTCCTGGTGGGATCCTGGGAATGCGGACCTTTACTGTCCTTTTGCCCATGTACCCATGCAGGACGGGTGCATGAAAATGCGTTCCGTTCTGCAGGGGTCATCGAGCACTTAATAACAAGTGCCTCCGTTTTGAACTGTACCGAGATGGTACCGAACTGCTTGGCCATTGCTTTGTACTCGATGTCACTTCCGATACACTTTAAAGCAGCCTCCACTTGGCTGGCGAGTTCCACTTTGCGTGTCTGCACTGAAATGCATTGAAAGTACACCGTCCTCCTTTGCATGGCTGTTATTGCCTCGTCCGGGATGGTTAGGTTTTTCCAGGACTTCTCTCGTTTAATTAACCTCCACACCTGGGCCAACTGTTGTTCCCTATCACTAATATCTCCATTGGAGAAGCGCTTTGTTTTCGCTGTGGGTGCTGCAAAGGTGGCGCCTCCGTTGCTCTTGCTGTCGGTGTTATCGTTCTTGCTGTTGTTATTAGTTTTGTTTTTGTTGTTTTGTTTGTTGTTGCTGTTGCCACAGCCATCAGTGTTTACATTGAGGTTGTCGGTGTTATTGTCGTTGTTGTTCTGGGTTGTTGTTGAACTAATAATAATAATAATAAGGGCAGTAGACGCACGTGGTGGATAGAATGTTATGGAATCGCTCTCGTAAGTTTTTGATTTTTAACATATTTAAAACAATTGTGATATAACAATTCTCAGTACCAATTGTACATAAGGCACCAGTTGTTCTCTCAGAAAATGAAAACCCATAATATTCTAGCATATCGCTCAAATATTCAATTTTGTATTATAAATTTTATATTAAAAAAGAAAATGGTTATAAATGGAAGAAAGCCCCTCGGTCTACACTGTATAGAACAGCCAAATAACAGCAATTTCACCACCACCACAACCTAGATACACCACCTATCCTACCACCCCTCTGTGTACACTAAATACAACAGCCAGATAACGGTAATTTCACCTCCACCACCACCAATCCCAACATAATAAGAATAATTACTATTATTGTATCTGAAGTTTTCTCAAAATGTTTAATTCAAATATGAAGGATATCTGTCTACATATATATTAAACATAGGCGACAAACCGCATATATATACAGATCAAACAAACGCATACTAGCTACAGTTTATTAAACAGAACTCAGTAGCGACAACGCCATCACTACAGTCACCGCCGCCACCACTCCATCATTGGTACCCCACTATCTTCTGTTAACTTAAGAAAGGGGAAGGTGGCGGTATCACTAGACAAGGGAGGGGCTAGCAAAAGATATTAATAGACTGACTTAGTGACCCGGTCAAACGTCAACCACTATGTCTCTGCTGGCTCCCCCTTCCCCACCAACAATAGAAAATGCCCCAGCACTACCACGACATAGCCAACAACAACAACAGGCAACTTCAACAAAAAGTATATTATATTATTAATAATAATTTCATTCTTAAGTCACGCAGTTCCCACATTAAGGAACCACTCATGATAATAACAACTTAAAAAAGAAAAAAAAAGAAAACCCCTTGACCAAGAAACATCGGGATGGCGGCCGGCGGGGAATAGCCGTGTCTCTAGCACAGGACGACCCCTCTAGTCTTGGTTGACACTCGTCCTAAGAGTGGTAACACGAAATGATTACCCCTTGGCAGTTAAGGATAAAACGCAACAAAATAAAGCCAATGTCAAATGTTAAAATCTCATACCGGATCGGCCGTCACCCGAATCGAATAGGGCGGCGTCCCTCAGAGAGGAAATGGACTGGGGTCGAAAAATCAGCTAATGGTTCAAACCTTCCCATCAATTCAGAGCTGGAGACCTCCCATAACCGGAATACTCCTACTGTTGGCCCTCCATGCTCGCCACCAAGAAATCCAACGAAAAATGAAATATGTGTCAGTGAAAACGACACCCAGGTTTGGGGCGGAATCACTGACAGCAGAACAAATTAAAGAAAGGATGGAAAAAGTGGAGGGAGTGCATGCTCAAGATGAAACTCAAAATGAAAACAATGAGATCGTAAATGATATAGAAATGAATGAGAATGAACTTGCCAGATTGAAGAATGAAATTATGATCGAATGGATGAAAATGAAAGAATCTGACATGGGCGAACGAGACACTCTCCCTAAGTTCCAGAACTCCAAACAGAACCAAAAGGTAATACAGAAGACTAACATAATTCTCAGAAACATTATCATCAAAAACAAACTAAACATTTCTGATCTAAATCATCTCTATTATGCATCGGCTAAAGTCACCACTCACTTATGTGGAGTGAAAATGAAAAACAAAGGAATTCCCACAAGAAACCCCTTTGGCAAGAGAACATCAATCGCCAAATAAACCTTCTCCGATCTGACTAAGACATGTTAACAAACTTCAAAGTAGGTGAACATGTTAAAGAAACTAAACTTAGAAAATTGAAAAGAAAATACAGTATAAAATCAACAAGTGACATAGACATGCTGATAGAAATAATCAAACAAAATGTGTCGGCCAAAGCTGCTCGTATAAGTCGCTTTGAAAAACGATTTAGATTCTATAAGGTCAATATGTTCAAAAACAACCAAAGCAACATCTACAGAAAAATTGGCAAGTCAACAATAACTACTAAATCAATACCACCCAAGGAGGAAGTGCAAGAATTCTGGGTAAATATCTGGGTCGGAGAAAAAGTTCATAATATACATGCCCCATGGATAGACATAAATATGAAAGATACAGCTCATCTTGAGGAACAAACATGGGAAAATATAACAGTTGAAAAGTTGCGTTTGGCTCTTATAATACTTGTTTCTACTTTTGGAACAAGGCCAGCAATTACCCAGTACATTACTGGTACTTTATGTTATCGACCCCGTAAGGATGAAAGGCGAAGTTGTAATGAATACTTTATTAAACACAAGGGTTTACACAAAGTAAGACATTAAGGACAGTACAGCATAATACAGGGCGGTACAAATGGGCATTTCTGCGTGTAAAAAAACAAAAACAGAGGATGTAACAAAAAAAAACAATGAAAAATTCCCCAATAGTGGGAAGACTTCCGAGGCACATTCGTGGAGAAAGACCATTAAAAAAGCCACAGTGACACTGACCACCAGGGCAAGAGCCCTCGCCCAGTTTTCCACCTTTAATTTACAGACACATACTCAAAGTAGGCCCATTCACTCGGGCCGTTCTTGCCTCTCTCACCCATCTTTCAACACAATGCTGGGAAGAGAGCACTCCTCTCTCTACCCTGATTTTCCTTTTCAAATGAAATTTGAAAAATTTAATCAGGGCATCACCGAAGAGGTAAGTGCTAGTCTTCAGCCCTTTCAAACGTGTCCAACATACTATCTCTTTTGCCATGGCCACCAGACAGATAAAAATTGCCTGCCCTTCTCGGCTAAAGGAAGAAGGCGGGGCAAGCCTCACAATGGACTCAGCTGATAGCTGGATCCGTCCTACACGCGACAGCAGATGTTCAACATAAACCCACAAGTCAGCAATACTCGGACACTGGACGTGTGCGTGCAGGACCGTTTCGTCGCACTTCGCGCATCTCGGACATGCCCGGCTGACGGAACCTCCATGCCTGTAAAGTTTATCCCGAACTGGCAAAGCTCCTCGGTAGCACTGCCAGGCCAGGGATTTCTAGAAGTTGTCCATAGGCCCCGGCCCGAAATTTCTTCCGAAGAGATTGGCTAGTTGATTTTCGTCGACGCCTAGAGTTTGCCCAAGTACGTCGTCGCTCTTTCCCTCCACTAAGCTTCTATAGAACGCCGAGGTGGAGTTTCCACCGATCACATTGCCCGATTGGTCAAGGGCTGTGAGCGCCTGAAGACATTCCAGTCTCCAACCGCTCCCTCTCGGTCTTCGCTTGACCCAGGACTTCAGCTCCGCCAAGGAGACGAGCTGGCTGGGGAAAACGCGTCTAGCAAACGGCGACCACACCTGATCACCGTCGAGGAAGAGGTGGAGATGTCGTAGCCTGAGCGCGTGTCTGCGCATCATCAGCCACGGCATTCCCTGCCCTCCACGTAGCGGGCGTTGACAGCAGATGGACCGCCTGACCATCGGAGCGCGTCTCTTCCACAAAAAGCGAAAGAGCAAACGCTCCAGCGCAGTCAGGCGGGGCTTATCACAAGGTACGCCGGTCAGGCGGTAGTAGATGACGGACGTAATGTACGCGTTAGCCCCCTCCGCTCGACCTTTCAGGAATGGCTTCCTCTCCACCCATTACTGGGTGAGAGAAGCCAACCTGCTCGTCACCTCGTCCCAGTTTTTGTCCGTCTGGAGGTCCGGACCGAACCAGACCCCTAGCAATTTAACCGGTCCGTCGACGCTGTTGGACGGCATGGACCTGCCTCTCCAGGTGCCGAGCTGCAAGCCCTCCGACTTTTCCTGGTTGATCATTGCTTGTGTCACAGCTTCGTATTCTCTTAGTGTAGTGCCGATCGCCTTGATGTGTTTGCCATTCGACACCACTACGGTGACATCGTCCGCATATGCTAACACGGATCTTCCGCATTCTAGTTCGGGCGGGACCCCACTCAACGTCTCCAGTTGGTGCAGTAATGGCTCGAGAGTCAATACGTACAAGAGGGACGTAGGGGACAACCTTCGCGGAACGAGCGCATGATGTTGAACGGTTGCAATAGGTGACCGTTCACTCTCACCACAGAGCAGATATCGCTGTGCATGGCAGCGATCCAGCCTCTGAAGACGGGCCCAAAGCCAGCCGCTCTCAGGACTGCCGCCAGATAACGATGGTCGACCCTATCGAAAGCTTTCGACTGATCTAAATTGATCAAGGACACACCCGTGCCAGTTTCCCTAGCTACCCTCTCCACGATGTATCTAATGAGGTGGAGGTTGTCGTGGTGGATCTGTATGGAATGGCGCATGTCTGCGCCAGACCACCAACGACAAGCGCCAACCTCTTTGCTAGCACCTTGGCCAAAATCTTGAACTCTGTGTTTAGCAGAGTTATGGGCCTAAAATTATCTATGTTATCCTCCTTCTTCGGATCCTTTCTCAGCAGCGCCACCGCTCCTCGACTCACAGAGCTGGGAATTCTCCTGTTCTGTTGCCAGTTGCAGTAGACGTTCGCCAAGAGGCCTCCGAACAAGTATGGCATTTGTACGTAAAGTTCATAGGGCAGACCATCCAAACCAGGCGATTTACCCCTTGTGCAACCAGTCATTGCCTCCCGTATTTCAGCTGCTCTCATCGGCTTTTCACAACACTCCGCCTCAGTGGCCGAGAGCCACGACAGTCCGTCAAGGTAGACACTAAAGTCCATCCCTCGATCCGGCTCACCGCTGCCCTCGAACAGCTAAGCGAAGAGTCGCTGAATAGCTTCACACATTTGTCCGGGATCGAGTAGCATGCGCCCGTCGTGGTCCACCAAAGACCGGATCGTGGCTTTGTTGCCACGACGCGCCTCCACCACTAGGGCCCATTGAATGGCTTTCGTCCCCCTCGTGTCTGAGAGCACGCAAACAAGCTCAGAAAACACAGCCTTCGTGCTTTGCATTGAAGAATTGGTCAAGGGCCTATTTCTCCGCGATGCCTTTACTAAGCGGCTCCTCTAATTTTCTAACTAATTCTCCCTTTGCTCTATTGTTCTCTATTCATTTTGACTCTATTCTAATCGCTCTTTTCAGAGAAAACCACCATTTGTTGTTGACGATGTCTCCCGTCAACGCCCGCTTAACTAGTTCACTAATCCGGTCTCTGTATGCCTTGCGCGCTGTTAATGACGCTTTTAGCTTCCAGTAGCCAGGTCCCTGTCTATGAAGCATATCTAAGTCAACCTCACAGATCACGAATTTGTGGTCCGTGTAGTCTACTATTTTCAATTGTGGACAGCCTATGCTAGACCACTCTATTTCCCTACAAGATACCCTATCTAGATATGATCTTGGTGATCCGATGCGGTTTGTCCAAGTCCACATTGGCACATTCGGAAAATCCAGACGTTACCTGTCAGACAGTTGAAAACGTCTGAGCAGGTTTGCGAGGATATTACACCCTTCTCCTATATCGGCTAATCCCACACGGGCCCAGCATAAATCTAAGATACCGTTCCTGTCGCGGGACGTTCCAAGAAAGGCCTCCAGACGCCAGAAGAAATCAGGCCGCTCTGCTCCTGTCGAGACATAGAGGCCACTAGCCTGAAAGCTTGCTCTTGTCCGCTGGTCACGTCCAGTACCACCAACTTACCTTCTGGGTCCAGGAATATGGCCTATATGGCGTGATCCAAGCCTCTCGGAAAAAGCACACCAACTCCACCCCTCGATACTGGACGACTGGGAGATGCGTATAGATCGTAGCCGCCGAAGATCGGTGCGAAGTCTCGTGCTTCGGAGATTCTGGTCTCGATGATGGCCACCACATCTATGTTTAGTGACCTGAGGTCGTTGAGCAGGTGGCGTTGCTTCCATGACGACCTCAGGCCACGCGCATTTATGCTGCCTATTCTGAGTGAGGTCATGTTGAAAAGGAGTGGAAAAAGATGGGAAAGACCACTTACCTCACTTTCTGTGGAGGAAGGATCGCTTTTGCGTCCCTCTCACTGTTTGTGGGCCCCACCGGAAGGATGTCTTAATAAATCCTCCTCTAAAATGTTTATCGGAATCTCCGATGTCCTTGAGGAATTTTAATTTTAGTGTTGTGTATGTTTTCTGTGTGATACGAGTGATTTGTATGTGCGTGGGTTGGGTGGTGTGAATTTTGGGGGTGTTGTGTAGTCTTTTCTGTGATGCTGGTGTTGTGTTGGATGTAGTGTAATAATTGGTTGTTGTTCACATTTAATTGTTTCTCCTTTTGGCACAAGGCCAGCAATTACCCAGTGCATTACTGGTACTTTATTTTATCGACCCCGTAAGGATGAAAGACAAAGTTAACCTCGGCGGGATTTGAGGTTAACTTTGCCTTTCAACCTTACGGGGTTGATAAAATAAAGTTGTTGATCACATTTAATGCTGTGTAGTGTGTATCGTTTTGGTTGTTTTGTTGTGTTTGCGTTTGTTGTGGGTTTGTTTGTGTTTCGCTTTTTGGTGATTTTTGGGGTGTTGGTGATGGTTGCGTTGGGGTTGATGATAGTGATGGTGTTGGTGCCTGTGGTGATGTGGCTGGCGATGCTAGTGTGGGTGGTGGCATAGCTGTCTTAACTTTTGTGTTACTTTGTCTGTTTGTTTCGCCCTGCATTTTGTTTTTGGAGGGCGAAGGAAGAGGATTTTTTTCTTTTCTGGTTTCTTTTTTTTTTCCATATATAGTTTCCCACTCCTCCTCGTCGTCACTGTCAATCTCCAGTTGAGAGAGCTCGGGTAGTGGAAAATCCTCCCCAGGCGTTGTCTTTGGTTGTGGCGTTGTGGATGGTGGAGGCGCTGGTGCTAATTCTGGCGCGGAACCTGGGTCCCCCTGATTCTTACCAGACTCTGACCACAATAGCTAGGGACGAGTGTTAACTAGTCACTTTTAATGGGGCCATGGAGTGATCTCTGGCTTCCTGTGGGATTCCATGGTTCCATATTATTTCCCACGTCTGAAATGGGTTTTTTTTATCCCACACATGTTCCAAAGCTTTTTGTATCTGGGACTCGGATGCCCGCTCCACTGGGCGTGTTTTTATATTTATTGTGCGAAATTATACGGTGCATAGGCGCCGATGCTCCATGGTATTAGATGTGGGAGGGGGGGGGGCGTAAACTGACTCGTTGACCATATTTCTTTACCATCCGCTTCGCTTCATTCAATTCTTCCTAGCTTACCTCAATCATTTCGTTTTTGTTCGCCGCTTTAGCAAACGACACTTTTGGTTTTGCACTGGTGTTGTTGTGATGTTGATGTTGTTATTCTTATTGTTGCTGTTGTTGCTGTTGTTGTTATTGGTATTTTTGTTATTATTATTTTTAGTTTCAGTTATTGTTGTGGTGGTGGTGTCAGTGCCGTTCGGTGTGTTAGAGTCCATTTTGTGTGAATCCATTTCGATATCACGACATAATTTATTTTTTGTTTCAGTTGTTGCTGTGGTGGTGTTGGATGTACTCTTCGACATTGTTGTGGTGGAGATGGCGGCTTTAACCCCTGTAGACATTGGTAATGGCGGGAATTCCATGTCTGTGACAAATCTAAATAATGCCACCGCTGCTGCTACTGTTAGCGAACATATTTTCGGTTTTGGCGACCGTAGCAAGGTTTAAAATGGTGGTGGTGGGAGATGTTGCTATGTTAGAACTGCTGTTAGCAGATTTGGGAAGCCGAATGCCGTCCATGTTTTTTTTTAAAGAAATGTTTGTTTGATAAAATAAAGTTAAAATTTTGGGCTAAATATTATTTACTGTCCTTTTCAGAAAGCAATATATATGAACTTATAAACACTTAACAACAAACATTTTCCATAAATGTCAATTTGAGACAACTGAAAACAACAAACATTTGTGGAGCTCATGATAATACAATTTCCTACGTAGGTCGCCAATAATAATAATTGTTTATACTTTTGGCACAAGGCCAGCAATTACCCAGTGCATTACTGGTACTTTATTTTATGATGAAAGGATGAAAGGCAATGTTAACCTCGGCGGCATTTGAACTCAGATCATAAAGGGCCATAACTCTATGCGGCAAAGCATGGCGTCCGACCCTCTACCGATACTGCCAATCCACCGCCAATAATAATAATTGTTTCTACTTTTGGCACAAGGCCAGCAATTACCCAGAGCATTACTGGTACTTTAAATCGAATTTGCAGCTGCGATTAGCAGTTTTGAAAATCAATCTTTTGAGGCTGGCACGAAGCACTCAATGAGGTGATATCGATAAATCGATAGATTATATCTCAGACTAATAACAATACGTTAAGTGTGTGACACAGTGAAAATTGCGACATAGCCACATTGATACTATAACAACGAAAATACAATATATATATTCGAGAATTTTCTTTCATATCGTTTAGAAAGTGTCTAATATAAGTTATATCCTCACTGAAACAACCAAATTAATTATATAACTAAATTGAATTCCGGAATTCACAAATCTCCATGCCCAGCTGGCATGTTCTTACATTATGGAATGATAATAAGATATGTAGAGGTTTTCGTGCAGGCATTAAGTGGTTTCTTTAATCTCGACTTTTTTGTAGACATAGAAGTCGTTATTTTAACACCAAAGATATTCTATACTGCTGCTGACAATTTATTTTTATAGTTCTCTGTCGTAAATTCGAAGCAATATTTAGAGTATTCGAAATTAAAAGTTTGTTTTGTTGTTGCTGTTTTCTTACAGATTTCATTTACTGTTAACTTTGTAAAGGAAATATTTTGACTAAGCTTCGTTATTAGAAACCAACAGACTAGAAACCAATGTAGCTGGTTTCAATAGCAGTTCTTATCAAATATAATCTCTAATTTCTCAAAGAGTTTTATACACTTAAATAAATTTTATGTAAGCATCTATTAAACTAATTAAACATAATAGACATTTTCTATATTATATATTTATATTCATGTATGATATAATTCCTCGCAAACTATTTGTGTTATTTGAAAAGGTAGGTGTCTTAGACCTATCAGCATGTAGAAATTTGACACATTCAAATAGTTGGAGATTTCTTTGAAAGAAATATATTACAGTATTATATAAACGGTTAAAGCTAAATGTTCACTTAATGTATATTTGCCTTTACGTTTCAAGTTCCTCTTTGCAAAGAATTTTTATTCATGGTACTGTAATAAAAAAAATATCAGATAAAAAAACTAGTCAACTCTAAAACCCTGCCCTGCCAAATCTACTTCTTTCCAATTTCTTAGAAAGACGCATACGAACATATGTTCTTCATTCTGTTAAATAAATTATACAAGACTGCAACGTTTAAGACTTTATAGAAATTCTCACATTTCGATAGAAGCCAATTTTTGTTTTTATCTTTTTAATGTTGAATATCATGATTCTATTCGGTCATCATGTTTCCTTTAAAACTCACATGTATTACTCATTTACCACAATTCAAGGGTAAAATACTAACTAAAGTTATATATTGTCGATTTCCAAAGTAAACGGACATGATGATGGAAAATGACAGTGCAAAAAGTTATTTCACATACGTGGGTACATGTGTATATACACATTTACATGCATACATAATCGCATACGTACGTACATACATATAAACATACATGCATGCAAACATACATGCATACATACATACACACATACAATCATACTTGATAGCTGCAACTCAATTTCAAACTTAAGAATGAGCATCACGGTCGTGGCTTCCTAGTCCTGCTTGGAACTTGCCTATGGCCACCCATGCGATGCATCACAAAAGATGTCACATATCAAGCGATGCTTGTGCTTGGAGCATTTCTGAATGAGGAAAGGCTTTTCACGGGTCCAATCCCACTCTCTGAGCATCGAATGCATTTACCTAATACGTAGAACTCGTCTACATCATTGGATGCAAAAGAAAGTTACAGGTTTTATAAAAGAGTGTCCTTCTCCTAGAGAGATGTTTCAATGTAGACTAGGAATCTTTCTCTCCACAAAAAAAATCAAAAAAATTAATACGTATTGGATATCCGTTGACTCTCCTCTGTCATACATATATGATGGCTGCAAACTCGTGTTCGAGCATTGCCATTACCCGATAAAATGCTAAAAAAATGCGATACACGATCATGGATCTTTAAACCAGCCAAAGACCTGCACCCTTTGGCATACACATGGCAACTCTCGGTTCTTAAGGGATTTTCTGTTACTTGATTCTGACTGTGTGTTCTCATGTGTCTTTTACGACCTCCCATTCAGTGTTAGGTGTTCTCTTCGACGTGTTTCAAAGTGTTCACTTCCTAATAAAATCAAACGTCTCCACTTCACTCGCTCCTGAGCGATTTTCTCCCATTTGTCAGATGAAATTCCAGCGCTAGCCAAGGTGCCTCTAATACAGTCCCGGTACAGCATTTTTGCTTTGTGTGGTGGTCACCTTCCTTCACAGAGTTCGCCGTAGAGAAGTTGCTTTGGAATACGATCATCAGACATCTGGACCACGTGACCGCACCACCTCAACCGATGAAGAAAAATCATGCACTCTATGCCCCCACCTGCTCCGTTCGAGAACTTCCAAATAACTGATGAACATTTTCCATCGTACTCTAGGTAACTTATGAAGAGATTGTGGTGAAACCTCTCCAGTTCCTTGGGGTGCTTTCTTTATGTGAACCACGTTTCACAAGCATAAGGCAAAGAGGAGGCGACACAAATCAGATGCACTTTCACCTTGTTTTCAATGTTGATACATCTTCGGGACCATAAACGTTCAGTCAGCCATTCAAAAGTATGACTGGCTTTCTTGATTCTCAAGGATATCTCATCATTGCAAGAATTGTTCAACGTACTGCCAAAGTAAACAAACTTGTGAGCAACATTTAGCCTCTTTCCGTACACGTACACACTTGGTTTAGTGTATTCTTTCCCTGGTGCTGGCTGGTACAATACAACAGTCTTTCCCAAGCTTATTGTGAGGCCCAAAGCGCTGTAAGCTTCAGAAAAAAGTGTTCATAATAAGCTGCATGTCACTTTGTGAGTGTACAAATAGTTCACAGTTATCTGCATACAGAAACTCTCAGATTATAGATATTAATACATTCGTGCTTGCCTGATATAAACTCTACTGCTCCTCTTTCGTTTCTGAACACACACTGCGACTCAGGCAACAAATTCAGAGTAACATTTGAGACCAATCTATCCATCAAAATTTGATACATGACTTTATCAACTACTGAAAAAAGTGACATACCACGATAATTGCCACATTTGTTTTCCCACCCTCTCCTTTATGTAGAATAGCCATGAGTGCATCCTTCCAATCTTGTGGGACACTCTCATCTTCCAACACCTTTTTCATGAGGTCAGTCAGGAGGCGCTGCGTGAGGTTTTAACCACCGCACTTCAAAACCTTTGCACTCAGACCATCCATACCAGTAGACTTACCACACTTCAGCTTATGTACAGCGGAGGTCACCTCTGCAAGAGAAGGTACATCGCCCATTTCATGCTTCACTGGTTCAAATAAGAATGGAGCAATGAAATCATCATCAACATGGGATGGCTGGTTCAAGATCTCATGAAAGTGATCTCTCCATTTGTCGAGTATGTTTTTCGGATCGCTCTGTAACTGCTTGCTATCTTTCGACCTGAAAGGTGCCACTTGTGAGCTGAAAGGGCAATACACTTCTCTGAGTAGAGTGTGCAACAGTTACACATTATTGCCATCAGATGCTGCTTGAACCTCATCTGCTTTGTTGCTCCACCAGGTATTTTGTATGGCCCTGAGTATCACCTGCACCTCCTTCTTTACCAGTCGGTATGGCTTATAATAGTCTACAACAGAGCTACCGCCTTTAAGAATTGCAGCGAGTGTCTTTTGTTTTCTGTCCAGCAGAGTCTTGACCTCCTGGTCATTCTCATGAAAGCAGTCTAGTGTTTTCTTGTGACAAGTCCAAGGACCTCTGCTGAAAAATCATAGACCGAACTCCTGAAGTCATTCCAATTGTTCAGACAATCAATGCTCTCAAGCTTGCGACACAGCTCTTCCTTGACACCCTTAGCTTTCATACGATCTATATTCAAACGCTTTGGAATCTTGATACCATTTCCTCTTGTTTGAGGTTTGATCACGAAGTTTGCCTTGGTTCGCACCAGAGGAAGGTGTTGAAAGCACTATACACCATGCAGCACAAGCACATGTTTGATATCCTGCTTGCCACGTTTATTCACAAGAACATAGTCGTTCAAATGCCACACTTTCAACCCAGAGTGCATCCATGTTGTCTTGAACTTATCCTTTTTCTGGAAAAACGTGTTTGCAATGAATAAATCTAACTCCACACACATCTGCAGTAAGTGGAGACCATTGCCTTTACATTTCTCTATGCCATGTCTGCTAATCACATCCCAAGTCTCATAATCCCTGACAAAACGTACGTTGAGATCACCAAGTACGACAATTTTGACAAGTTCCTTCAGAGTAAAAAGCGAGTTTCTCGTCTTCATTGGAATTCATCATCACGGCCTATACACTGACGGTAGCAATTGTACGCCAGAGGAATTCTCATTGACATGAGGCAATCGCTGATGCCACTTGGAAATTGATGAAGTGTCGACACCAAAGACGTTTTCACTGTAAAACCACATCTACTTCCCTTTGCATGGTGCCGCTCTGCCACTCCAGGAAAACGTGTAGACACTGGTCATCTCAATGATATGACCTTCTTCATTTACTCTTGTTTCAGACAACAATGTCCGTATTGTATCGTCTTAGCTTTTGGCAAAAAGAGCTGATCTTCTCTCTGGTCGTGATTCTGAAGACACAAAATCTAATGTGGCCCCGATGTTCCAGCAACTAATATTCATAGGTTTAAACTTCTTCCTCTTCTTCTCCTCAGTGGCAGGATGACAACCGGGCCCATGCTGTGGTGCCATGCGACATCTGACGGGCCAGACCCTTTCACCACCAATTCCAGAGACCCCATTTCCATTAATTCGTACATTATCATGGTTCATCATTTAATATGTTTACCTTGTTTGGCTACTGCCAGCAACAATGCAACAACTCATTTGTTCAAATCGATCAGGTGATGCCTGTACTTGAAAGTTTTTTTAAAGGAAGAAAAGCCTTGCACAGAACTAATGCCACTCGCTGAGTGTGGAGAGCATATACCGAAAAGAAGAACTGGTCAACATCAACAGGTGCCCTCAACACCACAGGTGTTTATTCGGAGTTTCCCTCACCTAGAGAAGTGTTGTGACAGCAGCTAAGGGGGCATTCAATCCTACTCCTAGCGAGCTATATGTGCGCCTGGACGCCAACCCAGGTATTTCCAGTCCATGCGCACACGTGTACACACTGAAAACCAAAAAGAATTAAAATGTATACACATCCGCAAATATGTAAGAGACGAGAGATTGAAAGGTTTGAACATTTTTTTATAAAACGTTAAAAGAATTAAAAAATGTATACATAAAGGTATACGTATGCAAACAGACATCCCAGGATATATAAAATATACATATACATGTACATATACACATGTACACAGTATTTGAATGGCTGTTGACTCTATTGAGTTCCACCACCCTTTGTCGAGTTTTATTTTATCCCTCAGGGTATACCACCCTCCCTCACCAAGCAAGCTCGGTGGAGTTGCCGGTTTAGTCGCCGACGACCCGACCATGCATCAGCTTGTACTGGATTACATGTTATTTGTAGTGCTCATGAGCAACCTGACCATACATACATACATACATACATACATGCAAACAAATATACATACATACATACATGCATACATGTATATATCAAGGAGAAAAACTTGTAGTTCTCATTTTTTACTCGTTAACAACACAGAATTTTACGTTATAACTCACAAATACTATGTCTGAGTGTCTCCCACAAATATTCATGAAACCTAACGCATTACATCAAGACTGTATCTGCCAAAGTTATGATTTCTTAGCGTTTCATTGAGTGCTTTTAGAAAGCACCAATATTATTTTATTGTTCCGATATAAGAGACCATACGTTTGCTATACACACAGACATATTAAGTTACATCCTAACGAATCTCCTACCTTACAATACATTAGGAAAGTAGATTTGCTGAAAACTTGAAAACGTTTTTTCATAATATATTGGTTCTCATTTAATATACAGCGTGAGTCATAATAAGTAACCGAGCAGCAAATGCAGTTTTATGGCAAGATCCACAGAAAACGTTTTGAACATCCGTTTATTTGTGTGTGATCAGCCATGAATATGTATTTTAACTACTTCCGTTTGATATATTTATAATTTCGTAATGTATGACTAACATGTAAATATTAAAAATGTGAATACAAATATCGGATTTACACTGTATTTAAATATGGTTTGAAAATGTTAGTTTGGTTGACAGGATATATGGTACGCATAATAATTACAAATACATATATGTGTATGTGTGTGTGTGTCTGTTTGCCCGCGCGGATAAGTGTATGCGTATAATGGAACATTTCGTTTAAAAAAATTATCTAAAAAAAGTTCCGGTTGTGAGTAAGATTATTTTACATTTCCTTTTAATTATTTTATGTTTTGCTTGATACCATATATTTCCTATATCCATTGATGTTTCCTGACCTTCCCATTTTATCTACTGTATGAAATAAATTAGTAGCAACAATTATTATTATGGTGGATTGGTAGTATCGGTAGAAGGTCGGACGCCATGCTTTGCAGCAAAGAGAAACGGCCCTTTATGGTCTAAGTTCAAATCCCACCGAGATTAACTTTATCTTTCATCCTTACGGGGTCGATAAAATAAAGTACCAGTAATACACTGGGATAATTGCTGGCCTTGTGCCAAAAGTAGAAACAATTATTAAGAACATTTGCGTACAAGCATACATTCAAATATACAACCGTCATTTCTGAATATGGGAATGGGGAGAAAAATCCGAGCATTGTATGGCGGAAAGTAGTTCGCACGTCTCCATCATCTCACTCTATTTCCTTTCTTTTACTCTACTCTAGCGTTCATTAATTTGCATTGGACCGATTTTCCCAAAATAATTATATAAGAAATTCGAAATGTAGTCATCCCAATTCAGGCGACGCAGTCCGTCATGTTTATGATTCTCCAAGTGTAAATTACATGATTGTATGAACTGTTATCCATAGAGTTCAACTAGTATTAGGGTAAATTTCTGCAGTAGGACGTCTATATTCCAAATCTCAGATTTTCCCAATGCTTCTTAAATCAGCGGTTTTATATATACATACACACATATATATATATTTTTAACTTAATTGTTTAAGCGTCAGTCATACAAAAGTGAGTTACAAACGAAACGAAATTTAACTTCGTTTCGTTATTTGTTTTTATCGTCTCCGTTGAACCGGTACGTACTCACGCTCTATGCAAATTAGTCTGCCCACTACTAATTTTCATAGAAAAAGCATATAACGATATGTGCTTTTACGATTCTCTAGAAAGGCCGGAAGATAGGTAAATATTGCTGATGAGTTGTAACAACAACGAAACTAGTTCAATATTCCTTGTCTGGCTTTCTGGAGAATAGAGGAAAGGTGTTTCCTCAAAAACCAGTATGACTCTAAAAACCGGTTTGTCTGTGTGTTTACATACAGAATAGCTGGACACTCACAGTAAAGTAACCAGTGAAAAACTCGGTACATCTACATATGTATACGTGTGTGTATTCATATGCATACTAGTATTTCAGTATACATATGTGGATGTACATTTTTAACTTAATTGTTTAAGCGTCAGTCATACAAAAGTGAGTTACAAACGAAACGAAATTTAACTTCGTTTCGTTATTTGTTTTTATATATATATATATATATATATATATATATATATATATATATATATATATATATATATATATATATATATATATTTACAGAGAGAGAGAGAAAGAGAAAGAGAAAGAGACAGACAGACATGCAGACGTACTAACAAACAGACAGAGACAAAGAGGAAGATGGGGAGACTGGTCCTGATGACAGGTGGTCAACACAAGAGGATATTCAAGAGTAATATGTAGCAGTACGTCAGAAGATTTCGGTAATGAGACCCAGCACAATCTGTTATGTAGCTTTCAACAGAATAGCACTTGAAAAGTAACCAAATGTTTGGATGTGAGACTTTGAGCAATAAATACGTTTTCTAAGAAGTAAAAAAAAGTTTAAAAAAACAACAACAGTAAGTAAGGTTTGATGGAGAATATACAAGTGGATAAAAAGAAAAGCAATATGAAAAAAAAATGAAAAAAGAAAGAAAGTGTTATCTCGAGCCTCTGTGAACAGATTCTAATTCATTAATTCAAACGTCTGTAATAGATACATCTAAGAGAGAGGAAAAATACTAAGCATGTGGGCGTTTACATATGTTTGTACAAACACACACACACAAACACACACACACATATATATAAGGGAAAAATTTTGTTCTTGCAATTGCGTGGTTAGTGACTTGATCTGAAACGGTGTTAAATTGATACAATTACAACAGGGATAGTCATTTAAACAAACATATCACTTTAAACGAACTTGTTTTTTTTAAATTTTATTGCAGTATTTTGTTCAATAAATCATCAAAAAATGTTGGCTTACTCAGTAGACCTGTGACTGACATCGTATATTTATAAAACTATCACAAAATATAATCAAAGTAACAAGGTTTATGAATATGTATGTATATGCATATATATATATATATATACATATATATATATATATATATATATATATATATATATATATATATATATATATATACATACTTAATACATTAACAGAGAAAGCTAATAGCGATACTCCGACCAACTTCCATCTCACTCAACAAACATTAGGAAATACCTAAGTATATTCACAATTATACGTTTGGGGTGCTAACTATATTGTATTATGTGGAAAGTCGGCTGTATTATTTTATATGAGACATAATTAAATAAATATCACTTTCCATACGTTCGTTTCGTTATAAGATTTCTACAAGGTGGGAGGAAAAAAATCCAAGTTATGTAGAAACTTGGATATGATGAACAGATTTACTTACAGGTGGGCCCTTATAACTCTTCGGTGGAAAGCCCAGGTAATATCGATATAAAAAACTACATCGATATTAATATTCAGCGATATTCACCGTCAGTGCTCGAAGAACCGCTAAGTTTGAAAGTCCAGCAGTCCTTCAAAAACTATTCTCACGCTGTCCCCAAATGGGAAGGGGAGGTTATCGTAAAATATAAAATAATATACACGCAGGTCATTGAACCCTATTAGGAATCCAAACTACGTGTTGAGAACTCAACTGGATAATAAAACAAATAAATATATGTACGTATCCCGCCGAGGTTAACTTTGCCTTTCATTCTTACGGGGTCGATAAAATAAAGTACCAGTAATACACTGGGTATTACTCCGACCAACTTCCATCTCACTCAACAATCAGTAGGAAATACCTAAGTATATTCCAAATTATACGTTGGGAGTGCTAACGATATTGTATTATGTGGAAAGTCGGCTGTATTATTTTATATGAGACATAATTAAATAAATCTCACTTTCCATACGATCGTTTCGTTATAAGATGTCTACAAGGTGGGAGAACATATTCCAAGTTATGTAGAAGCTTGCATATGATCAACAGATTTACTTGCAAGTGGGCCCTTATAACTCTTCAGCCCAGGCAATATCGATATAAAAAAACTACATCGATATTAATATACAGCGATATTTACCGTCAGTGCTCGAAGATACAAGAAGAAGAAGAAGAAGAAGAAGAAGAAGAAGAAGAAGAAGAAGAAGAAATGTCCATGTACTAGATACGTAGCTTTTAAAGGGGTCCCTGTGATATAAAGTTGATGTCATGCAGTACCCTGTTAAATTTTTCATTAAGAACAGAAAAAAATAATTGTTTCTACTTTTGACACAAGGCCAGAAATTATCGAAGTGCTTTACTGGTACTTTAGTTTATCGACCCCGTAAGTATGAAAGGCAAAGTTAACCTCGGCGGGATTTGAACTCAGAATGGAAAGGGCCGTAACTCTTTGCGTCAAAGCATGGCGTCCGACCCTCTACCGATACTGCCAATCCACCGAAAATAATTGTTTCTACTTTTGGCACAAGGCCAGTGTATTGCTGGTACTTTATTTTATCGACCCCGTAAGGATGAAAGGCAAAGCTAACCTCGGCGGGATTTGAACTCAGAATGGCAAGGGCCGTAATTCTATGCGTCAAATCATGGCGTCCTACTCTCTACCGATACTGCCAATCCAACGCACCGAAAATAATGATACATAAAGATGTAAAATAGAAACAACATTTTCATATTTTATCTTACTACCTTTGAGGTAAACACCTTGCCCTGATCGTAAATTTTGACGTTTTATTAATCGAAAATCAACTTTAATCCAGCAAAACTATTGTCAAATACAGCCTTCAATTGCATTATCACATAGTGTCCAATATCTCCTATTTTAAAGTTAGTTACGTGATAATTGAAAGAGATTTTGTTGTTCTGTCTAGCACGTCGACTGACTTCGATAGGGCTTTCTCATATGCTCTAGTTTCGCATTTATCATTTTGAGTACACAGCCTCAATCACGGGCGATCTGGCTTTTATTTCTTGCAAATTGATAGGCCAAGTATGTGTACAAATTCCATCTCATATTTACATATTAAACAATGGCATTCCCCATTACGTAGACATTTTAGTGACTGAGTGGAGCAAATTGGCCATATACTTGTATAGGGATGTGTGTATGTATGTTCGTGTGTATGTACATGTATACCAATGTCCGTATATATATTGACAGGTGTGCGCATTTGTATGTGTTTATATGTATTCCTCTGTACGTATATCTTGTTTACATATGTCCGTGTACTGAGAATATCTATGCCTGTGTAACTATAAAGAAGTATTCTCTACTAATTGGGAAGCAGTGAGATAAGAAACAGTGGCAAAGGATATCAGCACATACAAATTGGTCAGCCACTCCTTTCTTGTCTAAATATTTACTAACAAATGAAAATATATAGCAAAGACACACACACACACACACACACACACACACACACACACACACACACACACACACACACACACACACACACACACACACACACACACACACACACACACACACACACACACACACATACGCATATATAATATACGTTTTTGTATGAGAACAGTATAGATGTGTACAATGTGTATCTGCTGTTTGTGGTAATGTCTCTCTTTCTAGTGACTTAAATTTTGAGCATTCAAATCTATTTGAGTTTCCGCGGTGTCCTACTTTTCACTACATACACAAACACACACACATACATGCACACATGATGATGGCTGCCCCCTCGTTATCGAGTATGGCCATTGCACGAGAAAAAAAAAATAATAATAATAATAAATAAATAAATAAAAAATAAAAAATATATATATATATATACATATACATACACATATACACACACACACACACACACACCCACACACACATATACACACACATACATTAATAACAATAATAATAATAATAATAACAACAATAATAATAACTACAACAACAATAATAATATACATATACATATATACACACACACGCACACACATAAGCGTATCTACACACACACACGATAGCAACTAACAGCGCTGCGATCGAATGTGGCTTTTTAGCCCAGCCAATGATCTAAAATGTCTTGCAGAGAGTCGGCAACCAAAACATTCACTGGGAATAGTCGGCTGTGTTTGGAGTTCGTGTACTTTTGCATGTCGCTTGAGCCCTCCTGCTGATTTACATTCTCTACCACATGTTTGGCAAGCATGATGAGTAGCATCTCCAACAGCAGCCTGGTAGTCAACCACTGGTCTTACTTTATGACTGCGAAGATGACTTTCGAGTCCAGCTTTGCTTAGGCAGAGTCTCGCAGATACGCTGCATGTCAGCACCATAGGAGGACCCTCGCCGTCTGGAAGTGCAACAGCAATGCCCTTCCTCACATCCCGCTTTACTTTCTCGTATGCGATTCGAGATGCCTCAAAGGCAACTTTTCCCTCATATACAGTCTTTCTCCATCTATTACGATCAGCAGCAATATTCTCCCATGTATCAGCAGAGATGTTAGCGTCTTTCAGAGAGGCTTTCAAGGAATCCTTATACCTCTGTTTTGGTTTATGTATGCACACATACATACAAACATACATACATACATGATGGCTGCAAATTATGCTAAGAGTACTGCAATCGCTTGTCAGATTATAGTGTGTGGTGCACTTTTAGGCTACGGCCAGCCACACAAACAGTAACAAATCCTGAACAAGCAACGCCTGTGCTTTGAAGGGTTTTTTATGTGGGGAAAGGCCTTGCATTCGACGGAGCATCGAAAACACTACCCGAAAATGAGAATTGGTCAACATCATCGGATGCTTCCGAAGCCGCAGGATCTTTTCAGAGTTTCAGTGTTTGATAACGACCGGGGGCATTTCACTCGTGGGTTTTAAAAAAAAGTACAATTTGGATAGCCATTGAGACTACTGAGTTCCTCCGCACTTTGCCGGGTTTTGTATTTCATCCCGCAGAGTGTCCAAATACCACCATCTTTCCCAATTAAACTTGATGGTGTTGCCGTTTTAGTCACCGACAACCCGACCATGAGAGAGGTTGTACTGGGTTACATGTTACCAGTAGCCCTAATATACAGATATACATACATGCATACATACATATATGATGGCTGCCTCCTCATTATCGAGTATGGCAATTGCACGAAAAAATAATAATAATAACAATGATAATAATAATATATATCTATATACACACACATATATATACATACCTATACTCACACACACGATAACAATTAACAGTGCTGCGATCGAATGTGGCTTTTTAGCCCAGCCAATGATCTAAATTGCTGATTTACATTCTCTACCATATGCTTGGCAAGCATGATGCGTAGCATCTCCAACAGCAGCCTGATCTTACTTTATGACTGCGAAGATGACTTTCGAGTGCAGCTTTCTGAGGCAGAGTCTCGCACAGACGCTGCATGTCAGCACCATAGGAGGACCTTTACTGTCTGGAAATGCAACAGTAATGCCCTTCTTCATATCCCGCTTTACTTTCTTGTATGCGATTCAAGATGCCTCAAAAGCAATTTTCCCTCATATACAGTCTTTTTCCATTTATTACGATCAGCAGCAACATTTTCCCATGTATCAGCAGAGATGTTAGCGTCTTTCAAAGAGGCTTTCAACGAATCCTTATACCTCTTTTTTGGTTTATGTCGCGGTAGTTTTCCTTTAACTAACTCTCCATAAAAGAGTTGTTTTGGTATTCTGCCATCCTGGCAATGTGACCACTCCAACGGGCTCTTTGCTTAAGCACAAGAGCTTCTATACTGTCACACGTAGAGCTTTCCAAAATCTCGACATTACAGATGTGGTCCCTCCAGTGAACGGCATGGATCCGTCTGAGACACATCTGATGGAAACGCTCCAATTGCTTAAGGTGGTTTTGATATGTGACCCAGGTCTCGCAGGCATAAAGAAGAGAAGAGAGCATACATTCCTTGTAAACCTTTACCTTTGTCTCGTGACCCCATAATCGTCTTTCTAGCTTTCCGAAAGCATCACTTGCTTTCCTAATCCTGGGTGGAATTTCATTATCAAGGTTGCTGTATCGATTGACAGTGCTTCCCAGATAGACAGACTGATCAACCTCTCCAAGTCGTTTACAAGACACATAGATATGTGGCACACTGTACTGCCTACCAGGGGCAGGTTGGTACATAACGACGGTTTTCTTGAGACGGACAGTCAATCCTAGGCCAGTGCAAGCATCAGAAAATGCATTCAAAATGTACTCTCTCTGTGCGCTACAAGATCGCAATCATCTGCAGACAAAAGGTATCTAATGATTGATGGAAATACTTCTGTTTTTGCAGCAAAACGCCTGATGTTAAATATTCTGCATTGGGTTCGATATTGGATGTAAACACCATGCGCGCAATTCCTGAATGGAATATAGAAAACCATTGCAAAGTATAATTTAAACAGGATCAGTGCTGGTTACCCCCTTTTTCACTCGATTTTTTATTGAGATAGGCTCTGATATGTTATCCCTGACATTAACCCAAGCCTTCATGTCGTCATGAACACTCATGCATACAAACACACATACACACACAAACACATATATAATTATATATATATATTTAAAAATTAAACAAGGTTCAATTAATAAATCAAAGAATGAGTTTTACAATAGATTGGAAGCCCTCAACTGTTGGTTTTCCAGAGTTATTAATATTAATTCAAAATATTAACAAAATAGATATAAATAATATAATGAAATATTAACAAAATAGATATAAATAAATATATAAAATATACATGATCACAAGAATATCTAATTTGTTAATATTTTGAATTAATATATATATATATATATATATATATATATATATATATATATATATATATATATTAACTCCAGTTATATCTCCTTGTAACAGGTCGATTTTCCGTATCATATCAGCACCCCACGAACAATATCCTTAGGTTCCAGTTCTGCGCGTTAGGCGAAGTAACACTATGTTTCCAAAACATATACTCGGGGGATTTATCCGCATAGGCCGTCTGCGATAAACCCCTAAAATCTAAAATAAAATAAAATACGATGAGTTGAAGAGAGGTAGGGTATATGTACAGCTGGCACTCCAGTGAGGAAATTGGAAATACGACAGGTCCGCAATAACTCCAATCCCCCAAAGTCCTTACGTTCGGTCAGTCAACCCAACGTCCCAAGTGAAATTCACTGTATGGCCGAGTCGGCATCGAAACAAATTGTCATACCGTATACAATTATGCCGTTGTAAATGTAAATCATGATGGCTATTCCGTCACATAAACAGAGAGTTTATATAGAGAACTCCGCTTCCGGAATTACCTAAGGCAGAGTGGAGGAAAAGAAGATGTGGTTACAATAATAAGCGGGTTTATTAGAGTGTGTGCAAATTTCTGTAGAATATATAGAAAACTCACGGCTAAAACTGTCAATGACAACTAAGTTATTTACATGTCCGCCACGTGGTTTTTGTGTAGATTACTGAATCCGTAGGTTGTAATACATTCACAGTCGGGTATGGCCCCTCCTGGGTCGGCCGGAAGTCAATATCTACTGTCCCACACTTCCTTGAGTGTGGTTCTATAATTCATCATATATGCAGCACAATTCATATTCAGCAATTTCAAAATTTCAAAATTTCATATATATATATATATATGATTCAGAAGATCCCGTTAAGGGTGAAAGCAGCGATTCTTTTCTTAAACTTTAATCTGTTATTTTAATAAATATTTGCTCTACGGTTCTTATATATCTGATATATATATTTATCCTTATTGAGCCCTCTTTGGATTTTAGTCTTCAAATTTATTATTATTACTATATATATATATATATACACATACACATTCAACAGTAAGGAGTTTGGCAACAGGTCAGTGACCTTAGTCTAGATAGGGTAATGACTTGTGTAAATGTAAATGTGGTGGTGGGGAGAGAGTGTAGACGTTATTGTGGTGGTGGTGGGCAGTGAGCTGTATCTAGATCATTTGTCCGTTTTCGTCTCTTTTCAAAATCTGAATTTGAATTTTAGCTATGTTACATTACGTTGTAAGTAAATGTAAAATGTAAACTGTAAATAAAGATTGCTCTGGCAAAATATATGTGTAACTTCCACAACTTCTGTCAGTATATTTCCCGAGTCTAGTGAGCAAAAACTTTGTTGTATTTTGACGTTTCAGAATGCAAAAACATACATACATACATTCATACATACATGCATACAGATAGCTTCGACAGAGTGAGAATCTCAGATATGATGATTTCATAAATAAGGAGGGAACAAAAACTGAATACCCCAGGAGAATAAAGAAAATGTTGTCATCAGAACTACCAGCGTACCACAAATACATTGCCCACAATACTTATACTGTGTTAATTTGGCCTACTGAAGTTGTCATTGCAAGAAATAATAAGATGGATGTAAGAAGTCGCATGCTTCTCAGTGTTACTGAATGGTGATATGGATAGATTATGCTTCTCATGCAAGGAAGGTGGCCGAGGTCTGAAATCCATATTAACATCATACAAGACCCGGATAGTAATAATGAAGCAACATCTTCAACAGAAGAAAAAGGTCAGGAACCATCTTGAAATAACATCATTAGGATAGCCACTGATCTGGAGGAGAGATATGGAATACGGCTTGATATAAATCTCTCTCCCAGAGACATTGGAAGATCCTATTCATTGCTTGATCGAGATTTAAAAAAAGGACCAATTTACAAAGAAAGTTGTGTATTGGTCCCTGAGACGTAAAGCACAAACCACCGAGGGAATATATCATTCAAAATAAACGTAACATTTGATTAGATATTCCGCTAGAGGTAAGTCTTGGTTATATATGTATGTGATAAGAAAGGTTTTGTATAGGGAGCAGGAACCATTGAGTTATTGGGTGTAGGATGGATTAAGGAAGGTAAGGTGAGTGAGGCAAAATAGTATTAATAGGAAGCCGATGGTTGGCAGTATCGGTAGAGCTTCGAACAACATGCTTTGCAGCATAGAATTACGGCCCTTTACCGTTTGACTTCAAATCCCGCCTTTCATCCTTACGGGGTCGATGAAACAAAGTACCAGTAATGCACTGGAATAATTGCTGGCCTTGTGCCAAAAGTAGAAACAATTATTAGGAAAAAATAGAAAGTTATTGGTGGCTTTGTAGAAAAAAGAAAGGAAAAGAGAGAAAGACAGGGAAGAAGATAGTAATATGTGGTTTCATTTGTGTGATAAGACAGTAAGCATGCACATACACGTACACCAGGTCCGAACACAACAGAGACAGACTCTCACTGTCATCGCCTCCACCCACCACATCTCTAACTGTTATGAGCAAATGGACTCCCACGTTCTGGCCGACCTACGGCCACGGTGGACACAATAGAGGAGGTGTTTCCCCGGAGAATGGTAAGGGAGATTCACTGGAAAAAGTAATTCCATCTCGCGAGGTTCACACCTGCGGCTCGCCTGCTCAGCGCCTATGGTGGGAAGTGGTGAGGTAGCCCTAGAGCCAAGGACACCAGAAGTCTCCACTGTTAGCAGCTCGACTGCAAACCTGTCGGAAAGTGACCGATACTCGGAGAGTTTACCCTCCTCGGCTCTAAGTGCAGAACCTGGGATAGTCGCAGACTGCTCAAGGTTGCCGCTGGCGTATATGTCGCAGCATGTGGCATCCCAAATCAGGTGTTTGCCACAGCAGAACGGGAAGAATGTCAGGCCATCTGGCATTTTGCCGTCCCCTCGATCCAGCCCCACCGGCTCGAGTTGGGAGGGTAAACATGCAGCATCCAAGCCATGCTTCATGACCTCGTTGAGAGCAGAATGGCGTGGAAGACGGCCAGCACTGTAGCGATAGGAAAGCGGGTGGAGGCATAAATACTCTACCGTGGATCCACAGCAACATCTGTGTGGCTAGCAGACCCGCAGGCCGAGCCTCAGTGAAACCCCGATGCGCAGGCTATCCTTGTCCGGCTGCGTGCCAGTAGAGAAGGGGGGTAAGGCATGGAGCCAGGCACCACTGTAGGGTTGCGAGGCCGCACGATAACATGCAAGGCAATGCTTGTCGAGCTGGCGGAGTAGACTGTTCGAGGCCAGGTTGCACTGGATGGCCTCCCAAATACTCTGCGGGGAATTGACATCGACAGGGGGAGGAGAAATGACATCTACTGGGCTAAATCCAAGCCGGTTCCACGTCTCGCATGCGGTCTGACGTTTCTCGATCACAGTTTGTTTAGAACTTTGTTGATGAGGATGCGGCATGAGGTTACCGACGAAAGAAACGCCGGCAAAGCCAGCTAGACGGAAGAGCGGAGGCCAAGGCCACCATATCTAGCATCTAAGGGGCATGTTGTCATACAAGGTCGTCAAACCTGACGTTGCATATTTCTTCGCCTGCCGCTCGGATACAAATGTCAAGGACAGCAAGGAAAGACACATGTCTTTAGAAAGGAGCGTTACGTAGAGTATAGATGAGCTTCGGCATGGTGAAGCAGTTCTTCAACATGAACCGGTCTGGGTGGGCATCACTCATGCCCAGTCTACTTGCTAGAGTCTTGAGCTGCTGGAGCCTAAACCTGATGGTCGAACAGATGGCTGAATATGCATTTCTGAAAGCCCTCTCATGGGCCCCCTCAGTAATCTGGTGTTCAATAAAAACAACAACAGCAGCAATAAAAACTTAATGGCTTAACAGTTCCTTTACAATTAAACTAATTCCTTTGTGTTTATTTTTGAAATTATTAACATTGTCATTCCAAGGTACTTTGTCTGGCGTTCTAAACATTCGATAATATCCTGCCCTATAACAATAATAAAAGCAGGACTTTCGAAAGTTTGCGTTTTCTAAATGTATTTGTTTCTGTGGAGAAGGCGCGTGGCTGAATGGTTAGAGAATTAGATTCACAATCGTGAGTTTGTGAATTCGATTCCCCAACATGGTGATGCGTTATGTCTTCGAGACAATTTATTACACTTTTGCCCGGATTTGCGACCGGTAGATAGTATTAGCAATTGGAAAGACCAATGGAAACATCGTTTCCTCGGTTCGATTTAACGAGATCAACCCCACTCGTTACACGAATGAGGCCTGGGAACTTGTCGTTAGACTGTTATATTGTTTCTATTTTAATGCACAAATGTATAGTTTTATAACACTAGAATGTTATCCATACGCTGATGGGTATGTGTATGTGCGTGTGTGTACGTGTGTGTATGTGTGTGTGTGTGCGTGTGTATATGTGCATATGCATACAATCATAAACATGAGTATATAAATGTAAACGCGCAAACACAGACACACCTACAAAAATGCACACTCATGGACATACATTCGCACAAACACACACGCATACATTTACACAGAGGCACACATACACATACACTCACACCCAGCGTAGTTTTTTCACTCTCCTCTTCCTTCCTATTACACACATATACAATCACGCAGGCAGCACACGTAAAGAGAGAGGAGTAGTATGAGGTAGTCAAACTATTCCTCTCTCTTTACGTGTTGTGACAGAATCACAGAAAATTATATATAGATTGCTTCATTCTGTTAAAGAATTCGATTATAATCAAATAATAATCTATGTGCCATAGTTAAGGATGTTAAAAGTGTAACACACGTCGTCAGAAGCAGAATAATATTATAGCTGAACACCGATATTGTTGTATTTTGGCATTGTTTTTGTTTAGTCCCAGATATGTCCTGATAAAGCAAACATATCATAGAAGCATTTCCCTCCATAACCATTTTATTTTTATTGTTGGATAAATTATCAAATGTGTCCTTTGTTTGTTGTGGTTTTAGGAATATTTAACTGCTGTTTCTAACAGATTGAGCTACTCCGTAGATGCACTTCGTTGACTTGTTCCTGTTTTGGGGATTGTCGCTGGTATACATGCTGCTGAGTGGAGGCATTTATTTATATGAAATATTCATCTCCCAGAGATGATAATAGGGGAGACATTTGATGCTGCTGATGATCAAAGGTGATATATTAAAGGAAGGGCGCGTTTTATATTGTTATTCTTTTCCAAAGTGACAATTAAATGCTGTATAATTAGTTTTCAGTTGAGACAGGAGGGAATATAATTTTTCTTGTTTTGTAAATTATATATATATATATATATATATATATATATATATATATATATATATATATATATATATATATATATATATATATCAGTTTCAGTTTGTTTCATGTTCTTTCTAGTTGGGCGGAGGATAATTATATAGATGCTCTTTGTTCAAGAAGGAATATATGAATATATGTATATATAATTGTGTAATACAAATGAATATATGAGAGGGATGACACAGATACAAGTATACAGTGTTCGAATTGTAAATTACCAAGTTCACTAGGTTGAAAAATACTAATTTAAAATAATCGAGACAGGCATACAATATTATTTTAAATTATAGTTGCGTATAAATTTATGATATACATATATATACTAATATATGGTGGCTGCCAACTCGTTTTCGAGTACGGCCACTACTTTATATCCATGTAGGAGAACCCCTACCGATGCACTGAACGAGTGTGAGTTTTTAGTCCAGCCAGCGACTTGAAAACTCTGGTACTAACACTACACTTGTGACAATTATTGACACATAGTGCTGGGCCCATGGTACCAGGTGACGACAAGTGCAGAGAGATCTCCGGATATAAAGCAATGCCTGTGCCGTGAAACTTTTATAGTGAGCAAAGGCACTGCACAAAGCCAGTCCCACTCTCTTAACCAAGATGATATTTAACAAAAAGAAGAACAAGTCATCATCATTGGATTCCATCAGGGTTGCAGGTGTTATGTCAGAGTTTTCCTACTCCTAGAATTCTGCTTGACAAAGGCTAAGGGGTCATCTCTCCCGGTGATTTTGGATGGCCATTGACTCTTAAGAGCTCCTTTGCCCTTTGACAGGTTTTGTTTTTAGTCCTGCAGGATGTCCAAGTCAGCCTCTTCACCAAGAAACCTTGGTGTGGTTGCCAGTTTAGTCGCCAACGATCCGACTAATATATAGACATGTATATACTAATATATAGACTGATACACTTATATTTGTTTTGTGGTTTAGTCTGTGCTTCTTTAAGATCCAATTCCGAATGATATATGTGTATAATATGTAAGTATATTTAGTGATAATTATGCATCCATGTATCTATCTCTGAGTAAATGTGCTCGAAAGTGATCTGTGCTTGCTTGTATTTATATCTATACGTCAAGCCATTTTTCAATCATTAGTATTATCATAATACATTATTCATTCCCTGCATCAGATAACCAAACAATCTTTACTTAGTTTGGTATATACTACTGACTTGTGAAAAATGTATTGCCTTCTACTTTAAAATATAATGGTGCAAAACCGTGTCAATATCCTCTTTATCCTATTTATTATAATAGCTTCTTCGAATTATATATATATATACATAGGGATTATCGGACCCGATTGATACAGATCGAAGAATGAGCTGATCAATCGCGAAACGCGCGTCACACCTCAATAAATGTAATGAATATTTAACACCTCGTCCTTTTTATTACATATATATATATGTATATATATATATATATATATATATATATATATATATATATATTTGTAAATCGATCTTTAGCTGCAGTACAGCATGTACAATTCGATTTGTTTTGAGGCAATCAGAGAGCACTCAATGGATTGAAAGTTAAAAGCAAACATTAAGTCCAGAGTTACACAACGTAGTTATAAAATGTGACACCAAGATAACTGACCAAAAGCACACACTCTACATACAACAAAATAACGATACATACAAAAAGGTATTGATATATATATATATATATATATATATATATATATATATATATATATATATATATATATATATATATATATATATATATATATATATATATATATATATATATATATATATATATATATAAACAAGCAAATTATAAACGTAAACATGTAAGTATGTTTTTGAAACGGTGCGCGAGTTTGAAATTAGAAATTAGAAATTATAAGCTTTCACCGTATTTTAGACTAAAGAAATTTCTAGCCTGATAGTGGGGTTTATAACCCTCGGAGAAATGGAAAAAGATGAGCGTTGCCGTACATATATATATACCGCCCTCTACCCTCTGACCCCACACCCCTCTACCAACAACAAGTTTCCTCCACCATCAAACACCTTGTCTCTTCCTCCCTCCTCCCTCCCACCGCTTCCCACCTCATCGTCCCCCCCCCCGCACCCCTACTGTCTACTTCCTCCCGAAACTCCACATACCTGACCGCCCCATCGTCTCTGCTTGCAACTGCCCCACCGAACTCATCTCCGCCTTTCTTGACTCCACCCTCGCCCCCTCGTCACCACCCTCCCCTCTTACATCTCCGACACCAACCACGCCCTTTACCTGTTCGACTCCTTCACTTCCCCACCCGGCCCACATCCCCTCCCCTTCACCCTAGATATCCAGTCTCTCTATACTGTCATCCCCTACGCCGACCGCCTACGTACACTCCGGCACTACCTCGAGCTTCGCCCCTCCCCATCACCTCCACCCCACCCTCCTTCGGCTTACCGAGCTGGTCCTCACCCTCAACTGCTTCTCCTTCTCGGGTGAGTTTTACCAACAGGTCACGGGGGTAGCCATGGGCACAAGGATTGGGCCCAAACTATGCCAACCTTTTCGTTGGCCATGTTGAGGCCCAAATCTTTGCCCAGTACATCGGCCCCACGCCCGAACTGTACGGTCGTTACTTCGACGATTGCATCGGGGGCCACGACCCTCACCCGAAAACAGCTCGACTCCTTTCTCTCATTCTTCTGCTCCTTCCACCCCCTCCCTCCACTTCACCACCTCTATCTCCACCACCCACGTCCACTTCTTAGACATTTCCATCGCCATCGAGCCCTCCCACCGATCCCTCGTCACCTCCGCCTTCTTCAAACCCACCTCCTCCCACTCCTACATCGACTTCACCTCCTCCCACCCTACACACACTAAACACTCTATTCCCAACTCCCAACTCCTCCGGATCCGCCGCCTCTGCAGCCGAGATGCTGACTTTGAGTCCCAAGCCCTTTCCCTAGTCAGCCATTTCATCCGGTGAGGTTACCCCCCTCCCTTGTCCACACCGCCCTCACTCGCGCCCGTGCTATCTACCACTCCACCGCCCTCACCCCACGCCACCGCAGACCCACCATCCGTCTCCCCTTACCCATCACCTACCACTCCTCCACCCTACCCCTCAACCGCACCATCCTCCGCCTCTTCCGACGCCTCCAGTCCAACCCCTCCACTTCCCCCATCTTCCTATCCACACCCCCTCCTTCAAATGCGCACGAAATCTCTGCACCCTCCTCGTCCACAGCTCCCTACCCCCAATCCACGCCCCCCCCCCTGGTTCGCCTCCCTGCTCCAGGCCTTGTTGCCACACCTGCCCCCACATCACCAACACCACCACCTTCCATGGTCCCAACGGCCACTCTCACTCTGTCCGGCACGCCTTCTTTTGCGCCTCCTCCAATCTAGTCTATGGACAGACTGGATGTCGCCAGGCGGACCGTTTCACTGAACACCTCCGGGATATTCGCCTCGGCAGAAGTTCCCCTCTTACCACCCCACAACTAACATCACTAACCTCCCCCCGACCCCACGCACACGAACACACACCATCACACACACCCTCACTCCACACACCCAACCACCACTAACCCCCACTTACACACCCGCTTTCCACCCTTTCCCCACCACATGTAATACTAACTCACACTAACACACTCACTGATCTAATATAACACAAACCGCGACATCCCTATAAAACCCTTCACAGGGGGAATACCCATTTGTACCTCTACTTTAGGTGTGACAACATCCACTTGCTTTAACTGCACTACACCACTTTATAGTTAATTTAAGCATTGAATTGATTGTCTTGTTGGAGCTGTGCGGAGGAAGTGCCATCGTTGGACAAATGAAAAACGAATTAATCTAGTAACGCTGATGAGCAGTATGACCGGTACGCTGAGTGCAGTGAATGAATGTATTGCAAGTGACGTATGGGTTGTACATATATCGATGATCTGATGGTCAGATTGGAGTCATGAGGACTGTGGATTGACCTCTGGTCGGCCCTGGTGATGGTTATCTTTCGACATCCAATGTAGCAAGCGATGGCCCAGAACTTACCAGAGATCATTGTGTGTTGAAGTGATTCTGCAATCACCATGCCTGGTTCTTTGAGTAGACTGCAACCTCAGAGATCATTAATTTAGAATTCTCGCTCGTCGTGTATAATATTCATTTGTGGCACTCTACGATGGGGGTTAATGACCATAATAAGAACACCTTCAGCACAACTTAATAGACTACTCTATAGTTAAAACACTTTAAATTTTAGAATTTTTTTAGAAACTGCGCATAACCATATAAGTTAGGGTCTATTTTGAGACAAAATTTAATAGATAGTAATAGAAACCACGGAGTTACCTCCCCTCATGCATTAACTCCCCTTAGCCACACACACACTTCCGGGTAGTATTTCGATGTCGATTCTCGAAACGTAACATCCTCCTGTATTGAGCTAAAGAACATCAGACTACGATTCTCTAACTGGATTGTCAAACGCCCAATATCGAATCGTCGTGGATTATGTGAGAGGCATATAATCTGAAAAATACGCTCCCCAGACTATGAAAATGTCGAAGTGCATGAAATCCATATCATTGCTTCGCTGCGCATTTCCAATATGTTTAGTGCTTACACTGTTTTTAATACTTATATTATTTCTCCACACTCATACTATAACAATCATATAAAGAATTCGTCACCAGATCAACCACCCTAACACTCTCGATTACCTGCTTAAGTGCTTCTACTACACGTAACTCTCTGCCACACTATATAAACAAGACGCACGTGCTTGCCACACATATAACCTTTGCACTATATAACCGCTTAATTTCATGTTGTATCTTAACCTGTATTTTTGATTGTATCTTTTAATATGAATGTAATCTCTAAGTGTGTACTGCCACTCTAAGTGCTATAATGAATGTTGACCCACAATATTTGCATATGTATCTGTATGTCTCTTGTGTGAAAAGGAGGTCATATAAGTGTTCATTCAATAATAAATTGCTCCGAAGAATTCAAACCTCGGTTTGGAGGAAACAGTTGTAAGCATAAAAATGTTTTGAACAGTTCTTTGATTCTTATAATTCATATATATATATATATATATATATATATATATATATATATATATATATATATATATATATATTTGTGTCCGTGTGTGCCTGTGTGTGTATCAGCATGTGTGCGTGCTTATATTTACTGGAGTCCATTGCGATCCATTAGGCAGTACACATTAAATACTTCCTGATTGACCATGCGACTGACACGTACGTAGTAATAGAGAGCTTAATTAGTGGATTTGTAATAAATCTACAAACATATTAATACAAACAGAAACACACACACATATGTATTTATGGAGGCAAACACACAGACACGCATATATATACATATATACATACATACATACATAGATACATATATAGATACATACATAGATACATGATGGCTGCTCCCTCGTTATCGAGTATGGCCATTGCACGATATCCCATTATTAATAATTATTAATTAATTCTATCGTGCAATGCCTGTGCGGGAAGATATGTTTTAAAGTGCGGAAATACTGTGCACTGAGCCAATCCCAGTCTCTGAGCAACAGTAGCTATCACCCGAAAAGAAGAAAATCAACATCATCGGTAACTACTGAGCCGCAGGTTTTATATCGGAGTTATACCAGTTTCCTGAGTTGCCTTCTAGAAGAATAGGCTGACAAAGGCTAGGGGTCCTTCACTCCCAGTGGTTTAACCGCGCGATCAGGTGTCCAGCCCGACTATTTCTATGTCTCCGCGCATATACACACACATGCACCCATGTATATACACATATACATATATATGTACATGTGTATATACATATTTACACACTTTTGAATGGTCGTTAAATCTTATGAGTTTATCCGCCCTTTGTCAGGTTTTGATTTTTGTCCTGCAGGGTGTCCAAAATCACCCTCCTCACCAAGTAAACTTGGTGGGGTTGCTGGTTTAGTCACCGACGACCCGACAATGCGACAGGTTGTACTGGGTTACATGTTAACAGGAGCACTCAAGAGTGACCCGACATATATATACATACATACATACAAAAATACCAAGAACATATACGAGATGAGAAAAATCTTCACCTGGTTACAACGTTCTCAAAGGATATAGGAATGGAGTTTGGTCAAGATAAATATATGATTGTAAAGCGGGGAAAAACCCAATCTAGCAACATTTGTATAAATAGCCTAAATGTTTCACCGATATCTGACGAGGACTGCTACGGATAACTGGGGATAGATGAGAATATATCCTATAATGGTATTTGTAATAAAGAATACCTAACCAGGGGTTATTACACCCGATTAAGAATAATATGGTCATAGTAACTCTCTGAGCACAATAAAACAGTGGTTCACAATGTGTTTGCTGTGCCTGTCCTAACACTAACGTTTGGAATACTCAAGTGGGTGATAGACGAAATCCGTGCAATTGATGTTAAAACTCGAAAAATCCTAAACAACGCCGGAAACTTCCACATCAACAGTGACATAGACCACCTCTACTTGAAACGTAAGCAGGGGGGCAGAGGCCTAGCATCAGTTCAGACAGCATTTGAGTGTCGCATCATATCCGTCTGACAACATTTATGAACCTCCAAGTGTAAAAGCCCATCTATGGAGCAAGTATGTCTGCATGAGACAGATAAGATAATAACTCCTTGAGAGATACTCCCTGCATGATAATTAAAAACTCATTCCGAGGGAAATTGATCAGCAATGCCGCAGCGAATCCATGGATGAAAAACTGCACGCTTATCAGCAAAACATCATGCATGAATATATTGCCAGGAAGCTCCAGTGTGAGAGTAATATAGATAAGCAAAATAATCTATCTTGGACCAACAACCGCTATATTGGCTCCCACTTTGAAGGATACGCTTTTGCAATCCAAGAACAGACAATCAACACAAAATACCTGATTCACAAAAGAGATAGGGATGCAGGCAAAACACCTAGATGTGACAAGTGCAGACTCGGTAGAATTAACATCGAAGATGTCACCCATGCCATAAGCTGCTGTCCAAAGATGTAATCATGGCACTATCTACCTATGAGGCATGGTGTAGTGGCCAAAACACAATACAATGCAATCCGTAGAAAAGATAGCCCCGATAATAAACGCATTACAAGCTACAGCAATGTGGAAGACATACACATACATAATATGAGAGAGTAATGGTGGAATGTTCCAATCAAAACTTCAATAAAAGGCAGGCATAACAGACCAGATATAATTATATGGGACAGGGGAAAATGGCATGCACAATAGTGGAAGTTAGCTACCCAGCAGATGCCAATATAATATTAAAGATTAGTGAAAAGGAAAATACCTAGGCAGAACTAGTGAGAAATCAACAGACACTCCACCATGACTATACCTTCATATTTATACCTGTGATTATTGGGGCACTGGGATATGTTAGCAACTGCCTCAATACAAATCTTGAGAAGCTGGTCTTCACAGGAACAGAAAGGACACAACTAGTTAGGAAATTACAAGTACAATCCATTAATGGAACACCAAAATATGTAAAACATTCCAAAAATTCCGCATCTAATTACTGCATATGCACATGTATGGATACAAAGCATATGCGCATGCACACATACACCTCCACACATACAATAACATCCATATCTGCACATGCATGCATACATAATCTACCTAGTTGATGTGTAAATTCCAATGAGAGAGTATTTTGTCTATGTTAGAAACCGACTCTATTGGCAAATACTGGTGAAATTATAAAACCAGAAAAACATACATACATACGTTACTTACACGTATATTTTGTATATATGTATATACGCATGTAAGTATGTATATATGTATATATGTATGTTTGTATATATGTATATATATTTGTATACATGTATGTATATACGTATGTATCTTTGTATGTATGTATGTTTGTAAATATGTATATATGTTTGCATATATGTATGAGTGCATGTATGTATGTATGCATGTATGTATGCATGTATATATGTATGTATGCATATATGCACTAATGTTTACAGCAACAACAGCTTTAGAATGATGTGAAATAAATATTTACAACAACAGCGGCATCAAACGATAAAAAGAAAACACGCACACACACACACACACACACACACACGACACAATAACAACATCAGCTGCCACCACCACCACCACCACCACCACCACCATCCACCGCCGCCATCACCATCACCATTACCAACGATCGGGCCTTAAGCAAACAACATTTTTTCTGCTTTTGGCATGGAGCCAGCGATTGTTCCAGCGCATTACTGGTGTTCTCTTTTGTTGACTCCTTGGGGATGAAAGGCAAGGTTGACCTCGGCAGAATTCGAGCTTGGAGCGTGGAGGGCCATAGCTCTATGCTGTAAAGCAATTATAATAAAACTGAACGGTAACACGAACGGCTTCAACTAAATGAACTCTTTCAAAAGTCAACAGTTGACATAATCTTGTAATCTTGTATCAGTAATGACGGTAATATATATATGTGTGTGTGTGTAAGTGAGTAGCGTGTGTGTGTTTGTTTATATGCATGAGTCTTAGTGTGTGCGCGCGTATGTATGTGTGTGTGTGCGCGTGTGTGTATGTCGTACGTATGAGTGTCAATAAGTCATTATTTTTTGTTTTGTTTTTTTTTCTTTATGCGCGGGGACATAGAAATTGTCGGGCTGGATATCCGATCGCGCAGTTAAACCACTGGGAGTGAAGAACCCCTAGCCCTTGTAAGGGCATTCTTCTAGGAGAAAGCATCTTCTAGGAGAAAGCATCTGGGTTAACTCCGAGATAAAACCTGCGGCTAAGTAGTTACCGATGATGTTGATCTTTTCTTCTTTCGTGTTTTAGTTACTGTCGCTCAGAGAGTGGGATTGGCTCAGTGCACAGTCTTTCCTCACTTTAAAAATATTTTCCACGCACAGGCATTGCACGATTGCATTAATTAATAATTATTAATAGTGTATGATTATTATTATTATTATTATTATTATTATTATTATTATTGCTACTTTATTATTACTTTTTTTTTTCCAATTCAATGATATTCCAAAACAATATAAAAGAGATAATTGGCAATAAGGGTTCTGGAACAAAATAGATAATTGGCAATTAGGGCAGGGACCCCAGGTTATCACAGCCTGGGCCCACTTGTCATCGTGCCACTGTAATAGAGCTAAAGAAGGCATTAATTCTTGGCTGCTGGAACGTACGGACGCTGCTTGACAGGAATTCCTTGGAACGTCCTGAACGAAGGACCGCTCTTGTTGCAAAGGACGTTACGTTCTTGACATCGTAGCTTTATCTGAGACGAGGTTAGCTGGAGATGGTCATCTTACAGAATTTTGTGGAGAATATACATTCTTCTGGAAAAGATGAAATGAAAGAACCAGAAGAGAGGCTGGGGTAGCATTTGCTGTTAAGACTGGACTTGTGAATTAATTAGAAGAATTCCCAGTAGGGATTAGAGAGCGTCTTATGTCCATGAGAATTCCTCTGGACAAAGGAAGACATGCGACCCTGGTGAGTGTGTATGCTCCAACTACGAATTCTGTCAATGAAGAAAAAGTGTCCTTTTACCATACCTTGAAAAGTGTTTTAAGAAATATCCCTCAGGAAGACAAAGTCATCGTGCTTGGTGACTATAATGCTAGAGTGGGTAGGGATTTTAACGCATGGAATGTAATCGGAAGGCATGGGGTGGGAAAGTGTAACAACAATCTCCTGCTGCAGATATGTGAGGAGCTGGATCTGTGTGTTACCAACACCATATTCCAACAAAAGAACACATTTAAGACCACATGCATGCATCCTGCAACTGAGGAATGGCATGTTTTGGACCACGTCCTAGTCAGGATGCGTGACAGACGGGATGTGCAGTGTGTTCGTGCTCTTCGTGGAGCTGAGTGCTGGACGGACCACCGCTTGGTACGCGCAAATGTGGAACTAATCACTGAACGTAAATTCCAGGCTCCTGGTGTTACCCTGCCCAGAAGATTGAATGCTGCTCGTCTTAGGGATAAAAATGTGAAGAGGACATTGCGAGAAGAGATGCAGGTTGCAGATGTTGGTGAGGATTGGCCGACCCTTAAAAAGTCGGTTTATGATGTAGGTAGGCGTGTTCTGGAATTGGTGCAGAGAAAACATCAAGACTGGTTTAATGAGAATGATGAACATATACAAGACTTGTTGGCTGATAAGGGGCGAACTCTGTGACGCTACTTGAGGGCAAAACCACAGGAGAAAAATAGGTTGCATAAGGAACTCAAGGATGTGAAATCACGTGTTAGGCGGAGTCTTTCTCAGGTGAAGAATCAGTGGTGGAGTAAGAAGGCTGACTGATGAGATACAAACTGCACCAGATTCCAATAACACAAAGCTGTTGTACAGTCTCTTGCGTGAAGTTTATGGACCGTCTTCTTCTCTGGTGACACCGCTTCGCAGCAAGGATGGCAAATAATTTCTTCGTGACTCACAAGGAATTCTACGAAGGTGGCGAGAGCACTTTGATGATCTTTTGAATCAGCCGTCTGTCGTCAATGAAGATTTCTTCAATCTCATTCCAGAAAGTCCTGTGAAATTAGCTCTCGCAGAACCTCCGACGCTTCTGGAGATTGCAGTAACTATCTCGAAGCTGAACAGTGGAAGATCTCCAGGTATAGATGGCATACATGCTGAATCCTACAATATGGTGGTGAGAGACTCCTATAACATATTCACTCTTTGTTTGGCAGGATATGGGCTAATGAATCCGGCCTGGAGAGATGAAGTAATGGTGGTCCTGTACAAGGGAGAGGGTAACAGGAATGATTGTGGGAAATACAGAGGTATATCATTGCTTTCTGTCGTAGGGAATGTTTTATGTAGGGTGCTTCTGGACCGTCTGCTGACACACATTGCAGATTGTGTTCTTCCTGAATGTCAATCTGGTTTTCGTGCTGGACGCAGAACTACTGATATGATCTTCTCAGCTAGACAGCTCCAGGAGAAGTGCAAGGAACAAGGTTTGGATCTGTATCAGGTTTTTGTCGATCTGACAAAAGCTTTCGATACTGTTAACAGAAATGCATTATGGAAGGTTCTCCAGAAACTTGGTTGCCCTGATAAGTTCCTTGCTTTAGTTTGGTCTTTCCATTACGACATGAAGGCTTGGGTTAATGTCGGAGGTAACATGTTGGAGCCTATCTCAGTAAAAAATAGAGTGAAACAGGGGGATATTCCAGCACCGACCCTGTTTGCCATATACTTTGTAATGGTTTTCTATATTGCATTCAGGAATTGCACGCATGGTGTTTACATCCGATATCGAACCTCAGGCAGCATATTTAACATCAGGCGCTTTGCTGCAAAAACAAAAGTATTTACATCAATCATAAGATACCTTTTGTATGTAGATGATTGCGATCTTGTAGCACACACAGGGAGTGATATGCAACATATTTTGAATGCATTTTCTGATGCTTGCAATTCTCTAGGATTGACTGTCAGTCTCAAGAAAACCGTCGTTATGTACCAACCTGCCCCTGGTAAGCAGTACAGTGAACCAAATATCTATGTGTATAGTAAACAACTTGCAGTGGTTTATCAGTTTGTCTACCTGGGAAGCACTGTCAATCGATACAGCAACCTTGATAATGAAATCACAGTCAGGATTAGGAAAGTGAGTGATGCTTTCAGAAAGCCAGAAAGGCGAATCTGGGGTCGGCGAGACATGCAAGAAGACAAAGATAAAGGTGTATAAGGCATGTGTGCTCTCCTCTCTTCTTTATGCCTGCGAGACCTGGGTCACATATCGACACCACCTTAAGCAATTGGAGCGTTTCCATCAGATGTGTCTCAGACGGATCCATGGCGTTCACTGGAGGGACCACAACAGTAATGTTTAGATTTTGGAAAGCTCTATGTGTGACAGTATAGAAGCTCTTATGCTTAAGCAACGACTCCGTTGGAGTGGTCACATTGCGAGGATGAAGGTTTCTAGAATACCAAAACAACTCTTTTATGGAGAGTTAGTTAAAGGAAAATGGCCGCCACATAAACCAAAAAAGAGGTATAATGATTCCTTGAAAGCCTCTTTGAAAGACGCTAACATCTCTGCTGATACATGGGAAAATGTTGCTGCTGATCGTAATAAATGGAGAAAGACTGTATATGAGGGAAAATTGCCTTTGAGACATCTCAAATCGCATACGAGAAAGTAAAACGGGATGTGAGGTTGGGCATTGCTGTTGCATTTCCAGACAGTAAAGGTCCTCCTATGGTGCTGACATGCAGCGTCTGTGCGAGACTCTGCCTAAGCAAAGCTGGACTCGAAAGTCCTCTTCGCAGTCATAAAGTAAGACCAGTGGTTGACTACCAGGCTGCTGTTGGAGATGCTACTCATCATGCATGCCAATCATGTGGTAGAGAATGTAAATCAGCTGGAGGTCTCAAACGACATGTAAAAGTACATGAACTCCAACCACAGCCGGCTATTCCCAGTTTTGGTCGCCAACTCTGTGCAAGACATTTTAGAACATTGGCTGGGCTAAAAAGCGACATTCGATCGCAGTGCTATCGTGTGTGTGTGTGTAGATGTGTTTATGTGTGTGCGCATGTGTGTGTATATGTATATATATATATATATATATATATATATTATTATTGTTGTTGTTGTTATCGTTATTATTGTTATTATTATTTAGGGGGGGGTTCTCGTGCAATGGCCATACTCGATAACAAGGAGGCAGCCATCATGTATACATGTATGCATGGTCGGGTCGTCGGCGACTAAACCGGCAACCCCATCAGTATTTGGTAAGGAGGATGATTTTGGACACTCTGCAGGACAAAAAACAAAACCTGACAAAGGGCGGAAGAACTCACAAGAGTCAACGGTCATCCAAAATTGTGTAAATATGACTATACATATGTATGTATTTGTGTACGCATGTGTGTATGTATATGCGCGGGAACATAGAAATAGTCGGGCAGGATACCCGATCGCGCGGTTAAAGGAGTGAAGGAGCCCTAGTTTTTGTCAGGGCATTCTTCTAGGAGAAGGCAACTCAGGAAATTGGGATAACTCCGACATAAAACCTGTGGCTCAGTAGTTACCGATTATGTTGATTTTGTCTTCTTTGAGGTTATAGCTACTGTCGTTCAGAGAGTGGGATTGAATCAATCAGAGAATCGTTCATGAATAGATTCCTTTGGGATTTGCAATATTCCTACAACCTCTGTTTCAATTCGCAATCTAAAAATGTTTAAAACTTGGAAGAATGAGTTTCAATTATAAACCGAGATTGCGAGCATGACCAGGAGAAATGTAATGTTTATAGCCAACCACCAGAGAAATCAATGGATTTCACAGAATAGATCACACTGTGAACAGACATGATTAAATATCTTATGCAAAAGTCATAGATAACCCATCCAAATAGACATAACAAGACATAGCCCCTTGCCTGGTTTCTTCATTCTTACACTCTTTCTCTCTCTTACCTCTCTCTATCTATCTATGTATCTCTCTACCTCTCTCTCTCTCTCTCTCTCTCTCTCTCTCTCTCTCTCTCTCTCTATCTATCTATCTCCTACCCCCTTCCCTCTCCCTCTCTGTATATGCGTATATATATATATATGTGTGTGTGTATATACAGAGAGGGAGAGAGAGGTAGAGATAGAGATAGAGAGAGAGAGAGAGAGGTAGAGAGATAAAAAGATAGATAGAGAGATAAGAGAGAGGAAGAGTGTAAGAATGAAGAAACCATATATATATATATATATATATATATATATATATATATATATATATATATATATATATATTGTTATACATGGGGAGGGTCATATTTGTGTAATAATATTGCCAGAATTAATAACAGAACACACTCAATGTTTGGTTGGTTTTCGCTTCTGTGTCTTTTATATCGGTTAATTTAATTTTATTTATTCGGTCCCCAATGTTGCCATTGACTGACCAACGGTCAAACATACAGATACAATATAGACACAAACACATATATATAGTCTATCAAAGTTCTTTCGTTGCACACCTGCAACATCGTCAGAGTTGCTATTATGTTTCCTCCCGTTGCATTGTATGCTTACGCCATCTTTATTTAGTCTGTTTATTTATTTATTTATTTGTTTTCTTTTTGTTTGTCTTCTCTGCGCATGCGTTTGCATGTGTGTATAGTATTTTGTTTGATGTGTGTTCTTGTTTGGGTGACTGTGAATTGGTTAATGTATTCTATCTTAGTTTACTAGTGTGTGTTTATATGTGTTTGTTGTTATTGTGCATGTGTTGTTATTTATTTATTTATTTGTACTTCTCTCAGGTCAGTGTTGTTTGTTTGGGTGTTGTTGTTATTCCATTCATTTTTTCTGTTTAGCCTTGGCCTTCTAAGTTCTATTTCGCTGGCCTCTCTGATTTGCCTATCTGCTGGATGATTTCTATGTTTAGATATTATTCTAACTTCTATTTTGTCTATGTTACCGTTGTGTTGTTGTCTGGCATGTTCGTATAGTACTATACGAACATGCCAGACAAGTGTGTTTTTTAATTCTTCTAGTCGTATGTTGCATGTGTATTTATCTGAAACTATTGTGCAGATCCTTCTGGCTAGGTTATAAGGAATTGCCATTTTGGTGTGTCTAGGGTGGCACGAGTTGAATGGAAGGTATTGTTTGGAGTCTGTGGGTTTGTAGTATATGCCAGTTTCTATGTTGTTGCTTGTTTTCTTGATGAATTGTAAGTTAGTGTTGAGCTCATTCAGAAGGGTTTTGAAATCAATCAGTCTATCTATACTTTCATGCCAGAGGATGAAGCAGTGGTCCAGATATCTCTTCCAGTTCTTTTCTATGTGTTGTTAGAAGTGGTTGCCGTATTTGTCTAGAACTTTGCGGTAGAGAGTGGTTTCCAAATATCCCATTACAAGGTTGGCGTATGAGGGGGCCACTTTCGTGCCCAAGGCAGTCCCAGATTTCTGTCTTTAGTATTTGGCATTGAATTCGAAGAAATTGTTTTCCAAGGTGAATTTGAGTCCCTCCAACACAGATTCTTTAGGGATGCGCTGTGGAAGTTCACTGGGGAAATTTTCCATCCAGAATTGTATTGCCTCTATACCTAGGTTGTGTGGGATATTGGAATATAAATTGATGACATCAAAGGTTACTAGTAGGGTATGTTCGTTATTGAGTGTTGTTGGGAGGTGGTTGAACATGTCAGGGTCGTCCCTTATGAAGCTTTTTATATGTTTTAGGAAAGGTTTAAGCAGAATATCTAGGAAGTTGCTTAGGCGACGGGTTTCACATGTGGGGGCTGCTATTATGGGTCTTAATTTAAGGTCATCAGGAGGGGCTATATTGATGTAAACGTCTGTGGCTTGCTTGCAGGCCCTGCCTATTACTTCGCTTTTGTGTGTCTTGGGGATACCGTAGAAGAGGCTGGTTCTGATTTTGAAATTGGTGATGTAGTTGTATTCCTTGTCTGTAATAAGGAAGAATTAAAATCCCTTCAACGCTGGGGGGAAATAAACGAAACCTGGTTCTCTAACTATGAAACACTTTTTCGAAAAAGAACACACATCGAAGAACCCCTTCATTAAAACAATAATAACAAGAAAACTCAATCAACACCCAAACAACACACAACAACCAACAACAACAAAAAAACAATACCTCCCCACATACCAACAAAAGAAGGCATCACCTCGCCCCTACCTCCTACACCCTCCACACAACTACCACACGGACTCCCAAGCAACAAATATAGTAATAGAGAAACATCATCTACAAGATAGACACTACAACTTCTCTCCTACCAGGAGAAACCATAAAACCCCCCACACTTACAACCCCCTAACATCTCCACACAACAAACCCACAACCATCATTACTTCCAACATAGAACCCAAAATACACAATTACCACACATGTCAAACAGGGCCTCACAACCACACACCAGCTATAAGGAAACCCTATTCTACGCTCCCCACTTACAACAACAACACTAGCAGGGGACAATACTACCACACCAAAATTAAGTATATACCCAATCTAAGGAATAACGTTACCGCTGACAGTAACACATCGGAAGGAACCAACGACGGGGCCAACACGACTAGGACTACATTCCTCGTCCCTGAAACCACACTACAGAACAATCCTGGGGGAACTGCTAACCATGGCTTATTAAGAAGGGGCCGGACTTCGCCTACATAGGAAAACGAGGAAGCCGGCGCGGTGGAGCCGCGAGGGACATGTGTGGGCCCGGAGTTGAGCTTGGAAGGTACGTACCGCCTCCCTCTCTGCGAATCGGGGCCACACAGTTCGGGGTGCTCCGATCGGCATAACCAACTCAACGGACAACGAGGAACTGGGGGGCTTGGCCCTTCCAGATGCGCACGGCGACTGCGTAACGCATACTCAGACGGAACAGGTGTGGGAACTGGTGACTACAACAGGAAGCGAACCCGTTCCCGCAATGTCATTTGGTTTAACCCCTCAACCCACCCCTACCCTTCTGCACCGATTTGCGCAACAACCTGTCGGCCTCTTTCTTCAGGGCTTTGTCTAAGCACTTCCATAAGCAACACCAGTACCACGCCATTTTCAACAGGCACACTATTAAATTGTCCCCCTCCACAACTAGAAACCTAGAGCAAAATATATAAACCTTAAACCGAAGTAGATTGAAAAACGTTCCTGACTCCGGGGGAACCAGCAACCGTGAGGAGACGTGCCACGCAAATGCCTCTTTCCCTGTTGGTAACATCTTGAACCGTGCACGACCAAGGAACCCCACCGAGTTGTAACTGTAGAAACCCCAGTAACTGACCCCTGGAAGGCAAGTGCCTTAGCAGTGGCTTAGTCTATGAATGTAGGGTGAGTGCCAACAACCAAACCTTCACCTATATATCGGAGCCATGGCTAATAACTTTAAGGAACGCTGTTACAATCACTGCCACACCTTTGGAAGAGTTGATAAGAAAATAGCACCGCCATTTCAGAACTGGTGTGGCGTCTCAAACCTGATAACTTAGAATACACCGTGCCGAGGTCCAATGTAGCCTCAGCCCAACCCTACAGAGGGGGTGGACATGACTCATGCGATTTGCGTGTCACCGAGATTATGGAAATAATAGAGAGGTGAGCTTCAGTTATCAATAAAAGGCACCTGCTACCACAGATCATCTGGAACATTCCTCAAAATGTATGGACTAACATCATAGTTGTACTGGTTGAGGACTAGTGCAAGCTTGGCCGTAGGAGCCGGGTGTGGCCACACAACAACCCCAGCGTCAGGCGAACCCTGGATACCTTGGTTGCACACCCTGGAGTCTCTGTGCCCATGTTTCATATCCCTTGTTCCTTATTCTATGTTTGTATCCCTACTGTTGTTTTTATGTATGTTTGTCCCGTTCTTTTTATTATGTTCTCTATATGTGTTCTTGAATTCATATCTGCATGTTTCTGTCCCTAATTTCGCTTCCAGTAGCTCTCTTCCATAGTCTAGCAACCTCTTTGATTGTATCGATGCCATTGTAGTTACAACTGAATGCTATTGTGGTTAGTTGTTTTTCTGCACTGTAATTATTGCTAGCCTTTGCCTTAGAGTGATAGAGATGACTGTATTAACTGTGCATGAATTTATATATATATATATATATATATATATATATATATATATATATATATATATATATATATATATATATATATATATGTATTTCTGCCCCTATTTTCGCTTCCTAGTTTCAACTGACTGCTATTGTGGTAAGTTTGTTTTTTCTGCAATGTATTTACTACTGGCCTTGTACCTTAGGTTGGAAGCGAGGCCTTTTTTGTTGCCACCGTCACCGAGGTGGGCTCATCACTGGTGTTGTTATTATTATTGTTGTTGGTGTTACCGCTGTCTGGCTTTCGGATAATGGGTACTCACTGCCTTGACATGATACTAATATCAATGATACCCACCACTACAACGACGACCGGGGTAGGTGACGGGTGGTGTTAATGTTTGTTACCGTTACTATTGTTGCTGTTGCTATGGTCTTGGTGATAGATGCCATCAAATCTGTGTATCAACCTACATCAGAGCTCCGTTTATTGCTGTGGCAATTATTGTCGTTGTTATTGTCGGCGGGAATGTACCGTTACTACGACTCCTACGGCCTATGTACACGACGTTGGTCTGTGTTCTTGCTGTTTTTGTTGTTGTAACTCTTTACTGTAGCTGTTGCTATCGTTGTTGTTGTCAGAAGGGTAGTAATATGACAACGACTGCTGCGGCCAGTGTGGACGACTTCTGGTCGGTGTTTTGCTGTTACTGTCGTTTTTGTCGTCGTCGTCGTCGATGTTGTTGTTGCTGTTGTTGTTGTAGCTGTTGTCTTAAGGTGGCTGTCAACAAATATATACCACACCCTCCCTCAGAGCTCCATTGTTTGCTTCCACTGTCTACTGGGCTTTGGCTACACAGTTTTTTCGTTGATAGCAAACACGAAGGCTGGGAGACCTTTTCAGGAACTCATATGTATGCTGGGCCCGCAAGAAATAGGACGTATGTTTTTTCCTGCCGGCGGGATATCATACATCAGATTTGATCTGAGTATACCGTTCTCATAACAACAACAAATGCATGAAGGACTTCTCGGTTTCATGGAGAACCGTGGAAATAATTATAATGATTAAACGACCTATATAACCTCACCATTTATTTTGTTATTTTTATAAAAAATCTCCATCGTAACCAAAAACTACGATTGTTGGGAGCTTCCTCCTGCTTGCTCTTGTTTTTAGCAAAGCAATCTCTTCTGAACACACACACACACACACACACACACACACACACACACACACACACACACACACACACACACACACACACACACACACACACACACACATATATATATATATATATATACAAGTGGAAGTTTAGTAACATCGAAGCTTTGGCTGTGGCCAAGCAAAGTCGACCTACAATAGGAATGAGTTAGCAAAGCACTCAATAAGGGTAGGTCCTTAGAGTAATAACATACGTTTAAATAGCTTGACAAATTGAACATTGCGGCAGGCAAAAAACCCAACCATACAATACCAAAGTAACGAAAGAACTAACAGGTTAAAAAACAGACCTGGAGAAATCAAACGATATACATCTGAAGTGTGTCTACGAATTCGAAATCATTTATCCAACTTACGTAACACGCAAGCTTGTGTTATTCTATGATCGAACAGAGGATGCATTTCATCAACAGGGTTTCCGTTCTGCCTCAAACTGGTGTGAACAAACTAAATGCGACCGCTACAGAAGGCAGCCTTCAAACACTTCGTTGTCACGTGTTATTTACAACAAGGGAAATATAATTTCCGCTCAAACATTCCGAATAAAAGCTCTCAACCAGATGTTATTAAACAAACACAAATAATTAACCAATCAACAGAATTGTATAATTAAATTAATTAGTTAATTATTAAATATAGGAGAAAATAATACAAGTGGAAGTAAAATCGAAGCTTTGTCTGTGGCCAAGCAAAGTCGACCTACAATAGGAATGAGTTAGCAAAGGGTAAATTCAAAGTGTTAACAAGGGAAATATCATAATTTCCGCTCAAACATTTGTTAAGATAATTAAACGTATGTTATTACTCTAAGGACCTACCCTTATTGAGTGCTTTGCTAACTCATTCCTATTGTAGGTCGACTTTGCTTGGCCACTATATTTGATTCCAGGCATCTATTTTGTAGTGGGCACTTATCCGGTAAGTGGCAGTTACATTTGGAGGCCTTCTTGTGTGCAGGTTCTCCGTTGCTGTTTTGTATGTTGTTATGTATGGGCTGAGATTTATAATATATATTTATAATATATATCTATATATATATTAGATAGAGTGAGTGAGCAATACATGCAAAGATACGTACATGATGGCCGCAAATGGTTCGAGCATTGCCATCGTCTGATAAAATGCTAAAAAATGTGAGGCACGAATGTGGCTTTTTAAACTACCCAAAGACTTGGACCTCCGGCACACAAATGGGAACTGTAGGCTCCTCTGGCAATTTCCACATCTTGGTTCTGACTGTGTGTTCTCATATGTCTTTTACGACCTCCCGGGCTTGCACATTCCTTGTCACATCCCTTACACCGTTTCAGATCATAATCTACATGAGGTCTACTGATATGACTTTGTTCATGTCTAATGAAACCAGTTTTTCTCAGGCAGACTTGACCACGATACTTGCAAGCTAGATGTTGCTCAACAGCAAGCACTTCAGAACAGTCACTTTTCCGGACCTTCCTTTTCAGTGTAAGGTGTTCTCTTCGACGAATTTCAAAGTGTTCACTTCCTGACAAGATCAAACTTCTCCACTGCACTCGCACCTGACCCATTTTCTCCCATTCGTTAGATGAAACTCCAGCGCAAGCCAAGGTGCACTTAATAGATTCTCGGTACCTCTTTTGTTGAACAAGCTTCCTGAACTGCGATACCTGATGTAAACTCCATGCGAGAATTTTTTCCGGAATGCCACGAGAAGCACTATCGTAAAAACAGAGTTGAGTTGCTTCACACTATTTTCAGCTGATATTGGTTCAGAGATACCACCACAAATACTGACCCAAGCTTTCAGGTCACCATGGAGGAGAAGCAGAATTTTCACAAAATTTTGAGGGCAGCCAAGCATTTCCAAAAGTTTCCATAACGCAGTTCGATTGACGGTGTCAAAGTTCCTTGTTAAGTCAACAAAGAGCTGGTGAGGTCCGTACATGGTTTGCTATAATTTTATTGCACTTGCCGAGCTGAAATGATCATATCTACTGTTCCTCTTTCGTTTCTGAACCCACACTGCGACTCAGGCAACACATCCAGAGCAACCCTTGAGATCAATATTCCTCAAAATTCGACACATGACTTTACCAACTACTAAAAAAGTGTCATGCCACGATAATTGCTACATTTGTTTCCCCACCCTTTCCTTTACGGAGAATAGCCACGAGTGCATAACAGAGCTAACACATTTAACAACTGTATTATGTGCCGTTTGTTTTCTGTCCAGAAGGGCCTTGATTTCCTGATCATTCTCATGAAAGCAGTCTAGTGTTTTGTTGTGACAAATCCAAGGACCTCTGTTGTTAGCACAATCAATACTTCCAAGCCTTCATACCATTTGCTCTTGTTTGAGGTTTGATTACGAAGTTTGGTTTGGCGCGCACAAGACGATGGTATATCCAGCACTCTGCGTCACCGAAATCTTTCTTGATATCCTACAAGTCACGTTTCTTCACAAGAACATTGTCGTTCAAATGCCACACTTTCGACCCAGGGTTTATCCATGTTGTCTTAAACTTTTTCTGGAACATCGTGCTTGCAATGAATAAATCTAACTCCACACACATCTGCAGCAAGTGGAGACCATTGCTTTTACATTGCTCTATGCCATGACTGCTGATCACATCCCAAGACTCATAATCCCTACCAAAACGTACGTTGAAATGACCAAGTACGACAATTTTGTCTACTGAAGGAATCTTTTTGACAAGTTCCTTCGGAGACCTGTAAAACGTGAGTTTCTCGTCTCCATTGGAATTCATCGGCGGGGCATATACACTGACGGTAGCGATTGTACATCAGAGAAATTCTCATTGACATGGAGTGATCACTGATGCCACTTGGAAACTGGCCAAGTGTCGACTCCAAAGTCGTTTTCACTGCAAAAGCCACACCTGCGTTCCTTTTGCAGCGTGCTGCTCTGCCACTCCAGTAAAACGTGTAGCCACTGGACATCTAAATGATATGACCTTCTTCGTGTAGACTTGTTTCAGATAAGACAACAATGTCCATATTCTATCATCTCAGCTCTTTGGCAAAAAAAGCTGATCTTCCTTCTGGTCGTGATTCTGAAGACACCAAATCTAATGAGGTCCTGATATTCCTGCAAAAAAAGTTCATAGGTTTAATCTTCTTTTTCTCAGTGGCACGATAACAACCGGTCCCATGCTGCGGTATCATGGGACATCTGACGGGCCAGACGCTTTCACCACCAGTTCCAGAGACCCCATTGCCATTAATTCGTACATTATCATGGTTCATCATTGAATATTTTTACCTTGTTTGGCTACTGCCAGCAACAATGCAACAACTCATTTGTTCAAATCGATCAGGTGATGCCTGTGCTTGAAAGTTTTTTTTAAATGAAGAAAAGCCTTGCACAGAACTAATCCCACTCGCTGAGTGTGGAGAGCATATACCGAAAAGAAGAACTGGTCAACATCAACAGGTGCCCTCAACACCACAGGTGTTTATTCGGAGTTTCCCTCACCTAGAGAAGTGTTGTGACAGCAGCTAAGGGGGCATCTCAATCCTACTCCTAGCGGGCTATATGTGCGCCTGGACGCCAACCCAGGTATTTCCAGTCCATGCGCACACGTGTACACACTGGAAACCAAAAAGAATTAAAATGTATACACATCCGCAAATATGTGAGAGACGAGAGATTGAAAGTTTAGAAAATTAAAAAAAAAAAAAGTTAAAAGAATTAAAAATGTATACATAAAGGTATACGTATGCAATCAGACATCCGAGGATATATAAAATATACATATACATGTACATATACATATACATATACATATACATATACGCATGTACACAGTATTTTAATGGCTGTTGACTCTATTGAGTTCCTCCACCCTTTGTCGAGTTTTGTTTTTTATCCCTCAGGGTATACCACCCTCCCTCACCAAGCAATCTCGGTGGAGTTGCCGGTTTAGTCGCCGACGACCATGCATCAGCTTGTACTGGATTACATGTTATTGGTAGTGCTCAAGAGCAGCCTGACCATACATACATACATACATACATACATACATACATACATACATACATACATACATACATACAAAGGTACATACATACATACATGGTGGCTGCCAACTCGTTTTCGAGTACGGCCACTACTTTATATCCATGTAGGAGAACCCCTACCGATGCGCTGAACGAGTGTGACTTTTTAGTCCAGCCAGCGACTTAAAAACTCTGGTACAAACACTACACTTGTGACAATTATTGATACATAGTGCTGGGCCCATGGTACCATGTGACAACAAGTGCAGAGAGATCTCCAGATATAAAGCAATGCCTGTGCCGTGAAGCTTTTATAGTGAGCAACGGCACTGCACAAAGCCAGTCCCACTCTCTTAACCAAGATGATATTTACCAAAAAGAAGAACAAGTCAACATCATTGGATTCCATCAGGGTTGCAGGTGTTATATCAGAGTTTTCCTTCTTCTAGAATTCTGCCTTGACAAAGGCTAAGCGGTCATCTCTCCCGGTGATTTCGGATGGCCATTGACTCTTAAGAGCTCCTTTGCCCTTTGACAGGTTTTGTTTTTAGACCTGCATACATACATACATACATACATACATACATACATACATACATACATACATACATATCTTAGACTTGATTTAGTGCTCATAGAAATCACGTGTATTTCAGAAACAATCAGTATCTTGACGCTTCGAACTGCAAGTTAGTTTCTTTGGTTATGGCTGTATAACATATTTTGCAGGAATTCGTCCAATTATACATATGTGTGTTTCTGATTTTGTGTGCGTGCTTGTAGTATGGATTTGAGTGTTCGGGGCGTCACGTAAAATGCCTTGCACTATTTCTTCGATCTATCTTCAAATCTCACCGAGGTTAACTTTGTGTTGTATTTATTTGGGGCGATAAATTATATAATTTTCTACCGTAAACGAGATGCAGACTGGTATCGCTTTCGGCTTCGTGGATTCTGATTTTAAATCGTGCCCTTTGTTAGCGCATATCTGATTCTTCAGAACTTCAACAGAAACGTTTGTAGGTTTCAGAAGTCCTCTAGAACAAGCAGCTAGTTATTTGAGCTGATGACTCTCAATGTCAACCGTTTTTATGTATTTGTCTATACGTGTATGTGTGTGCCTGTGAGAGTCGATGTGTATAGGTGAGTCTGAGTGTAAGATTAACCCTTTTAAAATATGTAACTAACTATTCTATTGCACACAAATAAAATTGTCATTAATAAGTAAAATACCTCCATTTGAGAAAAGCGAAATTCTTTAAGGGGACATTTCATTGCTAGCTTTAATGTTGTCCCTGTTAAATTCTCCTATAGGAGAAGTTTGCTTCTATAGTTATCTAAGAAAAAGCATGCATATCAATTTGTAAAACAGATGGAGAAATGTTAGCGAACTCGAAAAAGGCAATATATCCTGCATTAAACACATTACACTACCTCGGCTTCCACAGGTGGATATGTCACGTGAATACCAAATTCCCGGCTTTACAACGAACTGTTTTACTGCCATCTGAACGAAACAAAGTGTAAGTGAGCAAAATAAAGAGATTCGAAGATTTACATAAAGAAAATTTAGAGAAGTGTAATGCCAATATGTTCGAGTGTGGATTGTTTGAGAACACCTTACACATGAATAGGAATTATATATAACGGAGCCCATGAATCTCAAACATCAGATAAACATGAGCTTAGAAATGTATGTGTATATGTGTCACGCGTAAATTTTGAACGAAATATAGAAAATGTCAACTGTAAACGAGAATCCAACTTCAAATATCATTGCGCTTTTGATTCCGAAAATATAATAATGTTTCAGGTTGAAACACCTAAGCGACACTAGCCAATAATCATTCGTTATGAACCTGCTGAGAGAGTAAATAAATAGACCTCGCCAAAACCTTATCTTACAAGTTATAAAACTAACTTGACATGGTAAGCACATGGTCTTAGTATCAAATATTCCTTCAAAACGAAAGCCGACTTGTTTAGTTTAGCTGCGAAAGTAATTTGTAATTGTTGTAGCAAAGTGAATATCAAGATTTTTCAAACGCATGTTTTTCCTTTAATATTAGACTACGTACACACATGGACACGCACATACAAACACAATGTCATATAATATTCATACAAGGATATAGCTATATGTGTGTGCCTATGATTTTAATGTCATATAAATATATATACATGTAAGAATTTATACTCTCTATATAATTTTCATTTTATTTTATATGATAGTTTGGTTTCTATTATCCTTGAAACTAAATGCACTCCGCATACATATAAATTTCCTCAGACATAATATTCCATATATATATATTGTTATATATATATATATATTGTTATACTTTGGGAGGGTTATGTTGCCAATTAGAAACACACGCACCAGTTGCTTTTACTTCAATTTATTATAATACATTGAAGTGAAGCAACTGGTGCGTGTGTTTCTTATTGGCAACATGACCCTCCCAAAGTATAACAATATCGGTTTCAACACACGTTTTCAGATAAATAATCTTGCTAAACAAATTCAGAAACGAAATAAATATATATATATATATATATATAAGAAAAGGGAAATAAGGTTCTATACAAAACAGTGGATGTAGAGAAAAGGTGAAGTTGAAAATAGCATATATATGTGTGTGTCTGTGTTTAAACAAATATAACTGTATATATGTGCGTATATGTTTCAGTGAATGTGTGTGCGTTTGTGTGTATTAATTTGTGGTTTCCTGTTTCAGTTTGAAGACGCTTAGCTTAGTTGTTTGTGTGCTCGGTTCACAATTGCAAGGTTGGAAGTTCGATTCACGCCATCATGTTTTATCCTTCTGCAATTCGCTTTAACGTTGCGACAGCACACACAACTTGTATTCTTATATGAATCATTCTTATATGATACTATAATAATAGCGCTGTCTGTCTGTCAGTCCATCCGTGGCGCTCACTTTATATAGAGAGTGGGAGAGCCAAGCGAGAGATGTGTACAGAGATAGATAGAGAAATGAACAGATGGGAATAACAATGCCGTGGTTTGTGGAGCCTTCATTTGAGTTAAAATCCTAATTGTATTGATGGCATATGAATCACTGACTGCTAGCCCTGTTCTTCAGCAGCATTCCTGCGCCTGCCATAACAAACATAAAACGTATACATTTTTATCTTATTTCGTCTTAGCAACCAAAACAGAAAGTCTCTTTGACGACGGGCAAAAAATCAGAAATATAATTGATATACACAGAATCACACAAAATTGTATGCATACTTATTCAAATAAACACACACACCTAGATAAACTTAAATACACATGAACAGCTATATACACATATATATATAAGTTTTTCTACATTTGGCATAAGGCCAGCAATTACCCCAGTACATTACTTGTACATTATTTTATCGACCCCGTAAGGATGAAAGGCAAAGTTAACCTCGGCGGGATTTGAACTCAGTCTGTAAAGGGACGTAACTATGCTGGAAAGCATGGCGTCCGACTCTCTACCGATACTGCCAATCCACAGAATACATAGAAAACCACGAGCTAAAGTGACGCCTCGGCGCTTTGCACCTTTAACGTAATCTCTAGTTACGATAGAGTGTGATAATCATGGACATTTGGAATATAGGCTTCCATGCAGTTTCTGTCAACCATATTCACAACATTTGTGTACCTTCAATATCCACAATAATATTATGCACACAGACACATACACACATGTGTATATATATATATATATATATATACACACATGTGTATATATATATATTCTCAGCAAATGGGAAAACTCGGCGTATGGAAACTGTTAGAACAGCAAAATACCGTCGAAGCGGCGTTGGGTAAAACATTACCTACAGGACAGAGACCATTGGCTAGATATGAGTTGACTCAAAGGAAGGGAGAGAAGATAGAAAGAAAGAAAAAGAATGGATGAAAGCGGACAGGTCACAAACATTAATATACGCTCGTCGATCTCAACCCTTAACAGTTTCGACAAATTAATTCGAAATAAGAGAAAAATAAAATAAAAAAATTGCTCCTACATATATCTTCGGATTCCTGATTGAAAGCCACCACTGATGCTTTGCTCTGTTTTTTCAAATTTCCCACCACAAAGGGACCTGTAACAGACAGACTGAAGCAAGCCCCCCCCCCCCTCCACATATGTGTGTATTTTTATATATACACTCTCACTCGTACACACACTTTCTAAAACCATATTCCTAAAATAGAATTTCTTTTACAACCCTACTGTTGCCAATCCCATAGAATTTGTCTCTAGCTTACAATTCCCCCCTCCCAACCCCATCTGAACTCTTGACCAGTCCATTAACACAATTGAGATACATACACATATTTACAAAATATTTCCTTTGTCTCAAAAACAATTTTATTCTGTGAAGAAACACTACCACCACTGCTGCTGCTGCTACTTTATGACTACACCACTCTATACACAACAGTTCATTTTCCAGTCGCCTCAACAGAGTAAAAACACTTATCTCAACACTTATTTTTAAATCTATAATTTTCAGTTTTTAATTCTTATTAATTTTCTCTGATTGTAATACTCAACGTTTGATAAAATGAATTTTCCTACTACATCGAAACCGATAATACATTATAAAACTCTTTTTAAAAGAACAGTCGCTCACATTATTTTCAATAATGTCACTTTGACAAATCAAAAAAAAAAAAAAAAAAGAAAACAGAACCTTAAATATATTTTCCGTGCTATTTCGAATCTCACGTTTTCTCTATAACCAGTTTTCTATAGAGCCTTACTTCCCTTTTCTAATATATACATTTCTAATATATATATACACACACGCATTGTATACATACGCATATACATATAAGCATCCATGGCCACCTCTGAGTGTAAGTATTATGTATGACATATATATGTGCATGATTTTAACATTGTTAGTATAATCTTACAATTGAATAGAAAATATTTTCTTGGAAATCACCCGAGACTAAAGTAATTCAAGAGAATGGATCTATACTGTTATCCAGGCGATATCACAGATTAAGCTTTCAAATTGGCCTTAGCTTTGCTTGTCAAAATTATGCACAGAATGACTTTTTTTTATACATATATGTAGTCATACATACGTACACATACATATTGAGGACTTTATTGTTAATTTTATATTTGTTATTTATTTTATAATTATTTGTTTTCTTTACTCGCCTTTTTGTGTTACCCCCTCCCCTCCATGTATTTGTCCCCTTCTTTTGCGCCCTCGTGGCAATAAATAGAAATATATCTATCTGTTCAGGAGGACTTTCCGTCCAGGGCCTATGGATAACTCCAAGAGGTCTCTGGCCTGGCTATGTACCGAGGAGTTCTACCAGTTCGAGTCAAAATCTACAGGCACGGACGCCCTGGCAGAGATCCTGCCAAAAGGACCTCTCCAAGATCCGAGCAGGACATCGAAACCGTTCTGCACGCATTTGTCAGTGCCCAGGGGTGACCAACCTGTGGAATTATGTAGAACAGCTAATGTCACATGTGGGACTTATCCAGTTGTCAGCCGAGTCCATCGTGAGGATCACTCCGCCGCCTTCATTTAAGAATGAAGGAGAGGCGGTTTTCCTCTGTCTGGTTGTTTTGGTTTAAGAGGTAATATCGTGGACGAGGTTAAAAGGACTGAGGGCAAACACCTTTCTCTCCGGACAACAAATTACCCCCTTCTTTAAGTACCACTTCAGAAGGAAGGTGAGAGTGGAGAGAGAGGTGCTACACCCCAGTAAATTCGCTGAAAGGTGGGTGAATGTGGCGAAAATGGCCCTGCTGAATGAGCCTTCTCTGTATATAAACCTGTTGGTTGAGGAAGATAAACAGAGGGAAGACGGGAACACCTACAAAACGTGTTCCTGTGGTTGAGGGTTGTTCTATCCACAGGCTGTAAAACAACTCCGCAGTAGCGTCCCCCCCCCCCATTAATGGGGATTTCAATGTTTTATTTTTATATTGTTTATTGTTACCCATTTCTTGTATGCCCTTGTGGCAAATAAAGAAAGATATCTATCTATCTATCTAGAAAACACGCATACACCCAACACCACCATAAACCCACCGCCACAACCGACAAACACACCAACAACACAAACACCTCCAGCACAACCAAACACTTCACCAACAAAACAAACACCCACACCACCACAATCACAAACTCCAACCACAAAAATAAAACTACAAACAGAAACAGTACACATAAAAAAAAAACACATTAACATACATAAAAACAAGAAACAAAGAACTACTAGAAACTGTCCGAACGGACCCTACTATCCAAACGGAAGGGAAAATCTTCCCCACCAACGACGCCACCCCCAAACCTCAAGCTAATCAGGGTAACAACCCTACAACATGAAACATTGAAAGGGACCTTCCCACATGATGTGGGACCCCTTGCCAAAAACCCCTTAACCGTGTCCTGCTAAAAGGATTCCCTCCCTCCTTCCCCAAACACCACCAATCTGAACAAGGAGATCGAACAACCCGACCTCCAAGAGACGAAAAGGTAAGTGTTCCTGCCTTTTCTCTCCCTAACTCTTCTTCCCCAACATGGCGACTATACAAGTTGGATGTTTGAATGTACGTGGCCTGGGCATGCCCAGGAAACAGGGCCAGCTTTTAAATGATCTCAGGTCACATTGTATAGATGTGATAGCCATCACTGAGTCCAGGATTCACGACAAGCAGCAGCTAACCCTCATGTTCGATGACTTTGAGATCTACGCATCTCTCTGTCAGCCAGAAGGTGGAGGGGGAGTTGATGTTCTGTTTCGAAAAAACTTGGATCTCAAGCACAAACGATTCCCTTGGACCCGGAGGGCAACTTGGTGGTCCTGGACGTGAATGGTAGTGAAGATGGAGCTTTCAGACTGGTGGCCGTAGATGTCCCGACTGGGACATCGCGACCAGAGTTCTCAGAGCGTCTGGAGTCATTCCTGGGAAGGTCTCGCTCCTTAGTGTTAGCGGGGGATATGAATGGCATCTTAGATGCACGTTGGGACTATGTAGGAACTTGTAATAATAGAGGGAGGTGTAATAGCCTCAAAAATCTCATCAGTCAATTCCAACTGGCTGATAGATATCAACTAGACTTTCCAGGTGTACCACTGTGGACGTGGAGCAACCGCACTGGGTCTTCTAGATCGTATTTAGATAGATTTTTAATTAGACAGAATGATAAGGAAACATTAAGCTGTCCACAAATGCACATGGTTGCCTATTCAGACCACAAATTAGTCACCTGCGTAGTCAACGTTGATAGAATACATAGACAGGGACCCGGATACTGGAAGATAAGCCTGTCGCTTCCGGCACGTAAGGCCTACAATAAACGGATTAGCACCTTAGTTAAGTGCCAGTTGACGGGGGCGATCGTCAACAACAGGTGGTGGAGCTCTCTCAAGAGACCATTTAGAATAGAATCTATAGCATTTAGCAAGGAAGTAGCTTTAGAAAACAACAAAACCGAAAATGAACTGGTAGCTAAAGTAGAAGAGGCACTTAGGAATGGCCGAAAATTGGCAACAAATCAGCAATTATGGTCCTTGCAAGACAAAGATGGACGCATTCTACTTGAAACCAAGCAGATGTGCACGGCCTTCCAGCAGCATTTTGCACAACTGTTCTGGTAAAGCGGTACTTCAAGGGAGGAGATGGACTTCAGCTCCTACCTCGACGGCGTACCACGACTCTCGAGCACGGATGCGGAGAGCTGCGAAAGGCCGATCACAGCGGGCGAAGTAGAAGATGCTCTAGGCCGCTATGGGAAACGCAAATCACCTGTTTTAGATGGTCCACCCTATGAGTTTTACATAGGCATGCCAGACTTGTTCCATGGCAACCTTGAAGCGCTCTTCTGCAACTGGCAGCAGAACGGGAGGATTCCAAATTCTGTAGGCAGACGCATAGTAACGCTGATCAGGAAAGATGAGAACAAGGGGGATGAGATGAGCAATTTCAGGCCCATAATTTTGCTAAACACAGAGTTAAAGATTTTGGCCAACGTGTTAGCAGCGAGGCTGGCGCTTGTCGTCGAGAACCTGGTAGGGGAGGCGCAAACGTGTGCAATCCTGACCAGGTCCATACACGACAACCTCCACCTCATGCGATACATCATAGAGAGAGTTGGGTGTAAACCTGGATTCGGTGTGGCTCTGATCAATTTAGATCAGTCTAAGGCATTTGAAAGAGTCTACCATCAATACTTGGAAACAGTTCTCAAGGCGGCCGGCTTCGGTCCCTTCTTCAGAGGCTGGATCGCTGCCATGCACACCAGCATCTGCTCGGCTGTCAAGGTGAATGGCTACCTATCGGAGCCATTCCGAATTATGCGTTCCATCCGTCAAAGGTGCCCTCATTCATCCATTCTGTATGTACTGACTCTCGAGCCATTACTGCGGAAGTTGGAGCTGTTGCAGAGCATCCCGATCGAACCAAGATTGCGGAAAGCAGCGTCGGCCTATGCCGACCATATAACCGTAATGGTGTCTAAATCCTCGGACATCGGGGTAATCGGCAACCTATTACAGGAATACGAAACGTTGACAGGAGCAAAACTAAACCCAAACAAGTCTGTCGGTTTGCAACTCGACACATGGAGAGGCAAACCCATGCCTTCCGACAGTGTCGTTGGACGCTGGGAGGAAGGACCGATGAAATTGCTCGGAGTCTGGTTTGGTCCGGACCTCCAAGTGGACAAGAACTAAAACAAGGTCACGGCGAAGGTGTTTGCACTTACCCAGAAGTGGTCTGAGTGCAAACTCTCCTTGAAAGGTCAAGCGGAGGTGGCGAACACTTACATAGCGTCCGTCATCTACTACCGCTTGACAGTCGTGCCTTGTCGCCACGAATACCTCACCAAAATGGTACGCCTACTCTTCAAGTTACTCTGGAAGAAACATGCTCCATTTGTGAGGAGATCCATCTGCTGTCAACACCCTTCTAACGGAGGGCTGGACATGCCGTGGCTGATGATGCGCAAACACGCGCTGAGGCTGCGCCATCTCCGGGTGCTCCTGACCGGTGAACCAGTGTAGCTGTCGTTTGTGAGACAAGCTCTTCCACAACCCGTCTCACTAACAGAGCTGCAGTCCTGGGTCAAGCGAAGACCGAAAATGGGCGCCTGGCACCTCGAGTGCCTTCAGGCGCTCACATCTCTCTACCAAGCGGAAACGGTAATCAGCGGAAACTCCTCTTCGACATTCTATAGTGTAGTAGTGGAGGATAAGTGCGACGACGTTCTCGGGGAAACTCTAGGCATTGAGAAAGACGAACTGACCAGTCTGTTCGGGAGGACTTTCCGTCAAAAGCCTATGGATAACTTCCAGAGGTCTCTGGCCTGGCAGTGCTACGGAAGAGCTCTACCAGTTCGAGACAAAATCTACAGGCACAGACGGCATGGCAGAGTTCCTGCCAAAAGGACCTGTCCAACATGCGAGCAGGATATCGAAACCGTTCTGCATGCAATTGTTCAGTGCCCAGGGGTGACCGACCTGTGGAATTATATCGAACAGCTAGAAGGAAGGTGAGAGTGGAGTGAGAGGTGCTACACCCCAGTAAATTCGCTGAAAGGTGGGTGAATGTGGCGGAAATGGCCCTGGTGAATAGGCCTTCTCTGTATATAAACCTGTAGGTTGAGGAAGATAAACAGAGGGAAGACGGAAACGCCTACAAAACGTGTTCCTGGTGTTGAGGGTTGTTCTATCCACGGGGTGTAAAACAACACCGCAGTAGCGTTACCCACTCACCCCTAATAGGGATTTCAATTGTTTTATTTTTATATTGTTTATTGTTATTTATCATTGCTAAAGATTATATGTAAAACCCCGCCGTCACGTCTTGTAATGTCCCATTTTTGTACGCCCCTGTGGCAAATAAAGAACGATATCTATCTACCTATATATATATATATATATATATATATATATATATATATATATATATATATATAGAGAGAGAGAGAGAGAGAGAGAGAGAGAGAGAGAGATACATAGATGGATAGACTGATACGTACACACATACATATTGTGGTTTACAAACATAAGCCTCACATGATAAGGTAGGGGTATGAGCTTATATTTTTCTGTTTGACAATTATTAACAGTAATAACACTTCCTCAATTTCAGGCAGGTTTCGGGTGCATGTGGCCTACAGCTACCCGCCTGCTTGTCACCAAAAACATGCACCGAGGAACCCGTAAATTCAATACAATTACTATGTCATTGCAGGTACTTGAGAGTAATTAATTGAGGAATACATAATTGTTTTCATGTTTTTTCTTGTTTTAGATTTTATAGATTGCGTTGCTTAAAAAATTAGATTTTATCTATGTTTTTATTTTTAATTTCTTTGTTTTTATTTTTGTATATTTCATTTAGATTTTCGTTTTTCCTTTCGTTTTTGAAAGTTTTAATCTTTTTTTTTTTTCTGTTCGTTTCAGCAGCATGAATATTTCCCTTTGAAGTTACCCGGATAAAATGCTGGTAGCTACCCAAGAGAGGTTCTATTTTATTTGAAATTGCTATATTCTCGAATTGAATTTTAGCCCGAAAAAAATGGTTTTATTGAACTAGTGTTAATGAAGTTTCAGCTTTTCTTCTGTGTATGTCTGAGTGTATGTTATGCCTAATCGAATGTTTGTGACAAATGTTTATGTGCGCGTTTATTCATCGATTTGTGTGATTATGTGCATATGAGTATGTTAACTACGTTTTAAAAGTTTGTATATTTGTTTTTGTGTCAACTTGTGCTGCAATGGGTTTATTGGTGTGGTCTGGAGGAAATGGCCGTACTTAAAGCACTTACAGTGCCACTGAGAGAAGTGATATTGATGTTGTTAACGGCAAAGCAACAGCTGGAATTAAACATGTGCAATAAGGGAATGCGAGAGAGCTGACGTTTTTTAAAGGAAAGACTCGGCAATGTGGTTAATGCGGCGCCTGTAAATGGATAATATATGGATAACTATAATAAAAGAGTCGAGTGACTGTTGTCCCTGGTGAGGTTCAGAAGCTTTGTCTCTGCTTTGGAAGGTTCTAGCTTTGTATTGCAATTTGCGCTCAAAACCCTCACCCTATCATCAGCGTCATTTTATCTTTCACAATTTTCATTCATATAAGTATCTTTCGATGATTCTGTAAATCTATCACATACAGTTGTATTACTTTGAGTTATGTGTTGGGATTATATATGTTTTCTTGTATATGTCGAATGTTGTGTGTATAGTTTTGATTGTTTTCCAGACATGGCTATTATGTGTGTGTGTGTGCGTTATATCAGACGTTATATGCGTGCACTTTTATGTTATTACGTATTGTTGATTTGTGGGTTTAGCCTAGATATCAGTATTATAAGGTTGCCAAAGTCCTGTCCCTGGCTTCAGTAGAAACTGCTATGTTTTGTTGATTTTGCATTTGTCTATGTGTTTCGTGAAGGCAGATGCGCATGTATTGAGATGTTCTTTAATGCGGAAGTGAAGAGGTCTAATGGTAGTACAGATGTAAAAGTCTTTTCATGTGTCGCATTGCATGCGGTATATTACGTATGATCACAGGCACACGCAATAAACACCACCGCAACAACAGTTCTTCTTGCCACACTGATACGGAGAGACAAGAAAACTCCAGCACTGAGACTACCGACACCGATGGGGAGGACTGATTTATAATGTACAAACAGGTCTCTGCAGCGGATTTCCTTTACAAGTTGGCGTGGATTTCACCTTACTCCGCCACCTGAAAGTTGAGTAGGGATAGGGATCCAATGTTGACAGTAAGTTCTACGCTGAACCGTATATTACTGTCCACGTTCGCGAAAGTCGCAGAGAGCTTGCTGGCCTCTTCACGGTAGGAAATGAAGATAAGAATATCGCTTTCGTGTAACTGGTGAAGAAGGCATATGAGTAGTGGGTGTTGAGCGCGCGACGTCCCAGCGGGTTCCTGTAAATGATAGCTAGTAGTCCTGATATGTAGGCCCGTTGTCTGTTTGTAGATATGGTAATGGAAGGTGAAGAAGGTGTTGTCCACGATATTTAAAGGGACACCCTTGTCTCAGACTGTACTATACTAAATCTCGCTGAGAATTAAGTTAAGTTACACTTGTCGGTGATTGCCCAGCCAATTGCATATTAATTTGATGAACAAACTGTTACGTTTATTGAATAACTAGGACACTCATTTTTGAAAGCTATGGAAATTCATTCTATTCCATAAAACCCCAGCTTAGTAACTGTTATGAAGTTAGTTAAGCATTTTGTTGAATGGTTAACTAAAAAGATTGGGAGCAGGAACAGACAGATAAAGAAACACTGACAGTAATTTTTATAGAAATTTACTTGATTTTATTCATTTTCTGAAACACAGATTTCATGGTGGTTAGTGTTTGTCCAGAGTTTACACATTAAGTAGATGAGAAACAAATTATCCACGTAGATTTTTCTCCCTAGAAGAAATAAACATGCTACTGCAAGCCAATAAATCAGTCTTTCAGTTCCCCAATACAATTACTGCTAACGTCCACCAGGAATACAATTAAAGGTGTGGAAAATTCATTATTTTGGTCATGGACACATTCTGGGCGTCAGTTTTATGAGATAACTGATCTTTCAGTCCTATCATGTCCCCACTTCGCCATTTGCGGGTTTTTATATATCCTGAGAACAAATAAATTGGGCAGTAGCTAGCTTTAAAATGTTCAACGTAGAAATTTCAAGAATATTTCTATATACATCCAGTCGAATTTGGTTAATTTTAAAAATCTAAAATGTAGTTGTTCCAATTATATTAATAGCTGAACACTCTAAATAACAGTTGAAAAGTTTCGGTAAATTACCACTGGTGACTGTCTACTTTTTACAGTTTCCAGGAGTATACCATAACCAATTTTCTCAACAATTAACTATTATTATAATTATCTGCGTTGGAACGACTATCTATATATATAATGCATCCTATAATTATAATTACATAGAATTATTATAGAAGCCACGAATTTGAAATGCAGTAAGAAGCAAATCTTATTTATTTCTGTTTCGATCTTATAGTTACGTCCCTTTATGATCTGAGTTCAAATCCCGCCGAGGTTGACTTTGCCTTTCATCCTCACGGGGTCGATAAAATAAAGTACCAGTAATGCACTGGGTAATTGCTGGCCTTGTGCCTAAAGTAGAAACAATTATATTTCATCAGCGAAGCATAGAAAATATATGGTTGAGCAAGTTAGAAATGAAGTGTAACCCTGGACGTCAGGGGTCGTAAATATTGCTGGATGTCTATGATTAATGGCTATCACCAAGCATGCATAGAAACTTTCATTAGAACGATCTCTCATCTTCCCTGAAATGTAAATGTAAATAAACCGCCTAAAGAAAAGGTTAACTGATATATCACCATCATCAACATCAATAGTGTCGTTATTATCATCATAATGTTGACGTCATCAATGAGTTGAAGTTAACCTGCGCTTACATAATCAAGAACTGCCCGACCATGTTATGATTGTGAATTACATCGTCGTCGTACTCGTCATCATCATCATCCCATTCATCATCAGCATCATCAATCATCCACATCATTCTCTGTATCTATATATCTAAAACAGAGAATGTCTGTCTAAACTCGAGAACCACCCAACCGATTGTTTTCAAATTTTACACATGTAATACTTTGGGGTCTGTGAGTGTTTTGAGCAAATATATATCAAATTGTCAATGCCTAGGGACCGCATTAGACGATTTAGCGATCTTTCTCTCTCTCTCTCTTAGTCTTTCTCTTTTTAGATAGATACATAGATATAACGTTGCGCCCTTATATTTGTTTCTACGTTAGGCACAAGGTACAGCAATTACCCAGTGCATTACTGGTAGTTTATTTTATCGACCCCGTAAGGATGAAAGGCAAAGTTAACCTCGGCGGGATTTGAACTCAAATATCTGTCTGTATGCCTGGCTGTCTGCATTACGACATTATGACGTAGCTCTGTGTGTGTGTATATATGTATATATAGTGTATATATATATATATATATATATATATATATATATATATATATATATATATATATATATATATATATATATATGTAACGTTTTTCGAAATATTTTTACTTCTGCGTTCACAGATTGATTTTTTTAGTTTTAGAAGATCCCGTTAGGGTGAAAGCAGCGATTTCTCCTTAAACGTTAATCTGTTATTTTAATATATATATATATATAATTATGTATTCGTGTACAGATATTTTTGCATACACAATAACAAAATATAAACAAAAGGATTTATTTCGTTATAAAGTATTGATTTTCTTCGCACGGAAAAAAAGCCCTGGTAATGTACGAAGAATTTCTTTATAAGCACAAAATGTACACACCATGCCGAGGCCGAGGTATTCCGTACTTCTCTGTACTGTTATATATATATATATATATATATATATATATATATATATATATATATGTATGTATATATATATATATATATATATATATATATATATATATATATATATATATATATATATATATATATATGTATGTATATATATATATATATATATATATATATATATATAGATATATATATATATATATGTATGTGTATATATATATATATATATATATATATATATATATATATATATATATATATATATATATATATATATATATGTATATATATATATATATATATATATATATATATATATATATATATATATATATATATATAACCACACAGAGAAGTATATATATATATATATATATATATATATATATATATATATATATATATATATATATATATATATATATATATATATATATTTATATATATATGTATATATCTATATATATGTATATATTCAATGATATTATATATATTTCAAGGGTTCCAAACTTTGGTACGCTTTCATCAGATAAAATACAAAGTTTGTTTTATAAATTTTGACATAACGGTTCAAGTTTTCCTTGGAAAATGTATTTTTCATGGTTATGTAAAATGTTAATGTATTTTTCTTGGTTATGTTAAAATTTAAAAAACAGACTTTGTATTTTATCTAATGAAAGCGTACCAAACCTTTGGTACCCATGAAATATATATAATAGAATAAATATGGTTTTTCTAAATATAGTTTCCATTTATTTAATACCATTGAATATATACATATTTATATATATATATATATATATATATATATATATATATATATATATATATATATATATATTTATTTATTTATTAAAATAACAGATTAAAATTTAAGCAAAGAATCGCGGCTTTTACCCTTAAATGGATCTTCTGAAACTAAAAAAGTCAATCTGTGAACGCAAAGTAAATATTTCAAAAAACATTGCAACTGAGGGAAGACAGGAAGACGATACTTTGGTTCGTGGAAACGTTCCCTGGCAAAGAACGGATAAAGACAAAGATAATACGTCATAATTTGGAGCGGTGAAAACAATTACACGCAAAGACAAAACCATGTTTATGGTATAAATGAAGGCGTAGACAAATATTCTATTAGGTGGTTCGTGGAGACGTTCTCTGGCAATGAACAGAAAAAACGAAGTTAATACGTCATTATATGGAGCGGGAAGAACAATTACACGCAAAGACAAAACCACGTATATCGTATGAAAGAAGTCGTAGACTAAAATTCTATTAGGAAACCGAATGATTCCCGGCTTCAGAGTTAAGAATAAAGTTTAAAAAATACAGAGGTAATTGAAATTAAATATATACATGCACGCTACCATATACGTACATACACAAGCATATGCGAAAACACCCGCAATGGGTATGCCAATTCAAGCACATACACACACACACCAAAAAAGAAAAAAACACACGCACGCACATACAGACCTCACGCAATGCCTGTACCCGCACGCATACAAACGTATACACCAAATACACATAAAAATAAATATAAAAAAAAATATATATATATATATGTGTGTGTGAGTATGCGTGTATACATATAATTATATAAACGTTTAGAAATATGCTCACATAAATACGTATAAACCCGCTCACTCATATACCACCTGTAAATACACATATGTTCGCAGACGTACGTCAACCAAAACGCAAAGTACACATATACACACACCCTACATACATACGAACCCGCATACTCACACAGACGCAAAACTCACGTATACGCATAACCATATGCACATGTACCAGTATATATAATATATACGCCATAACATATACAAGCAAATATACGTACGAGAAAGTATACGTACCTTCACAAAACATACAGGTAAAATATACTTACATATACAAATAAGTAATGGTATAAACATTACATACACTTCGCTACCACATCAAGGCGTAATATATCGGCGTATAGTTCGAACTATCCGTTAGGGTATAATGTTGGGGCTGTAATACGGGAAAGTTCTGTACAATTTATGTTTACAAGCCGAAATTGCCTCAGAGTTTTTGTTTAAGATGTGGTCTTTGGCGTAGAGCATTTCCAGGGCCTCAGCGGCGCAGAGGTCACATGGTCTTTTATTTCCGTTATACGATCTAGCCTTAACTAGGATCTCCCAGTGTAACATATACCCATTGCGGGTGTTTTCACATATGCTTGTGTATGTACGTATATGGTTGCGTGCATGTATATATTTAATTTCAATTACCTCTGTAACTTTTTTACTTTATTCTTAACTCTGAAGCCGGGAATCATTCAGTTTCCTAATAGAATTTTAGTCTACGACTTCTGTTATACTATATACGTGGTTTTGTCTTTGCGTGTAATTGTTCTCAACGCTCCACATATGACGTATTATCGTTTTTTCTGTTCATTGCCAGAGAACGTCTCCACGAACCACCTAATAGAATATTTGTCTACGCCTTCATTTATACCATAAACATGGTTTTGTCTTTGCGTGTAATTGTTTTCACCGCTCCAAATTATGACGTATGATCTTTGTCTTTATCCTTACGGGGTCGATAAAATTATGACGTATTATCTTTGTCTTTATACTTACGGGGTCGATAAAATAAAGTACCAGTAATACACTGGCTAATTGCTGGCCTCGTGTCAAAAAGTAGAAACAAATCTTTGTCTTTATCCGTTCTTTGCCAGGGAACGTTTCCACGAACCAAAGTATCGTTTTTCTGTCTTCCTTCGGTTGCAACGTTTTTTGAAATATTTACTTCTGCGTTCACAGATTGATTTTTTTAGTTTCAGAAGATCCCGTTAAGAGTGAAAGCCGTGATTCTTTGCTTAAAATTTAATCTGTTATTTTAATAAATAAATATATATATATATATATATATTTTCTTCTCTGTACTGTTATATATATATATTTCTAGTCCAGAAATAGCCGTCGAAACGGCTTAACCTCGGGGTCATAATTTCTCCTATTAACCGCTCTACTACCTTAAGTATTGAGTACTCTGGTGCGTTATGGTCCATCTGGTTCCTTACCACAACTCCTTCGTTATATATATATATATATAAATATATATATAATATATATATATATTCGTGTACAGATATTTTTGCATACACAATAACAAAATATAAACAAACGTATTTATTTCACGAGGCTCGATAAGGATAAATATATATCAAATATATAAGAAGCCTAGAGCAAATCCCGAGCAACGACGGGCCATTCTGCTAGGGAAAAACCATCTTTGCAATCAATTGCTAGACTAGAAATGAGAGCCAGGTTCTGCCTCGTATCACAACACCCTACAGCCTAAAAAAAAAGCGAAATATTAAATAATTGTTTCTACATTTGGCACCATCCAGCAATTATCTCAGTGCATTACTGGTACTTTATTTTATCGACGCCGTAAGGATGAAAGGCAAAGTTAACCTCGGCGGGATTTGAACTCAGATCATAAAGGGAGGTAACTCTATGCTTCAAAGCATGGCGCCCGACTCTCTACCGATACTGCCAATCCAAAATATTAAATAATACCGTATTGTTTGATATACGATTTAGGAATATTATAGGGGTCGAATGATCATGGGTCTGATCGAACATGTCTGACATTGGGCAGAACATCAACTTGAATATCAACAGAACACAAATGAACAGTGCGTATGATGACACTCAACACTAAGACGACCAGCAACACTACCAACTAACATCACCACCAACACTACCGTCATTACGAGTCGTACCTCCTTATCACTACTAGCACTTTCAACCTCACCTAAATAAACACTGTCACTCAACACCACTAACCACTACCACCATCATCATCATCACTACCATCACCATCACTATCATCACTACTACACCCATCATCACCACCACAGTCCCATTCATCATCACCACCACCACCACCACAACCACCATTACAACCAGCAAAACCACTACCACCACCATCAGTACCATCACCACATTCACCACCACCACCATCATTACCATCACCATCACTATCATCACTACTACTCCCATCATCACCACCAAAGTCCCATTCATCATCACCACCACCACCACCAACACCACCACCACCACAACCATCACTACCATCACCACAATCACCACCATCACCATCACTACCATCCTCAACACAACTACCTCCACCGTCAGTACCACGGTTATCATCATTACTATTGTCACTACGTAAACAAAACAATAACATCATATAAACATGTCTCAAAAATCTAAGAACTGTTATAAGATACGGCATTGTTCTGTACAAAGAAGAAAATAAACGGGTATGGGGTGGCGGAGCAGGGGTGGTGCTAGGGAACAGGGCGTAGGTAGAGCATTGTATTGTAAAGGTGATATCTTTACGTGACAGGGAGAATATGACACAAAAACACACATACGCGTGCGTACGTACGCAAACAAGCACGCGTGCACAAATTACGAATACTGACATACACACGACAACACACACAGACCCACACTGACACACCCTCATACACGCACACATACACACACACAAACACAGATACATGCGCACATGCAGGTGCATGCACAAACATATACACACGCACATATAGAGTTATAATCAAAACTGAAGCACATATAGGCACACATCCATAAATTAATACACTTTTTCAGACTGATCGGATGTTATGTATTAAGGTAGAAAACCAAAATACCTTGAATAGAACATTTGGGCGGTACCACACTTGGTGGAGGAAAGGGGATAGAGTTTATATACAATATTTATGTTAACATTGAAAAATCGCCCACCATGAATGACGTGTACATTTCAAAGAAACCATTTAATATCAT
>OZ024742.1:207508822-207528822 GCA_964016885.1 Eledone cirrhosa | reverse complement strand
ATAGGCTGGATAATGTAGCTAGCTAACAGAACATGGTATTTTAGGATTTTGTTCCGTTCAGCTGCGAATGTTGTAGCTCTCGTCCTTACTGCTGCATCCAGGATGTGGGAAGAAGCAAAAGAGTCACTAACTGTGACGTACCAGGTAAGGCACCCGCCTCTTGACCAGGAGCACAGAGTAAGACCGTAAAGTCTTTTCCCATCAATTCTGGACAACCCAGACGGTTCCAAAACTGAGGGGATGTTAGTCCGAGCCAAAGCTCTTGAGTGGTAATAGGACAGTGTGTGTATGTGCACGCGTGAGTTTGTCGGCGTTCTTAAATTAGAGACACGTGTGTGTGTCATTGTTTTTAAGTTAGAGACATATATGTGTATCCCTTTCCTTCCTTTTACACACATACATCCACACAAACACACATACACATTGTGTGATGGATGGGTGGACAGAAGTCACTCAAATTTATATACATCTGAATGGAGTTCCACTAAAGCAGCTGAAGAAGTTCAAGTATCTTGGAGCCGTGTTCATGAGTGATGGAATGCAGGAGGCTGAATTAAGTGCAAGAATTGTAAAAGCTGATGCAGTAATGCGCCAGCCTCAGCTTTCAGCAAAAAGGGGGTAAATATAAAAGCCAAACTCGCTGTCTTCCTGGTATTCCTGCCAACTCTTACCGAGGATCATGAATCTTGAGTAAATACCAATAAAATACACTTGCAAATAAAAGCGACAGAAATGGGATTCCTCCGATGGGTCTTTGAAGTAACGTTACTCGATAAAGTGCATAACTCGGAGAGAGAGAGTGTCACTCCAGGTAGAGCCGCTTCTTCTCCGAATTGAGAGATCACAACTCCGATATTATGAGTATGTGGTTAGAATGTCTCAGTAAAGAATCGCTGGACACACTTTACAGGTAAAACCAACCGGCTAGGGACCCAGTGGTAGCCCCTGAGCAAGATAGTTGGATAACATCCAACTTGGCTTGACATGCTTTGACATCCAGCTGAATCAGTTACAGATGTTTTCTACCGACAGACTCGCTGGAAGGAGTGTTTGAGAAGGACTCTGCCCCCACGATCCTCTCAGAAATAAGTGGGCGAAGAAGAAGATATTGTCAATTTACATATATATATTTGCGTATAATACCAATATGCACACTACATATGGGAGCAGAAAACCGCGCGAGGGCGGTTTTTCTGATTATCTTTATAGCAACCGAATAGTTGATATATGGAATAAACACGTCAAACTCAAAAGCAATACGCATTCTGGAACATGCAAAAGAATAAAAAACATGGCTGAGATTTAAGACCGGTGGATAAATTCAACTCCCCTCATATTACAGAAGAAAGTACAACTGGAACTGATAACAAGGAAACAAAACCCCCAACACAATAACGACAAAAGTTGTCTCTCGAAAGAATACGAAACGAAATCGAACTAATTAAATTAAGAGCAAACACAAATGAACAACATTGCAAGGACATTGATAAACAAATAAAAATCGAAATCTTCAAAACCAAGATAACATTTCTCTCAAGAATGTAAGAACGAGGAACGAATCTTATTACGAAGATTTGAGAAAAACCTAAACTGGTTCTCAAACTATAAAGAACAATTTAGAATAGAATCAAGCTAAAAAAAAAACATTTTTTTGCGGAACACAAAAATGAACAGCATGAAAAACTACGCTCATGCTACTCAGTAAACAGAATCTCAATACTTTACTTATTAAAGAAAATGCCAATATAGATTAAACTCAGACAGAATCTTTGACAAAAGGTGAATCAGAGAATTCACTAGACAAGCACCATCATTCAAACGTATATACTACCAAGTGGAAATAACTTACTCCAAACTCAGGTGTACATAAATAATGTCTAACTGATAAGGAATAAACTATTTCTCCAATTTTATATGGAAAACAAGTAATCTCCATGGATTACTGAAACTATACAAGAATCAGCTAATTAGTGAGACATGGAAAAAGACGAAAACCAATTGTGTAAATATACCCACAAAACTGAGATATAGTTTAATGTATCCCATTATATTATATGCTAACTGTACAGTAATCAATTCGGTCAAAATAAGTATTTTATATTCTAAAAAATAAGAATTTTGAAAATGCTAAAAGAATATTAAGATGTTACACCATGAGTTTTAGATAACGAATACGTGTTTATTATATGTATGTCACACACATAAAGAAATGAACATAAAAATATGTTTGAGTTAAAATAACATTGCGAAACAAAAGAAAACATGTTTTACATTTTAAATAATTATATCGTCCTACACGAATCTGTAGATCTGTAAATGGACTATTTTTATTGGATTTCTTTAAATATTTTCTGATGCCTCTGGGTTTTTGCATTTTGAAGTATATGCGCTTTCAGCTTTCATATCTTCAAAGAGTGTAACTTTCCATACTTGATTAAATTTTAAGGCTATGACTCTAATTATATTTTCTCATTATCATATCACCAAATTGTTGCATCTCGAATTTTGTGATTAACCACATTGTTTATAATCTCCTGAACTGAAAAGTAAATAATTGGATTAACTTAATATCGTCGTCAACTGCAATTCAATCGTCGATATCTTTATATTCCACACAATTTAATGAATTTTCTGTGGGTCTTATTTATAGTCTTATTTCTTTCGTGCATTAACCAACAATCAAAGCCATTAGAATTGCTTTTCATCATCAGAAATTATGTCATTAAATATAGAAGCGAGATAAAGTTTCCGCTATGTTCTCAAATATGGGGTAGTTTGAGAGAAATTCATCCTATAGTAGATGCAATAAGTACAACCATGACTGTAAGCTACCATTGATTGTGAAATATGAAGTAAAACATGGAGTGAGATTGTTTAGTCAATAGTTATCAGGGGTAAAACAACACATTTGACAGATCATAGATAGTAATAGATAGTGTCTGAATCAGGTTGGTCCATATCTTTTACAGGGTCACTTGAACTGTTAAAATAGTAGATATATCACCCTCAAATCACAAAAACTGGAATCATAATTAAGCACAATCACATAGATAATTTAGTCCAGGATACCTTCCCGCCTTACCAATAGAATCTGATGGACAACATTTGATCATGTCTTCTCAAACAGAACTGGCCTGTAATTAAACAATAACAACAAGGTTCCCGGCATTTAGTCTTTTGAAAGAACAAACCTAAGAAGAAAGGCCGTCCAGCCTGTATTTTACGTGTGTGCAGGAATGATTTAGTTGGTGAAGCTGCTATAGGCGAGACGCAACTGGGTGGTGTCGGGACTAACTGGGAAGCAAACGACGTGAATGGGATAAAAACCTAGTTGCCTCATTCCACTCCCCCATCCTAATGTTCTCAGGCATACGGGATAGGATAAAATGGCAGCTATTTGGTGGTTGCGGGGGGGTGTGGTGGTGGTGGTGGGGGTGGTTATACTGGTGATGGGGATGGTAGTGATGGTGGTGGTAGAGTGGTGATGTTGGAAGTTATAATGATGGTTGTGGTGCTGATAGTGTTGGTGGTAGTGATGATGGTGTGGTGATAGTGATGGTAGGGGTGACGGTAGTGTGAGTGATGGTGGTGGTAGTGATGATGGGGGTAATGGTGTTTGTAGTGATAGTGATGGTGTTGGTGTTGGAGGTAGTGATGCTGTTGGTGATGATAGTGATGGTGGTGCTGGTGGTGTTGGAGGTAGTCGTGTTAGTGTGTGAGTGTGTGCGTGTATGTGCCTACGTGTATTAACAGTCTGGTGTTTTATAAGCGTTAGTTGTTTTTATTGGTGGTATTGCTTAGACAGCCCCAGGTCAGCTCTTACAATTCTTTCTGCTTTTGGTATAAGGTCAGCAATTTGAAAATAAGGGAGAATGACGAGTAAATCGACTCTAGTACATTACTGTTACTTTATTTTATCGACCCCGTAAGGATGAAAGGCAAAGCTAACCTCGGCGAGATTTGAAATGAGGACAAACAGGTATTCCCAGGCAGCATCGATCTAGCGTTTTCGTTTTTCGGAATATATTAGACAGCAACACCGTTTTCAAACTATAGAGATGCGGGATATTTAGCAGCTATATTTAGCAAATCGAATAGCCACGTTTGTTCATGCATTAGTTTGTTTGCTTATTTTAATGCATGGGTGCATGTGTATACGGGTATGTGTGCGAAAGTGAATTTGTGTTTATTTCTGAGTGCATACGCGCTGTATATGTAAGTATTTTGTATTTTAATGCAGTGTATGTGTGTGTGTGTGTGTGTGCGCGCGCGCGCGAATGTATATATGTGTCTGTGTGTATGCAGTGTGTGTGAATACGTACATTTATGAATGGTGTATTGTTGTTGTAATTTATAGCCCCAGATCTTCCCTGATATATTTGATGCCCCTAATGTATCATTCTTTTTAAAGATAGCAGGGCACAATTTTAGGGAGATATCGTCGCTATTTTTAACAAACAGAACGACCACGTATAGTTTCCCTCGTGTAAAGAGAGCCTCTGTTTGGTGTATATATATACAGTATATAAGTTGTAGATTTGTTATTTTTATTTTGCCTCTGCATTTATGTATTTATCTGTATATGTGTGTGCTTGTGGATCTGAATATATGCCTGTGCATTTTGTAAGTTAATCTGTGTGTTTGAATGTGTGTGCTTGTGTGTCCGTTAGTGTGCCTGTGCGTGCATTCATGCATGTGCGTACATGTGTGTGTTTGTGCATTTCTGTGTTTGTCTCCATCTAAAATTCTGCTCTCGTCTCAGTCTGCTACCTTACCATTAGTTCCAGGCTATGTGTCATTGTTGGTGCGTTTATGAGTGTCTATTTGTGTGTGTGTGTGTGTTTTTTTTTTTTGCATGTTAGCGTGTAAGTGTATGTGTACATGAGTGTATGCATGTGTGTGTGTTACCGTCTATGTATGAATGAATGAGTGCGAGTGTATCTGTGTGTAACTGTATCTGTGTGAATGTGGAAAGGAGAATGCACAACGCCCTATTCAATATTAAAGTCATCATTCACAGGCTTTCCGCTTCACCGCCAGGTGGTCATCTTCTTCGCTCACATGAGGTTTCCACTATATAGTATACAGTGTTTATAATATGTTTCGTTGTTAGTTAGTCTCAAATAGAGACGCAGTGCCCATGACATTTACACACAGCCTCAACAGCCCCACCCCAGACTGCTGTGATCTATGTTGGTTTTGATATTCTGCTTCAACACACACACACATTCTTAACTCTATTTAAACATACTCATACGTACATATATCTATATATATTTATATATATATATATATGTGTGTGTGTGTGTGTCTGTGAGTGTGTGTGTGTGTGTATATATATATATATATATATATATATATATATATATATATATATATATATATATATATATATATTGTTATATTTGGGGAGGGTCATATTTGCGTAATATTGCCAGAATTAATAACAGAACACACTCACTGTTTGGTTGGTTTTCGCTTCTCGCTGTCTTTTATATATATATATCTGCGATCTAACTTACTCGGTCCTCAATGTTGCCATTGACTGACCGGCGGTCAAAAATAAAATAATACAGATACAATATAGACAAACACATATATATATAGTTTACATAAATCTTTCGTTGCACATCTGCAACATCGTCAGTGGTGTTATATTCATTGTTCCTCCTGTTGTGTTGTATGTCTACGCCATTTTTTTTGTTCAGTCCGTCTATATATTTATTTATTTGTTTGCTTGTTTGTTTATCTTATTTTATTTTGTCTTCTTTGCGCATGCGTTTGCGTGTGTGATGTGTGACTAGTGTGTATAGTGTTGTGTCTGCTGGGTGACTAGTGTGTGTTTATGTGCTTGTGTATGTATTTATTTATCTTATTTTATTTAATTTAATTTACTTATTTATTTATACTTCTCTTAGGTCAGTGTTGTTTGTTTGGGTGTTGTTGTTGTTCCACTCATTCTTTCTGTTTAGCTTTGGTCTTCTAATTTCTATTTCACTGGCCTCTCTGATTTGCCTATCTGCTGGGTCATTCCTATGTTTAGATATTATTCTAATTTCTATGTTGTCTATGTTACCGTCATGATGTTGTCTAGCATGTTCGTATAGTACTGACCCGTTTTTTCGTCCTTTTAGTTCCCCCCAGTGTTGGTCTATCCTTTCACCTATGCTACGAGCTGTCTCACCTATGTATGTTGTTGTCGTGTTTCTACAAGTACCCTCTGTACATCTTATGCTATAGACTACGTTTCTAGTTTTACAGTTTATCCGGGGGTTCACCTTACATATGATACATTTCCTATTGGTACAGTGGGTTTTCTTAAAAGGGTAGGTTTTGCTGATCAGGGATTTTATGGTGGTTCCTGGCTTTTCTACCACCTTTATTTTTAAGTGGGTCTTTCTCAGGGCCTTTCTACACTGGTTAGCTAATTTCCCTCCAGGGGTGGCGTCCACAAACATGACACTCTGATATCTCTGGTTGTCGTACCATGATGTGGCCTTCCCTATCTTATGTCTAGCCCTATCTAAGCTATTCCATGATTTGCTCCTGTATAGTGGGCAAATTCCTTTCATGTCCAGTTCTATGAGGGTCTTATACTTTTCCATGGCTCCTTCGTATACTCTGACTCTGTCTCTTTGGTTGTAGCCAGAGAACTGCATGCGGTTGATGAAGTGTTGGATGTGTCCTTCCATTTCTGTTGGGTCGCACATGCTGGACACATTCTTCATCACTCGTACCAAATCTGCGATCAGAATATTAAACTTAGCACTACTGGACATTGCTGAGTTTTTGAGTATCAGGTATTTGGAGGCCATGGGTTTAGCATAGTGTGAGTGGAGAATTTGGGCTCTCTCGTCTATAGTGTTAATCCAGAGTTCTGTGTCTAATACAGGTAGTCTATTGTTAGGGTGTTTGGAAGGGAAGTCTATAGTTACAGTTATACTCTGGTGTATGGAATTAGCTATCTGCTGGATGTTTTCCATCGTGCTACGTTCTAAATCAAACTTGTTAGTGCTACGTTCTAAATCAAACTTGTTAGTGCTCTCGCCGTATTTTGACTAAAGAAATTAGAGAAAATTATGATTTCAAACTCTCTCGCTGTTTCGAAAATATTCTTACTTATATATATATATATATATATAAATATATATATATAAGTAAGAATATTTTCGAAACAGCGAGAGAGTTTGAAATCATAATTTTCTCTAATTTCTTTAGTCAAAATACGGCGATAGCTTACATTTATAATTTCAAACTCGCTTGCTGTTTCGAAAATATTCTTACTTGATATATATATATATATATATATGTATATATATATATATGTATATATATATATATATATATATACATATATATATATATCAAGTAAGAATATTTTCGAAACAGCAAGCGAGTTTGAAATTATAAATGTAAGCTATCGCCGTATTTTGACTAAAGAAATTAGAGAAAATTATTTAGCCTGATAGTGGGGTCAAGAACCCTTGGAGAAATGGAAAAAGATGAGTATTGACGTACATGGGAGTCGAACCCACATCTTTGGTTATCCAGACCACTGTGCTACCATTACACCAACACATCACAGACGGGTGATGTGTTGGTGCAATGGTAGCACAGTGGTTTGGATAACCAAAGATGTGGGTTCGACTCCCATGTACGTCAATACTCATCTTTTTCCATTTCTCCAAGGGTTCTTGACACCACTATCAGGCTAAATAATTTTCTTTAATTTCTGTAGTCAAAATACGGCGACAGCTTACATTTATAATATATATATATATGTATATATATGTGTGTGTGTGTGTGTGTATATATACATATATATATATATATATATGTATGTATATATATACATATATACACAAGCAAATTATAAACGTAAACATGTAAGTATGTTTTTGAAACGGTGCGCGAGTTTGAAATTAGAAATTAGAAATTATAAGCTTTCACCGTATTTTAGACTAAAGAAATTTCTAGCCTGATAGTGGGTTTATAACCCTCGGAGAAATGGAAAAAGATGAGTGTTGCCGTACATGTACGGCAACACTCATCTTTGATGATGTTGCAGATGTGCAACTTTGATAGACTATATATATATATATATATATACTTATATCATGTAATGGAAAAGATAACAATAATAATAATACTCTCAACACATGCACATTTGAACATTACATTACAGAAACAATTATCACACCACATCCATCATAAGCTCATAATTTTAATACACAAACACCTTTGCCTGCTTGATATGCTTGTAAACCTATGTTATTTTATGTTATACCTTTGCCATGCAGTAATTATATATGCCTAGTACCATTGCTTGGTTCCTACCTAACTGTCTTGTATATGCATAACGCATTTGAACTATCTATACTGCTTTAATTATTACACTATTCTCTTGTAATCTCTGTCACATGCATTCCACTCTGTGCCTCTTTAATTATTATACAATTTTCTTGTAATCTCTGTCACATTCATTCCACTCTGTAAATACGAAACTGTTGATGCCAACATTAATATCCATGTATCTATATGATTGTTCAGTTGAATAGGAAGTTAATTATATGTCCAAACTTTGCTAGCGCTCCGAGGATTCCAAACGAAAGTTTGGAAGAAACGATTGTCAGCAATACATTGATTTGAACGTAGTTTTGAATATTGTGTAATGTATATTCCTGCTCTGTAAAACATCTGATGTATTTACATTGAGCTATTTTTTTTACTGGTAATAAAGTAGTAATAAATTACTACCATTCCTGTTTATAGTTGTATATAGTGTATATATAACTATAAATAATTGTTTTACTTTTGGGCACAATGCCAGCAATTATGCCAGTGTATTACTGGTACTTTATTTTATCAACTCCGTAAGGATGAAACGCTAAGTTAACCTCGGCGGGATTTGAACTCAGTTCGTAAAGGGACGTAACTGTGCTACAAAGCAAGGCGTCCGACCCTCTACTGATACTGCCAATCCACCGCCCTTTTATATCTCCATAGTTAATTTATTTGGCAATCAATGTTTATCATTGATTAACCAACGGTTAGAAATACAGATATAAATATATAATAATAATATTATTTATAGTTATATAAATAATATTATTATTATATATTTATATCTATATTTCTAACCGTTGGTCAATCAATGATAAATATTGATTGCCAAATAAATTAACTATGGAGATATAAAAGATACAGAAGCGAAAACCAACCAAACAGTGAGTGTGTTGTGTTATTATTTCTGGCAATATTATTACAAAAATATGACCCTCCCCAAGTATGACAATATTTGTTTTGACACACGATTTCATATCAAAAACCTTGCAAAATAAATTATGTTTATATATATATATATATATATATATATATATATATATATATATATATACACATACATACATTCGGTATATGCAAAGTTGCAATTCACTTCAAGCACTCGAAGTCATATTGCTTCTCTGAAACAAAGATGGCGGAGTATATTTATAAAGAGGAATATGTGAAGTTGTAGATGTTAGAGTCTATTCTTAATTGAGCCGTTATACATATTTCCCAGACGATAGATATTGTGATTTCTTCAAACAGCAAAATTGAGTAAAAAGTAACATTTCCGAGGCAATTATGGGTGGAAAGGAGCTGACTAAAAATGAATGTTGCTTTGGTTGTCCGCTCCCTGTCACCCATAACTACTTCGGAAATGTTACTTTTTACTCAATTTTGCTGTTTGAAGAAATCACAGTATCTATCGTCTGGGAAATGTGTATAACGGCTCAATTAAGAATAGACATCTACAACTTCATAAATCCCTCTTTATATATATATATATATATATATATATATATATATATATATATATATATATATAATAGTAATGAGCTTAATCAAAGTTGCTGCTACAAGTAGCAGATTATCATCCGATACTCGATGACTGTTACAAAGCACTCGATGATAGAGAAATTATTACATTTCTCTTCAGAGTGAACACAAGAAGTTAGGTTATAATTACACCATAAATGATGAGACCAGGGGCATGTTGCCACATGAATACTACAACAACGAAAAATATACACACACACATACACATCCGCGCGCGCATAGGAACCTTAGTAACGAGTACTCTGGTGGGTTATGGTCAACCTGATATTTTACCACACATTCCATAGTGGAGAAAGAACTTTTCGACCCATACCACATTCAAATATATATATTTATATATATATATATGAGATTCCTGATGATTTATAAAGAATGAAACAGTTCTAGTCCTGTAGAATCTCATATATATATATATATATATATATATATATATATATATATATATATATATATATATATATATATATATATATATATATATATATATATATATATATATATATACATATATATGTATATATATATATATATATATATATATATATATATATACATATATATGTATATATATATATATATATATATATATATATATATATATATATATATATATATATACATATATATATATATGTATACATATATATATATATATACCTGTGTATATATATATATATATATATATATATATATATATATATATATATATATATGTGTGTGTGTAAATCTGGCTGATCAGTGGATCTGCTAATATGCAGATCTGACTAATCAGCCAGTCTGCTATTGTGTTAATCTGGCCAGTCAGGCACTGTATATTTTAGAAAATAGCATACATTTTGACCAGCTCTGACAGTTGGCAGGTGTGGAGTGTGCTGTACTGATGAAGTGTCTGCAGTTCTATTTACATGCCAACACCAGAGCAAGAATAAGGAGCTCTTTCTACTGACATGGCTTTAAACATGAGGCTTGTTTACATCATTGCAAACGAATCGAATGTTATTATTAATATTCGAAAAATTCAGATTACATTTATATATATATATATATATATATATATATATATATACAGTGGCATCCGCTGTAAGTTTTGGGGTCTATTCTGCATGAAGAACTCGATATAATTCATATGTTGAAAATGTTGTAGGTTAAGATAAATCTCAGAAAACAATAAAACATTAAAAGGAAAACAGACTTATGATATAAGTTAAAACAATGAAATAAAAAAAGTCATTAGAGATATACTTCACTGATTTACGATCGTGTCTCGATGGTGATAATACATTGTATTTATACTCAGTTATTGATCTATGTAAGTAAATATTCTCTCTATCAAATAGTTTGTAAACTTACATAGATCAATAACTGATTATAGATACAACATATTATCACCATCTAGAAACGATCGTAAAGCAGTGAAGTATATCTCTAATGACTTGATTTTTTATTTCATTGTTTTAACTCATATATATATATATATATATATATATATATATATATATATATATATATACATATATATATATATGAGAATATTAAAGTTTGCTTGAAGCATTGTGGAACAATAAGTAAATGTCTTTAAGTCGTTTGGAAGCCTCGACAATGCAAATGGGTAAATCTCCACCAACGCTATCCGCAAGGTTATACGGAGGGAGGGCCTCGACATCCACCAGGCCCACTCGGGCCCCTCCCTGCGAAGATGCCTCTCCAGGAAACCCGAAAAATCTACTGACGCATGCTCCCTCAGAGACTGCCCGATACGCCATGCGAACTGTTGCCTACGCACATACGTCGTGTATAAGATAGAATGTGACAGGTGCAACCAATACTCATAGGTAGCACAATTCGACCTTTGCACATCCGGATCAAGGAACACACTAAAACCAGGGCCTCGTCTTTCCGGAAACACATAGACAAATGCGGAAACAAAGACGGAAGGCCCATTGTCACAATTCTAGCGACTGAAAGAAACATCGGCACGTTACGTATCAAGTAAGCGCTTTTTATCAAACGACTGCAACCGCAAATAAACAACCGATCAGAGAGAAGCGAAATGAGATGGCTGGTTTAAGTTAACAAGCGATGCAACAACACACAACACACGCACACACACACACACACGCAAACGAGACAACTACACACACACACAGTAGCATTCCACCATACGAACATACTACACTGCCAATACAGAGGAACAAGGCAACAACACACGCACGCACACACACACACTCAAGCGAGACAACAACACACGCACACACACACACACACAGTAACATTTAACAAACAGGCAGAGAATGGACTGACAGCTAGCGCCATCCCACTCCCTCATTCGGCCGCTGACCTCTGTACGACCGACCCCATTTCACGCGCACGCGCGCTCTGCCGAATACCTCAGATATTCAAGATACAAACCGCAAAGGACGCGTTCCGGACTTGTCCGACAGACAACCTTTGCCCCCACCCCGGAAAAAACCCCAGTTGATTGATGTGAATCCGAAATATATAGGGACTATTAAATCTCTTCCAAGGTAACTCTCTCTTGTGTTGTTATTTTAATTTCATCCTTTATACTCTTCCCTTCATTCTACACATCTCACACATCTTATACACACCACGCATCACAACGTACACCCACTTACATCCCTCTCTCCACCACCGGACCTTGTTACCCGGAGATTTACCCATTTTCATTGTCGAGGCTTCCAAACGACTTAAAGATATTTACCTATATATATATATATATATATATATATATATATATATATATATATACATATATATATATATATATATATATACTGTATATATATAAGGTAATTTTATATATATGCATTTTTATCACAGAGTAATCACCGATAAACAGGTGAAACTCCTGAGTAACAAGACTCACTCGTAGCCATAATTAAAATGAATATTAAAATTCTACTTCGGTATTGAGTATTCCTTTCTCTCAGCCATCAATCATATACCGATATGTGTGTGTGTGTGTGTGTATACATTTGATTATAGGTAAAATATATATCAAATAATAATTGTTTCTACTTTTGTCACAAGGCCAGCAAGTACTCAGTACATTACTGGTACTATATGTTATCGACCGCGTAAGGATGAAAGGCAAAGTTAACCTTGGCGGGATTTAAACTCAGACCATAAAGGGCCGTAACTCTTTGCTGCAAAGCATGGCGTCGGACCCTCTACCGATATTGCCAATCCACCGCCTATATCAAATAATAATTGTTTCTTCTTTCGGCACAACGCCAGCAATTACCCAGTAGATTACTGGTACTTTATTTTATCAACCCCGTAAAGATGAAAGGAAAAGTTGACCTAGGCGGGATTTGACCTCAGAATGGAAAAGGCTGTAATTCTATGCATCAAAGCATGACGACCGACCCTCTAACGATACTGCCAATCCACCATGATAGACAATTAGTTTGCAAGCAAAGAGTCTCTTAACGCTATGTTTTTTACACGACTATATTCATCCACTTGTTCCAGTGGTAGCAGAGAGAAGCAATCGACAATTTTCGGCAACGCCAGCCGTAAAATCGCTCGGTATGCAAATTAGGTTAATCAACCGATGTATACTTTAGAGAATACTATATATTCTCATGAGTTCTAGTGTGTGAAGAAAATAAGAGATATACAATCTTGACAAACGGCAACAACCCTGAACAATTGTCGCTTGTTTCTCTCTCTGCTTCCGCTAGAACAAAAGGATGACGATAGTTATCTAAAACATATGGCGTTATGAGGCTTGCAGAAAAATCGAATATTATTATTATTCGATATAAAAGTCACGAAAGCATTTTCGTATCCTCTATGTTAGAGCGCAAACAAATATTGTATTTGTTTCTACATTGTAACGGTAGAAAAATTGCTCAATAAAAGCTAATGATTATTTCACCGTTACGCAGCTTTTCTCGCTAAATGATACAGAGAAATATCAGCTACGTGACCGCACGTAGCAAGAAACGGTGGGTAGGCTTCGAACATATAAATTATAATATTAATCTTATATTTTATCTGGCAAATGGTGAACATGAAGTTGTTAGTAGCAATATGATAAAGTAAAATTTAAGCCTGGAACAAATGTTTAAATATTTTGCTATATATATATATCGTCTATTCATATATATATATATATATATATATATATATATATATATATATATTATTCAAAATATTAACACATGAAGATATTCGCATAATCAAAATATATGCTTTATTATATATATTTCGAAGGTACAGTGTTGGTTTTCAGTACGTTCTCGTCAGATAAAATATATGATTTGATATATGACATACCTCTACGGTCTCGATATTTCAATTCCTGTATTGGCAGTGATTTATTTCATCAAATCTCAACATTTATATACCACAAATAATAATAAGATAAACATAAAGAAGAAAAGGACGTGGAGCGCATTAGAGATATAAGAGAGGGTGTAAAGAGGAGGAAGGCAAGAAAAAAAGAAAAAAATAAAGAAAAGAAGTAAAAAATAAATACATACATAAATATTTAAATGAATAAAACTAAATAAATAAATGGATGGATGAATAGAGGAAGAGCAAAGGAGAAATAACGACAAAATATATGTGGTGATAGATAGAAGAAAACCTTTTTTTTCAAATATTAGGTGAATTGAGGCAACCAATCAATTACCATAAACCAATGGATATCTCTTGTATTTGATTATGGTTAAGCTAATTATACTTATACATTATATCAAAATTAATCAATATACATTACTTTTTATAGCCGTCACATAATTGGTTTAATTAAAAATTTATATAGTTTAATTTAACTCAAGATTATAATTTTTGGTTTAGGTAATATATTCCTTAAGTATTTTGTTACAACTTAAACAAATTTTATCTTTAAAGCAAATTTAAATAATTATTAAACGTACATTTAAAATATATATTAAAATACATGCATATATCACCATCAATATATATAATATATTAAGATCATTTTTTAGTCGAATTATTTTATTTAAATAGGCTATTCTCTTTATAAAATCATTTCTATTCATTAATTATCAGGCAGTTATATTTACTCTCAAAAGTTTTATTTCGTTAATTTATATTTACTTCTGTAATTACATACAGTATTATTGTAGTTTCCTTTTAAAGATATAATTCATGTCAAATATAATTTAGTAAGCTATTCAAACAGAATAAAAATATTTACGAAGAATGTAAACAAAAGGAAGATAACTCATTCACCATATGTGAACATTTAACTACTCTGAAATCTAGTGATATTTCTAAACCATAAATCAACAATTGTCAAGTTAAATATTGAACTGTCCTAATCAAAACGTAGGATACAGAGACTCTTAATGAAATTATTCTAATAGATAAAAGATCAATAAATTATTACCCCAATAAATTATATATATATTTTTTAAAATTATTATTAATTGTCAATATTTTTTCGAAACTTGTACAATGCCTGGAATGTTTTACCGAATTTATGTTGGCAGCTGCTGAATAATTCATTTTTCTTGTTAAATAAAATTGTCATAATTTGTGTTTATCAATAGAGTCTCAAGATTGCAAAGATTGCAATTTAGCAAAATGGATGCATTCCGATAAGAATTGGCATTCTTTAACCGAGTCCAAGAGATGGAGTATTTAATATTATTGTCCTTCGAACACCATATTAATTGTGAGAGTGAGGTTGAACATTTTTTATCTGGTTTAAAAAAATAATTTGTATGACTGCACCAACGAACCTTACATTTAGACGAAGTGCCATTATTATTTGTCTTAATGGTACATTTATATACTAGATTCTTGTCAAGGCAGTTATTTTGTAAGAGCATTCTGACTTCTTTCTACAGTTACATTTCTTCTCGATGTTATTTCTATACCCTAAACTATTCATATTATTATTATTTAAAGGTGTTCTACTATTATTCATGTTTAAACTATTATTATTGTTATTAACTAATGTATTATTATTATTATTGTTATTATCGCTATTTAAATGTTGGTTCAAATAAAGATTTTTACTGTTTATTTTTGCTATATTTTGAGCAATATTCATAGTTGTTGAATAAGATAGTTTAACTGTGTGTCTATTGAAGCTAGAGAAATATTTATGTGACCTAGGGAAGCATTTATCCAAGGCTTTAAAAAATAAGTGTGCTAAAGGCGTTTTAATAGCTAAAGATGCTGGCGGAGCATACCAAAATATCGATCTAGTTTATTTTTTCCCCGATTTATTCCTCAAGTTGTTGTTTTTATAGTAAATTTTATTATTATTATTATTATTATTATGAATACTGTGATTATAATTAATATTATTTTCAGTATTTTCTTTCACATACCCAATATTATTGTTATATCCAGCCTTATGTAACGCTTCATTATAACATACAGCCTTACTATTAAATATGGATCTATTAGCAGATAGCCTGGATATTCGTTGTTGCACACTGTTGAGTATTGCATTCTTAACACTTTTAGGATGATTAGAATAAAAACTAACATAATTTAAGTTCTCATTGAGTTTATGGAAAGGATAATAAAGGCCTGAGTTCAAATTAACTATATTATTGTTATTTTCGACTTTTAATTTAAAAAAAATTCTATAATTATTTTCTTTAATCTATTTAATTCGCTATTATTATGTTTTTCTACAATAAATAATATGTCGTCTCTATATAAATTACCGGTAATCTCCGGCTGTTTTCTATTTATCATGTTAAAGATGAACATTCCCACAAGATCGGTAGCTTGCACCGAATCAGACGAGCCCATAGTAATGTCAAAGTTCTTCTGCCTATCCGATCTAGTCCAAAGATCATTATTAAAATCTATCAATGTTCGCCTAGCTGTTAAAATGATATTTATCTCAACACTATTTAAATCCATGTGTTCATATGCATATGTTAGCGCCTTATTTAGTGGGTTAGGTGTTATCGAAGAATAATAACTCGCTATGTCCATTTGAATGAACTTATGATTATTCTTATTTTCTATATTTTTGAACCAATCTATGACTTCACTAGTGCCCTTCCATAGATTTAGCCTTGACCTCAATTTAAGCATTGGTAAAATCCTATCTATTGTTTTTACTAATTATTCCGAGATCTGATTTCGACGGTGCAATAAGTCTAACAGGTAAGTCCTCTTCAAAATTTATTTTATGGTCTTTAAAATTTATCCGCGGTTGCCTTGGTATGAAATGTTCGGTTTTCCGCTCTATTCCAAGATTGGTGATAATTTCAAATGCATCATTATTAATATCCAATGCATCCTCACTTGGAGCCTTTTTGTAATTTTTTTCTCAATTCTTTTAAAATTAAGTCGTTATGTTTTGTTCTTTCAATCCCATATAGGTTGTTCGTTTTGTCTGATTTCACTAATATTTTATTTACTTTCTGTATGTCATTAATTTTTTCCTTTAGACCTCTAAGGTATTCTTGGCCTCTATATGGGTTCTTTTTAATTTTATATTACTTAATATATTTATAATTAGCCAAATATATATATATATAATGTGTGTGTGTTCTTTGTATGTGCGTATAACAATGTTACTTTCTGATGGTAGGTGTGCTCTTTCTAAATATTCACTTATCTATCTATCATCGATCTATCTATCCGCAATTCTATTTACACACACACTCTCTCTCTCTCTCTTTCTCCCCCCCTCTATCTCTCTCTCTCTCTCTCTCTCTATATATATATATATATATATATATATATATATATATATATATATATATATATATACACGCACATATATATATACACACACACATATATATATACACAAATAAATGTATATATATATATAGAGAGAGAGTATGTGTGTGTGTGAGAGAGAGAGAGAAAGAGTGTGATAGTTAGAAGCACACGCACTCACAAATATATCTGCTTATCAACTTTACAAAGTCTATTTATAAAATTAAAGGGAATTTAAAGATGATTGAGATAATGATAGAAAGGATCTGTATAGTTAAAATTATTCCGTATATATATATATATATATATATATATATATATATATATATATATATATATATATATATATATATATATATATATATATATATATATATATATATATATATATATATATGGTTTCTGAATTTGTGTAGCAAGATTCTTTATCTGAAAACGTGTGTTGAAACCGATATTGTTATACTTTGGGAGGGTCATGTTGCCAATAAGAAACACACGCACCAGTTGCTTCACTCCAATTTATTATAAATTAAATTTATAAATTTCCGGTTGGTTGGTTGGTTCCATAACCGGATGGTTGTTCATATATTGTCAAAGTTCTTTCGTCACACACTATGTGACCTCTTCAGTGACTGGGGATTCTTTTCTTTGTTTTTGTGCCTCTCCGTTGTTCTGTCCTACGCCATCTTGTTTTTGTGTGTGTTGTGTTCTTAGTTTGCGCATGTGTTTCAACCGGGTGTCTGTGTGTGTTTATATTTGTTTATTTACATGTTACTAGTTAGTTGTTTGTTCTATGTATGTGTGTTTTCATTTTGTCCTTAATTGTAAGTTGTGATGTTGCTATTCCATTCATGCTTTCTATTTAATTTTGGTTGGAGTTCATTTATGTTTATTGCCTCTGTGATTTGTCTAAACATTGCGTCTTTCCTGTGTGTAGATTTTATTTTTATTTCTATGTTCTCTAATTTGCCCTTATACTCTATTTTAGCATGTTGGTGGAGGACTGATGAGTCTTTTCTATCTTGGAGTTCTCGCCAGTATTCATTTAATTGTTCTCCTATGCTACAAGTTGTCTCACCTATGTACATTATATTCTTATCTTTACATTGTCCCTCAGTACCTCTTATGCTATATACTATGTTTCTAGTTTTGCAGTTAATATGGGGGCTTAGTTTACAGATTATGCATTTCTTATCTATACAGGGACCTCTATCATTGGTACTTAATAATGTTTCAGACTTTGAATTTTGTAACTAAATATTGAATATATTTATTAATTTAACTAGCTTCTGATTATCATTGAAAATATTTTATATTGTTTAATTTTGCTATAATATAATATTATAATTTGTTCAAATATAACAATAGATTAAAATTTCACGGTATTTAATTGATCGCTTCTACCTGACTTAATATTTGGGGAAAAAAAAAACGTCACGCATCATGTTCTTTTCTTCTTTCTTTCTTGTTTATCTATTTTCCTTATCCATTATATATTTTATCCTCTCTATCTCCCTCTCCCTTCTTTTTATCTTCATCTTTGTATCTTTTCCCCCTTTCTCTTCTATTTAGCACTCTCTCTTTCTCTTTTGTCTTTTTCTCTAACACGGATATTTACATATTTAGATATTTAACATTTATATACCTATGTGTTTATTTATTTATTTATTTATTCTATACTTTCTCCTACTCACCCACTCCTATTACTTATATCTCGCTACTTATCCCTCTCCATCATATTTAGTTTGTCACACTTTTACTTGTGGTATATAAATATTGAGTTTTGTTGTAATAAATCACTGCCAAGACTGGAATTGAACCATCAGCACAGTTGAGGTATGTCGTACATCAATTTATGTATGTTATCTGATGAGGACGTACTGAAAAAACAGCACAGTATATCCGAAATATATATAATAAAACATATATTTTGATTATGTGAATGTATCCATTTATTAATATTTTGAATAATATTAATAACTCCAGAAAACTTCCTTGTTGAGTGCTTTTAATCTATTGTAAAACTATATTCATTGAATAATCAATGAACCTTGTTTAACATTTGGTTATATATATATATATATATATATCATTCAAGAGATATGGTATGTGTAGATTTATAATCGAGCAGAAAGAGTAATTGTACAAAGTCACATAGAAAAATAGATGGCTAGAAATATATATATATCAATCAATTTGTATAAATTTCTATTTGTGTCCATTTGCATGTTTTCAACTATATAAACTACAGATCAGGAGCTTTCAAAGAATATAGATGACAAACGAAAGGAAAGGGCAATCAACACATAAGGGGGAACTTATTTCTGCATTACCAAATGGTTTTGTTATAAATACGGCCACCGCCTTCTAATAGAAAATAGTTAAATTTCAAGTGAATAAGCTGTTTACCTGGCGTTTTA
>OZ024742.1:207423822-207503822 GCA_964016885.1 Eledone cirrhosa | reverse complement strand
GTGGTATTGCCCGTGGTTGTGATGGTGGAAGTGTTGGTGGTAGTGGTGGTGATTGTGGTGGTGGTATGGTGGTGGTATTGGTGGTAGTAGTGGCTGTGGTAGTGGTGGTGGTAATGATGGTGATGGTGGAGCTATTGGTGGTGGTAGTAGTGGTGGTTGTGGTGGTGTTGGTGGTAGTGGTGGTGGTAGTGATGGGGGTAGTGGTGGTGGCGGCGGTATTGGTTGTGGTAGTGGTAGTAAGGGGGGTAGTGCTGGTGGTGGTGGTATAGGTGGTGATGGTGGTAGTGGAAGTATTGGTGGTAGTAGTGGTGGTGGTGGTTGTGGTGGTGGTAGTGGTGGTGGTAGGGGTGGTGGTAGTGGTGTTGGTGGTGGTGGTGTTGGTAGTGGTGGTGTTGGTGGTGGTGGTGGTAGTGGTGGTAGTGGTAGTGGTCGTGGTGATGGTAGTGGTGGTAGCGGTAATGGTGATGGTAGGGTCGATGTCAGTGGTGGTGGTAGTGGTGGTGGTAGTGGGGGTGGTAGTGGTAGCGGTGGTGGTAGTAGTGGTGGTAGTAGTGGTGGTAGTGGTGGTGGTGGTAGTGGTGGTGATAGTGGTGGTGGTAATGGTGGTGGTGGTGGTATTGGTGGTGGTAGTAGTGGTGGTGGTGGTAATAGCGGTGGAAGTAGTAGTGGAGCTAGTGGTGGTAGTAGTGATAGTGGTAGTGGTGGTAGCAGCGGCTGTGGCAGTGGTAGTGGTAGTGGTGGTGGTAGTGACTGTTGTAATGGTGGTGGTGGTAGTAGTGTTGTTGTTGTTGTTGTTGATGGTGGTGGTGGTGTTGGTGGTTGTGGTGGTGGTAGTGGTTGTGGTGGTGGTAGTGGTAGTGGCGGTGGTCGTTATAATCGTTGTTGTATTGGTGCTGTTAAACGTAAATTGATGATGGTGGGAATAATGGTTGTTTTTTAGGCAGTTATGTCTGTGTTAGTCACAGTGACGATGTATGTGTGTGTGTCTGCTGTAGTAGTAGTAGTAGTAGTAGTAGTAGTAGTAGTAGTAGTAGTAGTAGTAGTAGTAGTAGTAGTAGCAGCAGCAGCAGCAGCAGCAATAGTAGTAGTAGTAGTAGTAGTAGTAGTAGTAGTAGTAGTAGTAGTAGCAGCAGTAGTAGTAGTAGTAGTAGTAGTAGTAGTAGCAGCAGCAGCAGCAGCAGCAGCAGTAGTAGTAGCAGTAGCAGTAGTAGTAGCAGTAGTAGTAGTAGCAGTAGCAGTAGTAGTAGTAGTAGCAGTATTAGTCGTAGATATAGAACCTGATGGTGAGGGTTGTCGTGGGGGGTTGTTGTGTTGGTAATAATGGTGAGATAGTGTCACAGCGGAGTACTGACTGTTGTTGGTGATGTTGCTGCTATTAATATTGCAACACCCAACACATATGTATAACGTTGGTGGCGGTGCTGTTGGTGTTGGTCGGTTACTGGTGGTATGTAGTGCTGGTGTTTGGCATTGGAATAACGTTGTTGATGTTGTTGTTGTTGCTGTTGTTCCTGTCTAGCCACAGGCCGGATCCTATTAAAAGAGTTTCACGAGCGTTCCACTCATGACCAACCAATCCTTTTGTGCAATATTATCCTCTCTTTTAAAGGCAGTACCGTATAATTTGAGGACGAAATTCGCTACTATTTCTCGCCAATCAAGCGGCTGTGTAAAATCTTTTCACTGGTTTGTGATGATGGTAGTGGTGGTGGTGGTGGAGGTGGGGGTTTGATGGTAGTGATGATATTTGGGCTGAGGGTGGTGAGCTGGTGTAATTGTCTTGGTGGTGGTGGTGGTGGTTGTAGTTGTAGGAGTGATGGTCGTTGTAGGAGTGGTGGTAATAAATGTAATTGTGTTGATAATTTGGAGTAGTGTTGGCCATGGTATGAGTGGCTGTGTTCCTAGTGGAGAGTATGATGTTGGTAGTTTGCAGTATTGATACTGATTATGATATAGAGGTATGTATTGGTAAGAGTGCATGTCTACAGTTTCGCCTGCTACTACAGATATTGGTCTTGTTAGCATTGTATAAACGACAGGTTACTGTTACTAGTACTACTACTAGTACCACTACCACCACCACCACCACCACCACCACCACCATCACCACCACCACCACCACTACAACTAGTATTACTACTGCCACCACCCCTACTACTACTGCTGCTATTGCTGTTGCTGTTGTTGTTGCGGCTACTGCTGCTGTTGCTGCCCCTGCTGCTCTTGCAATCACTGCTGCTGTTGTGTTGCCGCTGCTGTTGTTGTTGTTGTAGCTGCTGCTGCTACTGTTGTTATTGTCGTAGCTGCTGCTGCTACTGTTGTTGTTGTTGCTGCTGCTGCTTTTCGTGTTACAGTAATTGTTATTGCTGCTGTTGTTGCGGTTGATTTTGTTACTACTGCTGATGTTTTTACAAAAATATGCAGTTACTCTTTCCAATATTATTGTTGAGGGCGGTGGATTGGCAGTATCGGTAGAGCGTCGGACAACATGCTTTGCCGCATAGAGTTACGACCCTTTACGATTTCAATTCAAATCCCGCCGAGTTTAGCTTTGCCTTTCATCCTCACAGGGCCCATTAATGCACTGGTGGTCGATTTAATCGACTTTCCGCTTCCCCAAAATTGTTGGTCTTGTGCCTAAATCTGAAACCAATATTATTGTTGTTGTCGCTGCGGTAGCTTTTATAAGTTACTGTTGTTATCTATGATATTGTTGCTGTTGAATATAGGAGCAGCATATCCGAAGCTTTAAAGTGATCGCTACATTGCAATAAGGTCCCGGATATGAACCACTGCTTGGCATCGTCGGAAAATTTCCTTTACTAAAGCTTCGAGTCAAGCTATACATGATAATAACTAGTAATGTAGACTGCGAGAAAGAGAGAGATAGATACACAATAATAACTCATGAAGGAAGAGTGTTATTAGAATCGGTAGAGCGTCACACAACATGCTTATGGCCATAGAGATATGGCCCTTTACATTCTGAATTCAAATTCCGCCGAGGTTAGCTTTGCCTTTCATCCTTACGGGGTCGATAAAATAAAGTACCAGTAATGCTCTGGGGTCGATTTAATCAACTTTCCATTTCCTCCAAAATTGTTGGCCTTGAGTCTTAATCAGAAATCATTGGCAGTATGGATAGAGGGTTGGACGCCATGCTTTGCAGCAAAGAGTTACGGCCCTTGCCATTCTGAGTTCAAATCCCGCCGGGTTAACTTTGCCTTTCATCTTTCGGGGACGATAAAATAAAGTACCAGTAATACACTGGGTTTTTGCTGGCCTTGTGCCGAAAGTAGAAACAATTATTAAGGCTGGTATATCACTTTATTGATATTGTTACTAATATATAGTAAATATAAGTAAATTTATTCCATATGCAACTTCCATAAATGAAATTGTATGGTTAGTCCCGCCTCGTGATCTCAGCAAAGATTGAAAAGGAACTGTTTGGCATTCCGTTGGATTGACAGTACTTATAATTCCGAGGGATATCCTTGTCAACCACTATGTCACACTGAATCTACCTGAGAATTAATTTAAGGGTCCATGTCTCTAATAAATGCTCAGTTACTTGCAGCAGATTAATTTCACGAGCAGTTCGCTCCGTTGATCGAACAATTTTCAAAGTCAGCTTCGAAAACGACGGAGATACATCTTTTCCATTCCATTGCTGAATGTTATTGTTGCCGTGGTAACAGTTACTACCTTGTTAGTGATGCTATTTTTGATGTTATTGTTCTTCATATTGCTGTTGTTGTTCTTGTAAATGATGTTTCAGCTGCCTTTGGTAAAGTTATTCTTACAGTTGTTACTGTTATCGTTATTAACCTTGTTGTAATTGTTCTGATCGTGTTAGAATTGTTGTCACCCTTTTTTGTCTTGTTCTTTAGACATGGAAAGAGGGCCAGTGTCCATGACCCATTTCAAGGCATCCAGGGCTAGTAGATGCGAGAGGTAGACGACCTAAATCCACTGGAGATACGGGTCATATGTTTTCAAAGGAGTGGACTCCGCATAACGCATTCAATGACTAGGTGATTGTTTTAAATTAAATCTATCTCCCAGGTAGGAATTTGAACTCAGAAATTAAAGAGCCTGAACAAATATTTTAAGGCATCTCATTTGATGTTCTAACAGTCCTCCAAGTCCACCGCTTTTGAACTCGTTTTATCGATCCCGAAAGGATGAAAAGCAAATTTGACTTCATCGAGATCTGGAGTGAGAGTGCAGAAATCCGGAATAAATATCACAAAGCATTTTATCCGAAGCACTAACGACTCTGCCAATCCATCACGTTATATTGTCATTGTTACAAGAGTTGCTGCAACTGTTTCACGTCATTACAATTGGTGTTTTAACTGATAATGTTGAAGTTCATGCCGTTACTTATGTTACTGTTTCTGTTAGAGATGAATTTCTGGTTATATTTGTTGCTGTTACTGTTGATGTTCTTATTACAATTATTGCTGTTACTGATAATGTTATAATTGTTATTGCTAATGTTAAAAAGAATGATTTCTACTATAAGCACAATGCCAGAAATTTTGGGAGAGAGGAAAGTCAATTAAATCGACCTCAGTGCATCACTGGTTATTTATTTTATCGACCCCATAAAGGTGTTACAGTTCTGATGTTACACTTAATGTTTATCTTACTGCGACTGGCATTACAATATATTGCTGTTATTGTTGAGGTTTTTTGTTGTTGATATTGTTACTCATATTGATGTTGCTGTTACTATTGATATTGCTAGAACTGCTGTACTGATACTATAGTTGTTGTAGTTCTTATTGATAGTATCACTGTCGTTGTTATAGGTGTTACTCTACTGATTCTATTGTTTCTGTTACTGATGATTCTATTCTTATTGTAGTTTTTGTTAAACTTGCTATTTTTGCTACAGCATTGCTGTTACATTTGTTGTTGGCGTTCTTATTGTTGTTACAGTTATTTTAACCAGTGATGTTGTTAGAGGATTGACAGTTTCGGTAGAGCGTCGGACACCATGCTTCGCAGCATATAGTTACGTCCCTTTACGTTCTGAGTTCAAATCCCGCCGAGGTTAGCTTTGCCTTTCATTATTACGGGGGTCGTTAAACTGAAGCACCAATCACATACTGGGGTTGATTTAATCGACTTTACCTCCCCCAAAATTGTTGGCCTTGTGCCTATAGTAGAAATTATTGTTATTATTATTATGGTCTTTTGTGTGGTTTTCGCCACGAGTAACCCTCGGAGGTTTCCCCCCTATTGGGGATTTTTCATTGTTTCAATTTTCATGTTTATTGTTTATATATATATATATATGTTTCTATGTCTTTTTTTTTCTTTTTAATATAAATAATAAAAATTTTACACGCACAAAACCCACATCGTACCATCCTGTAATGTTTTTCTTGATGTCAGCCCTTGTGGCCAATAAAGAAATCATTAGTATTATTATTATTCCTTGAATCTCAGTCAATGATGTTAGTTAACTGGAAAGTCCGTTGGAATGAATATCAAGCCACTACCTGCAGCCTCAGATATTCAGGACGTATCGGAGGGTTCTTGCTGTTCCCAGCAAGCATGCCTTTTGAAGCGTTCCAAAAAGCGTGAAGGGGCCGATTTTCTTTAACCATTCCTGGAAACTTTTGGAGATAGTCCCCAGTGCGCCTATGACAATCGGGATCACTTTGACTTCATGGCAGTTCCAAATCCTTTTTACCTCCCACTTTAAATCCTGGTATCGGTTAATTTTCTCCCTCTCCTTCTCTTGCACTCTCGTGTCGAATGGGCAGGCCACATCCACAATCAGACACGATCTTTTTTCTTTGTCCACAACCACCAGGTCAGGTCTATTGTGTTCCAGTTTCTTGTCCGTCTGTATCCTTATTATTATTATTATTATTATTATTATTATTATTATTATTATTATTATTATTATTATTGTTCTTCTTTGAGTCTCAGTCATTGATGTTATTTAATTGGAAAGTCTGTTGAAATGAATATCAAGTCGCTACCTTCAGCCTCAGATATTCAGGACGTATCAGATGGTTCTTGCTGTTCCCAGCAAGCATGCCTTTTGAAGTGTTCCAAAAAGCGGGGCTGGACTAACTTTCTTTAACCATCCCTGGAAACTCTTTGAGATAGTACCTAGTGCGCTTATAACAATCGGGACGATTCTGACTTCATGGCAGTTCCAAATCCTTTTTACCTCCCACTTTCAATCTTAGTATCGGTTAATTTTCTCCCTCTCCTTTTCTTGCATTCTCGTGTCAAATGGGTAGGCTACATCTACAATCAGACACGATATTTTTTCCTTGTCCAAAACCACCAGGACAGGCCTATTGTGTTCCTGTTTCTTATTCGTCTGTATCCTAAAATCCCATAGCACCTTCACCTGATCGTTTTCTATCACCGACTCTGGTTTATTCTCATAATGTGGTAAATTGTTTACTTTGCATAGGTACCAGAGGATCACCCTGCCCATCACATCATGTCTCCAGCCTTTATAGTGAGTCTGCGCTAGGTGTTTACACTCGGATACAATGTGAGCCACCGTCTCCTCTCTCTCTCCACAGATCCTACACAGTGGGCTAGCTTCCACAATGTAAATATGGTGTTTCACCCACTTCGTTTTCAGTGCCTGCTCTTGCGCAGCCATTAACATTCCTTCTGTAGCCTTTTTAAGGTCTCCTCTTTTTAACCAGTTCCATGTCTGTGAATCTCTAAATTCAGTTTTCTCAAAGAAGGTACTATGAAGGGATTTTCATTAAGGTTGGTCTTCCTCCTTGTGGTTATTTCCTTCTTGGACATCCCCTGGTCTATTGTTCTCCCCTTCAGTACAGTTCTAAAAATTGGCTCCCTACTGTAGGTCACATATTTGTGCAGGTTGTTTTTCTCCATCTGAACACAGTCCTCTATGCTGATAAGACCTCTTCCACCTTCAGATCTCCATAAGTAGAGTCTATCGACATCACTCTTCTTGTGGAACATGTTGTAGATAGTCAATAGCTTCCTAGTCTTCCTATCCATTTCTTTTTGTTCAGAAACATTCCATCTCAGAATTCCTGCACTGTACCTAATAATAGACACAGCAAGGGAATTTACTGCACTTGTGGCATTCCTACTGTTCAGATGTGACTTTAATACGCTCCTTACTCTCCGAATGTATTCAGATCTTATCAATTCCTTCATTTTTTTGTTCTTGATGACATCAGCCTCCAGAACACCAAAATACTTGTATCCTTCTTCAGTGTCAATTTCCTTTATCATCTCACCTGTTGGTACCTGGATTCCGTTGCTTCTGCTCAATTTACCTCTCTTCATCACAAGGACTCCACACTTACTAATACCAAATTGCATACATATATCATTACTGAAAATACGGATAGTGTCAACAAGCACATCCAACTCCTTCTCACTCTTCCCGAAGAGCTTAAGATCGTCCATGAAGAGGAGGTGATTGGTGGTAAGCTCTCCCTTTCCCAACTTGTATCCTGCTATCACTTTTCGCAGTATAATGGTCAGGGGCATCAGGGCAAGGACAAACAACAGAGGGGACAGACTATCTCCCTGGAAGATACCTCTCTTGATCTTCACGCCTCCCAAGGATTCTCCAGCTGATGTTCACTCTGTTTTCCAGGACTTCATACTTTTGCCCAACAAGTGTCTGATGTTATCTGCCACCTTGAAGATCTCTAGGTTTTTGGTGATCCAAGAATGAGGTACCATGTCAAATGCCTTTTTGTAATCTATCCATCCCATGGCAAGACCAGTGTGTCTCCTCTTGCAATTCCTCATTACCATCTTATCAATAAGTAACTGGTCCTTTGTACCACGGGACTTCTTTCGGCATCCTTTCTGTTCGTCCGGTAACAAGTTGTTTGTGTGAAGGTGATGGTAGATTTCCTCAGACATAATGCTTGTCAACAGTTTCCACATTACGGACAGACATGTGATAGGTCTATAGTTGGTAACATCATTACCCTTGATTCGGTCTTTCATTACCAGAACTGTGGTACCTTTTGTCAACCAATCTGGTACCTCACCTGACATCAAGCAGTCATTGAAGATGGTTGTCAGTTTCGGGTGGAGGGATGTTATATTTTTTATCCAATACCCCTGCACTATTGTTATTATTATTATTATTATTATTATTATTATTATTATTATTATTATTATTATTATTATTATTATTATTATTTTCTGGACGCACAAGTCTGCGGGGGAAAATTTTGGTAACTTGAAGCTGTTTTAAAGTATATTTTTTTTGTATTTTCTTGTCGTTAATGAAGCATAAGGTACCCACCTTGGTTTTAAGGATGGGAGACCTCTCAATATTCGGGCTTTAAAAACTTCGAAAAAATCGCTTCCTCACCCCCCCAAAAAGATAGAAATGTTCGACCTTGAAACGGTAAAGAACGTTCAGTTCAAAAGTTCAAAAGCAGCCACTGTAGATCTCACCACAACTACTACTGCTACAGACATGTCTGTCGACCATTCCACGGAATGTGAAGGCGAAACACAAGAGCTACCACCACAACCGCTCCCTCTGTGATAGTAGCAGTATCATCTCAAAACAACATCACCATCACCACCACCGCCTCCACCACCACCACAACAACCACAATATCACCGACAGCTTCAATGTAAACAATGTAAACACGGATGAGGTGGCAACAGCAACAACAAACAAAACAACCACAACAACACCAACAACAACAGCAAGAACGACAACACCAACAACAACAGCAAAAGATGCACCACTTTGCTGCAACAGCAGCAAAAACAAAGCGCTTATTGAATATTGTTATTAGCGATAAAGGCGAACAGTTGGCCCAGGCGTGGAGGTTAATTAAACGGGAGAAGTCCTGGGCAAACCTGACCATCCCGGACTAGGCAATAGCGGCCATGCAAAGGAGGACGGTGTACTTTCGATGCATTTTAGTGCAGACACGCAAAGTGGAACTTGCCAGCCAACAGAGGTCGAGGCTGCTTTGTAGTGCATCGGAAGTGACATAGAGTATGAAGCAAGGGCCAAACAGTTCGAAACCATCTCGGTACTGTTCAAGACCGAAGCCCCTGCTATTGAGCACTCGGTGACCCCCTGCAGAACGGAACGCATTATCATGCACCCGTCCTACATGGGCAAAAGGACAGTAAAGGTCCACATTCCCAGGATCCCACCAGGAATGTACATATGATGGCTCCTGGGATGCGTAATCGAGGAGGGAACAGACACTACCCTCCTGGATATCAAAAGGACAGAGAGAGAAGACTGGTCCAGAATGGATTTGGAGATTCTTCTCCAAATGAAACCAGAGGACATGAACAACATCCCGGATTTTTGCCGCCTGCAGGACGGGACAACACTCCAACTAATCACCGAGGTAAGAAGGCCGCACTGCTTCGTCTGCGGGGAAGCAACGCATTTGCAAGCTTTCTGCCCCAAGCGCAAAAATGCCGGGGTTCGCAAACCTCCTTTGTTGCCAACGCCAGTGTCAGCACGGAAAGCTGCACCACCTCCACCAAAAACAACACCAACATAGACACGGACACCAACACCAAAAACAGCCGCACCAACACCAACGCCGAAACCAATTCCAAGGGGAAAACGAGGAAAGCTCTCCCACTCCCCTATCCCTCCAATTATACACATAGACAAAACAATAAACGCCCACGCAGATAAAGAGACACTCAGCAGGAGAGTGGTGATGCTGATAAGGAAAGACGAGAACAAGAGGGATACATTAGACAACTTCAGGCCCATAACTCTGCTCAACACAAAGTTTAAGATTTTGGCCAAGGTGTTAGCTAAGAGATTGGCGATTGTCGTCGAGGATTTGGTTGGGGAGGCGCAAACTTGCGCAATCCCAGACAGGTCCATACACGACAATCTCCACCTCATGCGATACATCATAGAGAGGGTCGGGTGTAAACCTGGCTTCGGTGGGGCACTGATCAATTTAGATCAATCAAAAGCATTCGATAGGGTCGACCATCGGTATCTCGAGTTTATCCTCAAAGCGGCTGGCTTCGGCCCTGTCTTCAGAAGCTGGATCGCTGCAATGCAAAGTAGCACACGCTCGGTGGTCAAGATTAATGGCCACCTCTCGGAACCAATCCGGCTCTCCCGATCGGTCCGTCAAAGGTGCCCTCTCTCTTCCCTTCTGTACGTATTGACTCTCGAGCCTTTACTGCGGAAGCTGGAGCTGTTGCAGGGCATCCCGCTCGAACCAAGACGTAGAAAGGCGGTGTCGGCTTGTGCGGACGACATCACTGTGATGGTGTCGGACACCTCAGAAATTGAGGTGGTCGGCACCTTATTGAAGGAATATGAAAGGTTGACAGGAGCCAAACTTAACCCAGAAAAGTCGGGGGGCTTGCAGCTCGGAACCTTGTGGCCAAAATTTAAACTTTTATAATTATCAAACAAAAACTTTCTTTGAAAAAACATGGACGACTCACAGCCACACGGAGCTGACAGCCTTCCTCACAAACTAACTCCTCACACCAACACCACCATTGTAAATATTACTACGTTTGCCAACACTAAAAATATAAGCAGTAGCAATAATTTAAATTTGTCTCGTGCAGACATTCATTTCCGCCATTAACAATAACTGCAGGTGAAAAAGCCGCCACCCCCACTACTACCACCACAGCGACAACAGAAAAAAAATTATTATCTCGTGACATCGAAATGGATTCACCCAGAATCGACTGTTCCACACCGAACACCACTGACGCCACCACCAGCACAACTAAAACTAAAAATAGCAATAACAAAAATAACAATAACAACAACAGCAACAAAAACAATAAGAATAACAACAAAAACATCAACACCAGCGCAAATGTGTCGTTTGCGAAAGCAGCTAAAAAGAGCGAAACAATCCAGGTAAGCCAGGATGAATTATATGAAGCCAAGAGAATGGAAAAAAAAAAGATGGGTACAGTGTCAGCCTCACCCCCCCCCCACACACACACACACCTAATAAACTGGAGCATCGACGCCTATGCACCGTGTCTTATCGGACGATAAACACAAAATTACGCCGAGTTGAACGGGCATCCGAGTTCAAAATACAGAAAGCTTTGGGACATGTGTGGGCGAAAAACCCCACATTAGACGTGAGCAGAAGTATGGAACCGTGGACGTGTTGTTTGGAACACCACAGGAAGCCAGAGAGCACCACATGGCCCCATTAAGAAGCGACGATTTCACACTCGTCCCAAGCTATTGTGGCCAGAGACTTGTGAAGATCAGGGTGACCCACGTTTCACCGGCCATCGAAATTCCCTGGCTAATGGCTGCCGTCGTCGCCCGCATCGAGGCCAACACCAAAATAATTGAAATAACAAAAGAAAAGCAGGAGAACTGGTCCGGATCTGGGATGGAGCTCCTGATCCAAGCGGACCAAAAAAGCATAGAGGACATCCCAGAGGTGATAGACCTCACTGACGGCAGCCACCTCACTGTAATCGTTGAGGATACAAGGCCTAAGTGTGTCGTTTGTGGTGAAGGAGCCCACCTAAAGGTTTCTGCCCTCAGGCTAAAAAGTTGAGACTACCTCTCTTACCCACCTCAGTGAATCAAACATCAACACCACCAGCAGCAGAAATGGCAGCAACAAGAGTAGCTGCAACAACAGAAGCAACTGTAGTGGCAACAACCCCAGCAACAGTAGCAAAACCAACACCACCACCACACACCACGCAAGAACTAGCAATAGCGCGTCCACCATCCTCTACGCCACAATCAAAACCAACGCCTGTGGAGGATTTTCCACTCTCCGACCTATCGCAACTGGAGACAGATTGTGACGGCGAGGAGTGGGAAACTGTATCAGGAAAAAAAAAAAAGAACACAAAAAAGAAAATATTCACTTCGTTCCCACTCCAAAAACAAAATACAGTGGGAAACAAATAAACTAAAAAACAAAAAAGTTATGACAGCTATGCCACCATCCACACCACAAACACCAACACCATCACCATCATTAACCCCAACACCACCATCACCAACACCACAAAAGGCACCAAAAAGAGAAACAGAACAAACCCACAACAAATGCAAAAAAAACAAAACAAACAAAACGATACACACTAGACAGCATTAAATTTGAACGGTGGATTGGCAGTATCGGTAGAGGGTCGGACGCCATGCTTTCCAGCATAGTTACGTCCCTTTACGATCTGAGTTCAAATCCCGCCGAGGTTGACTTTGCCTTTCATCCTTACGGGGTCGATAAAATAAAGTACCAGTAATGCACTGGGTAATTGCTGGCCTTGTGCCTAAAGTAGAAACAATTAAATTTGAACAACAACCAATTATTACATTACATCCAACACAAGACCAGCATCACAGAAAAAGACTACACAACAACCCAAAAGTTCACACCACCTCCACACATACAAATCACTCGCATCACACAGAAAACGTGCACGACACTAAACAAAAATTCCCCAAAGACATCGGAGACTTCCAACAAGCATTCTCCAGGAGGATTTCTAAGGACATCCTTCCGGAGGAGGCCACAAGCAGTGAAAAGGATGGACAAACCATCCTTCCTCTACGAGAAGTAAGGTAAGTGGTCTTTCTCATCTTTTCCACTCCTTTTCAACATGACCTCACTTAGAATAGGCAGCATAAATGCGCGTGGCTTGGGGTCGTCATGGAAGCAGGGCCACCTGCTCAACGACCTCAGGTCACTAAACAAAGATGTAGTGGCCATCAGCGAGACCAGTATCTCCGAAGCACGGGCCTTCGCACCAATCTTCAGCGGCTACGATGTGTTCGCATCTCCCAGCCGTCCTGGAAAGGGGGGAGGAATTGCTGTGCTTTTTCGGAGAGGTTTGGATCTCGCCATACGGGCCATCTTTCTGGACCCAGAAGGTAAGTTGGTGGTGCTGGACGTGAGCAGCGGTGACGGGCAAGCTTTCAGGCTAGTGGCCGTCTATGCCCCGACAGGAGCGGAGCGGCCTGATTTCTTCCGGCGTCTGGAGATCTTTTCTGGAACGTCCCACTCTTTAGAGTTAGTGGGCGACTGGAACGGGATCTGAGATGCACGCGGGACTGTGTAGGATTAGCGGATTGGGGAGTAGGGTTCAAGAGCGTCACCAACCTACTCAGGCGTTTTGAACTGTCTGACAGGGTACCGATTGGATTTCCCGAATGTGCCAATGTGGACTTGGACAATGTAGCATAGGCTGTCCACAATTCAAGATAGTCAGCTGCACGGACCACAAAATCGTGATCTGTGTGCTTGACTTAGATAGGCTTCATAGACAAGGACCCGGCAACTGGAAGCTAAACGCGTCCTTACCAAGGCGCAAGTCCTACAGAGACCGGATTAGCGAACTAGTTAAGCGGGCGTTGAAGGGGGCCATCGTCAACAACAAGTGGTGGTGTGCTCTGAAAAGAGCGATTAGAATAGAGTCCATTAGGTTTAGTAAGACTTTAGCTATAGAGAAAAATAGAGCAGAGGGAGAACTAGTTAGAAAATTAGACGAGCCGCTTATCAAAGACATCCCCACCGACGTGCTTGCGGCGAAATTGCCCCTTGACCAATTCTTCATTGCAAAGCACGAAGGCTGCGTTGTCAGAGCTAGGGTGCGTGCTCACAGACACGAGGGGATGAAAGCCGTTCAATGGGCCCGAGTGGCGGAGGCGCGTCGTGGCAACAAAGCCACGATCCGGTCTTTGGTGGACCACGACGGGCGCATGCTACACGATACCGGGTAAATGTGTGAAGCTTTTCAGCGACACTTCGCTCAGCTGTTCGGGGGCAGCGGCGGGACGGATTGAGGGATAGACTTTACTGTCTACCTCGGAGGACTGCTGCGGCTCTCGGCCACTGAGGCGGAGTGTTGCGAAAAGCCGATAACAGCCGCTGAAGTACGGGAGGCAATGACTGGCTGCACAAGTGGTAAATCGACTGGTTTGTATGGTCTGCCCTATGAACTCTACGTACAGATGCCAGGCTTGCTCGGAGGCCTCTTGGTGGACGTCTACTGAACGGGAGAATTCCCAGCTCTGTGAGCCGAGGAGCGGTGGCGATGATGAGAAAGGATCCGAACAAGGGGGATAACATAGCTAATTTCAGGCCCATAACTCTGCTAAACACAGAGTTCAATATTTTGGCCAAGGTGCTAGCAAAGAAGTTGGCGCTTGTTGTTGGTAATCGGAAGGGAGAGGCGCCATTCCCGACAGATCCATCCACGACAACCTCCACCTCATGCGATACATCGTGGAGAGGGTAGCTAGGGAACCTGGCACGGGTGGGTCCTTGATCAATTTAGATCAGTCGAAAGCTTTCGATAGGGTCGACCATCGTTACCTAGCGGCAGTCCTGAGGGCGGCTGGTTTTGGGCCCGCCTTCAGAGGCTGGATCGCTGCCATGCACAGCGACATCTGCTCTGTGGTGAGAGTGAACGGTCACCTTTCGCAACCGTTCAACTACAAGCACTTGGTCCGCCAAGGATGTCGCCTCTAGTCCCTCTTGTACGTATTGACTCTTGAGCCATTACTGCACAAACAGGAGACGTTAAGGGGGTCCCGCGCGAACTAGCATGCGGAAGATCCGTGTCAGCATATGCGGACGATGTCACTGTATTGGTGTCGAACGCCAAACACAGCGAGGCGATCGGCACTACACTAAGAGAATACGAAGCCGGGACAGGAGCAATGATCAACCAGGAAAAATCAGTGGGCTTGCAACTCGGCACCTGGAGAGGCAGGTCCATGCCGTCCAACAGCGTCGTCGGGTGCTGGACGGACGGACCGTTTAAATTGCTAGGGCTCTGGTTTGGTCCGGACCTCCAGACCGACAAAAACTGGGACGAGGTGACGAGCACGGTGGCTTCTCTCACCCACAAATGGGCGGAGAGGAAGCTATCCCTGAAAGGTCGAGCGGAGTTGGCTAACGCGTACATCGAGTCCGTCATCTACTACCGCCTGACCGTCGTACCTTGTCCTAAGCCCCGCCTGACTGCGCTGGAGCATTTGCCCTTTCGATGGTTAGGCGGTCCATCTGCTGTCAACACCCGCTACATGGAGGGCTGGGCTGCCGTGGCTGATGATGCGCAGACACGCGCTCAGGCTACATCTCCACCCTTTTCTCGTCGGTGATCAGGTGTAGTCGCCGTTTGCTAGACGCGTCTTTCCCCAGCTCGTCTGCTTGACGGAGCTGCAATCCTGGGTCAGGCGAAGACCGAAAGGGAGCGCTTGGAAACTGGAATGTCTTCAGGCGCTCACAGCCCTCGACCAATCGGGCAATGTGATCGGTGGAAACTCCACCTTGATGTTCTATAGAGGATTAGTGGAGGGGAAGAGCAACGACGTATTTGGGGAAACTCTAGGCGTCGACGAAAATCAACTTGCCAACCCCTTCGGAAGAACTTTCGGACCGGGGACTTTGGACAACTTCCAGAAATCCCTGGCCTGGAAGTGCTACCGAGGAGCTTTGCCAGTTCGGGATAAACTCTACAGGCGCGGAAATGCCGTTAGCCGGGCATGTCCGAGATGCGGTCAAGGCGACGAAACCGTCCTGTATGCACTCGTCCAGTGTCCGAGCATTGCTGACTTGTGGGTTTATGTCGAACACCTGCTCTCGCGTGTAGGACGGATCCAGCTATCAGCTGAGTCCATCGTGAGGATTGCCCCGCCCTCTTCCTGTAGCTGTGAAGAGAAGGCAATTTTTATCTGTCTGGTGGCCATGGTGAAAGAGATAGTATTGTGGATACGTTTGAAAGGGCTGAAGACGAGCACTTACCTCTTCGGTGATGCCCTGATTAACTTTTTCCAATTTCATTTGAAAAGGAAAATCATTTTGTTGAAAGATGGGTGAGAGAGGCAAGAATGGCCCGAGGGAATGGGCTACTTTGAGTATGTGTCTGTAAATTAAAGGTGGAAAACTGGGAGACGGCACTTGCTCTGGTGATCAGGGTCACTGAGGCTTTTTAATGGGCTTTCTCCACGAATGTCCCCCAGAAGTCTCCCCCCTATTGGGGAATTTTTCATTGTTATTTTTTTGTTAGATCCTCTGATTTTGCTTTTTACACGCAGAAATGCCCATTTGTACCGTCCTGTATTTTCCTGTACTGTCCTTAATGTCTATTTTATGTAAATCCTTGTGGTTAATAAAGAAAGCATTATTATTATTATTATTATTGACGAAAGTGGATGTACGTTTTCTGAAGCTCCGTGAGTAAGCAATTTTTTGAGGATTAATTGTAGAGAATTGTTTATTTTTTGTACCGCTGAAGCATTATAAGACATTCATTTGTATCCTGTGAAGGAATAACTCATAATATTTGGGCCTTTTGGCCCAAATATTTGAACTTTATTTTGGAAAAAATAATAATTTTTTTCTCAAAAAAACATGGCGGAGCCACGCCCCCTAGAGGCGGGTCTGCTGTCGTGCAACGGCGACTTGAGCGTTGAGAGGAGAGGTGAGGCGGGGAGCGCCACCAGCACGAATGTGAGCAGCGACAGTGCCAGCACCAACGGGCCGAGCGGCGCGGAAGGTGGTAACAGCGACAACACCAACACCAACAAGCCGAACAGCGCAGAAGGTGGTAATAGCGAGAGCACCAACAAAACGAACAGCACAGAGAGTAATAGTAGCGACAGCAACAGCACCAACAAGGCCAACAGCACAGAGGGTAACCACGACACAGGGGAGAACAACAACAGCAATAGCAGCAGCAACACCAACAAGAACAACAACAGTGACAACACCAACAAGAACACCTTCGCTGCTGTGGCAGCGGCTAAAAGGAGACCATGCTACAGCATCGACTTAACCAACAGAGAGGAAAAGTTGGCCCAGGCCTGGAAAATCATAAATCAAGAGCAGACCTGGGCAAACTTAACTGTCCCGGCAGAAGCCATTGAGGCAGTGGAAAAAAGAACGGTGCATTTCAGATGCATCTCAGTAGAGACAAAGAGGGCAGCGATAATCGCCCAAGCTGATATAGAAGCCGCACTGAAATACATCAGAGAGGACACAGACTTCATAGAGAGGGGCAGGCAATACGGCACCGTTTCGGTGCTGTTCAAGTCTGAAGCCCTCGCTGTGAAGCATTCAATGACCCCTTGCAAAACCAGCAAGGTCATAATGTACCCCTCCCACATGGGAAAACGAATAGCACGTGTGCGCATTCCCAGGATTCCACCAGGACTTGATATGTGGTGGCTCCTGGGTTGCGTAATCGTGGAAGGAACGGATACAGTCCCGGTAGAGGCAACGAGAACTGCCAGGGACGACTGGTCCGGGGTTGATCTGGAGATACTGCTCCAAATCAGACCCGAAAACGTAAAAGCAATCCCGGACCACATCCGCCTCCAAAACGGGAGGGTGTTGCATATAATGACTGAGGGCAAAAGGCCGCATTGTTTCCTTTGTGGGGAAACGACACACTTGCGAGCCTTCTGCCCTCAACTGCCGAAAAGCGCAAGGGGTCGAAAGATTCCACTGCTGGCGACGCCGGGACAAGGACCACCAGCAACACCGTCAACAATGGAACCACCAAAATTGCACACCCAGGGGGGAAACGAGGAAAGCTCTCCCATTCCCCCCCCCCCAAAATACACACACGAACAAGAACATAAACACTCACTCAGACACAAACACGCTCACAGCCACAGACCCCTCATCCTCCAGCAGTGAAGATGAGGGAAAACCAAAGTCCCCCAAAATACAAAAAACAAAACACAAAAAAAAAAGAAATCCACAAAGCACAAACACCCCCACAAAAAAAAATACACACACCACCCACACAAACATTTTCCCCACAGCATCACCAACACAACCACCAAAATCCCCCAAACGCAAACAAGCTAAACAGACACAAGAACAAATAGACACACAAACATCAGAAACTACAGACACCCCACCCACAACAAACGCAGACACAATAGAAACAACACTAACAAAGCTATCACCACCACAATCACACGAACAAATAAAACCCGAGCAACAAAACATTAAAAACTTCGTGCTTGCCAGAAGGGCCAACAAGGAATTGATGGCCCATGTAGCACGAAGCACAAACATCGAAAAAGACGGGGAAACATTTGAAGCGAGCACATTTCGCGTACCAGATAATTTGCTTCTGATGCGAATGTCGCTCGCTTCATACAAAGAAATTCGAAAGAGCTTTCCTCGGGATGTGGGAACCCCGAACGTAAAACCCACGTCAAGACTATTAAAGGGGTTCCCAAAAGAAACCCCACAAACCATGGAGGTCGAACCACCCGACCTTCACAAGACCCCGGAAGGTAAGTAAACCTTTCCTCTCCCATTCATCCTGCCAGCATGGCCATAAGAGTAGGAAGTTTAAATGTTCGTGGCCTGGGGTCGCCCTGGAAGCAAGGTCACTTGCTCAACGACCTCAGGTCACTAGGAATGGATGTAATTGCCATCAGCGAGACCAGAATTTCCGACACACGCGCACTGGCGCCGATTTTCGACGATTATCAGATCTTTGCATCTGTTAGTCGGCTGGGAATGGGAGGTGGATTGGCTGTGCTGTTTAGGAAATGTCTGGATCTCGAGGTAAGGTCAATCTTCCGGGATCCTGACGGAAAGTTGGTGGTCCTGGACGTGAGCAATAGCGAAGGTGGTGCCTTTAGACTGGTGGCCGTCTACGCCCCTACTGGGGCCGGTCGGCCGGACTTCTTTAGGCGCCTGGAAAACTTTCTGCTTACGTCTCGTCCTTTACTGTTAATAGGGAATTGGAATGGCATCTTAGAAGCACGCTGGGATTGTGTGGGAGTATCTGATAGGAGCGGGGGGTGCAAAAGCCTCAAGTACCTGATCAGCCAGTTTCAACTGTCTGACAGGTACCGACTAGATTTCCCTAATGCGCCAGTATGGACCTGGACCAATCGCATAGGGTCATCTAGATCGTACATAGATAGGATTTTCATTAGGAAAAGAGATAGAAATAGTGTAGGATGTCCACATTTTAAAACGGTTGCCTATTCAGATCACAAGCTTGTGATCTGTATGGTCGACCTAGATAAGACACGTAGGTTAGGACCTAGCTACTGGAAGCTAAACATGTCGTTTCCGGCACGTAAAGCTTACAGGGACCGGGTCAACAACTTAGTTAAGCAAAAGTTGACAGGGGGGGTTGTCAACAACAGGTGGTGGGGGGCACTCAAAAGAGAGATTAGAGCAACCTCGATAGGATTTAGCAAAGAAGTAGCAATAGAGAAAAATAGAAAGGAGGAGGGGCTGATAGCTAAGTTAGACGAGGCTATTTGTAGTGGCATTGCAACAGACGTGCTAGCGGCGAGAATGGCACTAGACCATTTCTTCAATGCGAAACACGAAGGTTGCATTGTCAGAGCTAAGGCGCGTGCTCTGAGGAACGAGGGAACCAAAGCTGCCCGATGGGCTCGCTTTGCAGAGACGCAGCGTGGAAATAAAACCACAATTCGGTCTTTGACGGATCGAGATGGACACGAACTGAGCGATTCCAAGCAGATGTGTGAGGCCTTTCGCCAGCACTTTGCTCGATTGTTCGGGAGGATGGGTGAGTCGGAGACGGCGGCGGACTTCAGTCCCTACCTCGACGGCTTGCCACGCCTCTCGACGGCCGACGCTGAGCGCTGCGAAGAGCCGATAACATCAGTCGAAATTCAGGACGCCCTTGTCGGCTGCTCGAGTCGCAAGTCACCCGGTTTGGATGGTCTGCCCTACGAGCTTTACGTAAATATGCCAGACTTGTTCTCCGATCTCCTCGAAGCGCTCTACTGCAACTGGCAGCAGAACGGGAGCATTCCCAGTTCTGTGAGCCGTGGCGTAGTGACGCTGATAAGGAAAGACGAGAACAAGAGGGACACACTAGATAATTTCAGGCCCATAACCCTGCTCAACTCAGAGTTTAAGATTTTGGCCAAGGTGTTAGCGAAAAGGTTGGCGCTTGTCGTCAAAGATTTGGTTGGGGAGGCGCAAACTTGCGCAATCCCGACCAGGTCCATACACGACAACCTCCACCTCATGCGATACATCATAGAGAGGGTTGGGTGCAAACCTGGCTTCGGTGGGGCTCTGATCAATTTAGATCAATCGAAAGCATTCGATAGGGTCGACCATCGGTACTTGGAGGCTGTCCTCGAGGCGGCTGGCTTCGGCCCCGTCTTCAGAAGCTGGATCGCTGCAATGTACAGCGGCATCTGCTCGGTGGTCAAAGTTAATGGCCACCTCTCGGAACCGTTTCAGATCTCTCGATCGGTCCGTCAAGGGTGCCCTCTCTCCTCACTTCTGTACGTATTGACTCTTGAGCCTCTACTGCGGAAGCTGGAGTTGTTGCAGGGCATCCCGCTCGAACCGGGACGCAGAAAGGCTGCGTCCGCTTATGCGGACGACATCACCGTGATAGTGTCGGACACCTCGGAAATCGAGGTGATCCGCACCCATTTGGAGGAATATGAAAGGTTGACGGGAGCAAAACTTAACCCGGAAAAGTCGGTGGGCTTGCAGCTCGGCACCTGGAGAGGCAAGTCCATGCCGTCCAACAGCGTCGTTGGGCGCTGGACAGACGGACCGGTAAAGTTGCTCGCGGTTTGGTTCGGACCAGACCTCCAGGTGGATAAGAATTGGGACGAGGTGACGAGCAGGATAGCCAACCTCACCCAGAAATGGGCTGAGAGAAAGCTATCACTGAAAGGGCGGGCGGAGGTGGCGAACGCGTACATCGCGTCCGTCATCTACTACCGCCTGACCGTCGTGCCTTGCCCCCGTCCACGCCTCGCCAATTTGGAACGGCTCCTTTTCAAATTTTTGTGGAGGGGACGGGTCCCGTTGGTGAGGCGGTCCATCTGCTGCCAGCACCCTCTTCGTGGAGGGCTGGGCATGCCGTGGCTAATGATGCGCAGACATGCGCTGAGGCTGCGACATCTCCAGATATTTTGCCTAAACGGTGAACAGGTGTGGTCGCCGTTTGTTAGACGGGCCTTTCCGCAGCTCATCTCTTTGACTGAGCTGCAGTCCTGGGTCAAGAAGAGACCGAGACTGGGCGACTGGCATCTGGAATGTTGCCAGGCGCTCACTGCACTCTGCAAGGTGGGCAATGCGGTCAGTGGAACTTCCACTCAAGATTTCTATAGAGGATTAGTGGAGGGCAAGTACGATGACGTACTAGGAGAGGTTCTAGGCGTCAACGAAGTAGAACTGACCAGTATGTTCCGGAGGACTTTCGAGCCGGGGACGATGGATAACTTCCAGAAATCCCTCGCTTGGCAGTGCTACCGGGGGGCGCTGCCGGTTCGGGATAAACTCTACAGGCACGGAAGTGCTGTCAGACGAACCTGCCCGAGATGCGCGCAGAGCGACGAAACCGTTCTGCACGCGCTCGTCCAGTGTCCGTGCATTGCTGACTTGTGGGGTTATGTCGAACAGCTATTGTCGCGTGTAGAACGGATCCGGCTATCGTCCGAGTCCATAGTGAAGATTGACCCGCCGCCTTCTTTTGGTCAGGAAGGGCAGGCAATTTTCCTCTGCCTGGTGGCAGTAGCGAAAGAGGTTGCATGGTGGACCAGGTTGAAAGGACTGAAGACAGACACTTTTCTCTTCGGCCAATCCCTCATCAACTTCTTCAAGTTTCACTTGGAAAGGAAGGTGAGGGTGGAGAGAGAAGTGCTGTCCCCCAGTACATTTACTGAAAGGTGGGTGAATGTGGCGAGAATGGCCCGCGTGAGTGGGCCTACTCTGATCATGCGCCTGTAGGCTGGTGAATTCGAGAAGGAGAGGGGTGCCCTTCCCGGGTGCCCTAGGAGCGTCGGGTGGCTCAGGACTGGTGGGGTGCTTGAGTCAACCCTGGGTGGTGATCCCTCTTATTGGGGAACTTTCATTGTTGTATTTTTATTGTTATTTTGTTTTTTTGTTATTTATACTTACTCGATCTCTATGTAAACCCCCACTGTCCCTGTCTATTGTGTTGTCCCCTATATGTCGGCCCTTGTGGCCAATAAATGAAATCATTATTATTATTAGTAGTATTAGTAGTAGTAGTAGTACTAGTTGTTGTTGTAGTAGTAGTTATTAGTAGTAGTCGTTGATGTGTTTTGTTACACGTGTTCCTAACACCATGGCTCTTGCTGCTGCAGCTACTATTGCTGCTGCTGTTGCTGCTCCTTCTGTTACAATTACTATTGCTGTTACTGTAGATGCACTGACACTTGTTAATGCTATTCATATTCTACTGTTTGATGTAGGAAACAACGCTACCTCTGTGACATTTCTTTCCTTTTACGCCAACGGTCTCCAATTTCCTGCACTGACGACGTCTCTCTCTCTCTCTCTCTCTCTCTCTCTCTTTCTCTCTCTCTCACTCGCTCACTCTTTCTCTCCCTCCCTCTCTATCTCTCTCTTTCTTTCTCTCTCTCTCTCTACCTCATTCTCTCACTTACTTTCGTCTCACTTTTCCAATCTCTCTTTCACTGGGAGTTGCTCTCTCACAGATAAACGCTATCTTCTTTTTTCTCACCCTCTCTCTAGTCCTTTATCTCACCTTTCTTGTCTATCTTTCAGTGGAAATCGCTCTCTCACAGATCAACACAGCCTTCCTCTTCCTCCCGCTATCTACACCTTTCTCAACAGCTCTGTTTCTCTCTCTCTCATTCTCACTCTCTTTCTCTTTAATTCTCTCTTTATGTCACCCTCAATTCACCTACACTCATTTCGTTCAATCTCCCACACATATATATCTTCCTTTAATCAATATTTATCTACCTCCACCACTACATGTGCATGTACATACGTGTATGCAGTTCTCTGCGCACGCGTGTATACAGTTCTGCCTGCACGTATCTTGCGCATGCGTGTGTTTTTGTGCATGCGGATGTGTGCGCATGCAGGTGAGTGTGTGCGTGTGTGCAGTTCAGTCTGCATGAGTGTGTGTGCAAAAGCGTGTTCATGTGTACGTGTACACGTGTGTGTGCATATATGTATGTGTTCATGAATGTGTGTGAGTGTAAGTGCGCATGCGTCTGTGCAATTCAGTTAGCACGAGTGTGTGCGCATGAGCGTGTACGTGTGTGCGTGTGCACGTGTATGCATACGTGTGTGTGCGTGCATGCATGCGTATGTGAGTGTGAGTGCGCATGCGTGTGCGCAGTTCAGTCTGCATAAGTGTGTGTGCATGAGCCTACACGCGTGTGTATAGGCGTGAGTGCGCAAGCCTTTGTGTAGTTGTGTACATGTTTGTGTCAGCCAGCAGATTATTTGAATGAGGTTTTCTTTCTAAATCTTGGTGTGTCTCATTCACATTCATCCGTATTTCTCTTCCATTCTTCCCATTCTTTTTCTCATGTTCACATACACATCGCTTCTCTCTTTCTTTCGTACATAATATATAGATACATACATACATACATACATGGGTACGTACATACATACATACATACGTACGTACGTTCAAACATGCAATAATACATACGTACATACATACATACATACATACAAATATACATACGTACGTACATACATACATAGGTATTACGTGCATATATACATACATGTATACATGCATAAGTACATACCTACATACATATATACATATATACATACGTACATACATACACGCATACACACATACATAAATATATAAATACATACATATAGTCATACATAAAGACAAACACATATACACTGGGGTGTGTATTTGTACGAATGAGTACGGATAGTAACTTGATAGACATGAATCTCATGTGGTACATTTTTATTTGCATAATCGTAACATTTATTCACAGAACGTTTTAATGAGGAAATGAAAATATTCTAGAGTGTTCTACTGAAAAAGATATGAACTTAAAAAACTTTAAATAGCTATGAGGGTTTTATGCGTTAACTAAGCGCTTATAAGTCCCAACGAAATTCAAATCGTTTAACGGAGACGTTGAGCGGAAATTCTCCTTTTTTTCTGCTTGTCAGTTCCGGCTTCGTTACATCCTATGAGCAACACAGTTATCTCGATCGAACAGGTGTGTCACGGGTGATAGTAAATATGCTGCTTTTGTTGATATTGTTGACAATACTTGTTTTCATTGCGGCTAGCACTGTTAGATGTGATGGTATCGGTGGTGGCTGCCCAGTTACTCTTTACATCTTCTTTTTGTTCTCTTTGAATTCGATAGGGGTAGGATGTCTTTGTTTAACATGATAGGGGAATTCTAATCCATTCTTTCTGTTTTTCTCAGATCATCATCTGCCTTTTTCACAACATTACACGTTGTCATTTGTAATTTCTATATTTAAAAGAACATATGTTGTAAGCAAATAGTTATTTTATTGAGTTCAAACATTATCCCCTCCATTCTAAGGAAAAGACTATGCCACTGTGTGAAAGCTCAATTCTCCAACAAAATTCACAATGAAATTCTGAAGTAATAATAACCGAACAGAAAAAAACAAAACAATTATTTTGAAACACATGAAATAAAGCAGTGCATGCACAACATATAGATGAATTGTGTCTGTCTGACTATCTAACTCACACAGACACACAATATATATACGAGGTGTGTCAGAAAAGTTCCAGGACTGATGTCACCAAAGATTTATTTCAAACCCAAACTTCACACTAACAGTTTTCTCCTTCAAAGTAATCCCCCTGGAGTATGTAACTGTAATCTTAGCTCTCTGCAGCGATCAAACTATTTTCTCCATAATTTTATATACATGTCCTCTATTTCAGGTCGTCAAGCAATGAGCACAGAGCAACGAACAAACTTGAAGTTTCTGGTACGGTTGGGGAAAACTCCGTCAGAAACACTGGGATTGCTGCAGCAAGTGTATGGAGATGAGACGATGTCACGCTCACGTGTTTTTGAGTGATGCAAGATGATCCCAGGACTGGAAGGCCCTCAACAACCAGGACTGAGGTCAACGTTGAGCGCGTCAGGCAGATGTTGCGTAGCGATCGTCGGCTGACTGTTCGACTGATGGCAAATGAGTTGGGCATGAATCGGGACAGCGTCTGGAAGATTCTCACTGAAGATTTGGACGTGCGGAAAGTCTGCCTGAAGATGGTGCCAAAACTGCTGAACGCTGACCAGATGGGTCGACGCATACAAGTGTGCCAGGACATCCTCGAGCGTCTTGAAACCGAACCAGACTTGCTAGGGACAGTCATCACCGGTGATAGGTCATGGATATTCGAGTACGACCCGGAGGGGACCCGTTTTGAAGACGTGGACGACATCAAAAAGGCCGTGACGATGGAACTGCGGAGGATCCTTCCAGGAGTGCATTAAAGCGTGGCAGAAAAGGATGGAAAAGTGCATTATACTCCAGGGGATTACTTTGAAGGAGAAAACTCTTAGTGGGAAGTTTGTGTTTGAAATAAATCTTTTGTAGCATCAGACTGGAACTTTTCTGACACACCTCGTATATATATATATATATATATATATATATATATATATATATGAGAAAGTATGACTCCGACGACAGAGCTCAAGGCGTTTCAACGGCTATTTATGGACTAAAGTGAGAGTTTTTTTAGTCTTAGTCTAGTAAATAAATAGCCGAACTTTTCAAGGGTACTTCCTTATATGGGAAGATTGTAGTTGTCAAGGGGATTGGTCAAAATTTGTAGCAGACACAGAAAAGTCTATCAAGGCAGTGGGTGCGGGGTGGGGATGTCTGAACTTGCCTGTAGAACGATAGGGGAGTGGGTAGAGCCGGTCAAGCGTAGAAGGAGAAATCTACTCGGCAAATTCTAAGGAATGTGTATGGAAGTAGGCCAGAGGAGGTTGACGAAAAACGGTTTCTTTAGAAAGTGGAGGAGGGACGTTATAGAAATAGTAAATCAAATGCGATTAGGGAACAAAGAAAAAATATAATAAAAAAGAATATGATAAAAAATGAGAGAAAAATGTATCAGAAAGTAAGATTGGAAAGTGAGAAGTGGAATAAGGAGTCTAACACAGCTGCTATATTTAGTTGGTGCTGCTATTTCGGCCAAAGCTATAGAATGAGTTGCTGGATGAGAATAATTAAAAAATTTAGAATTAAAAATTAATACCACATATCTGGGGTCTAACACAGCTGCTATGAATAGTTAGTATAGCGTAATCGTAAGTTACTGGGGTGGAGGTACTAAGGCTAAAGATTCCCGATGTCTTCATAAAAACAGTTACTATATTTCCATTATTTATTTACAGAATAATTGATTATGTATAATTTTGAACCTCCAAATTTGTGGAAGAGACACGGAGTTCTTCTTGAAATCCGCACCGGGAGGACAAATAAGGAAATTTCAGACTTTCTCAGCGTCAGCAGGATAATGGTGGAAAAGGTCAGAAAGGAATTGGAAGATTCAGGATTCGACTACGAGGCAACTTCAGAGAGGAAAACACATGATCGACGATCTGACCCCTTCAGAACACCCGAGGTCGTCGATGAAGTTCAGGATATCATCAACAATGAACCTAGCAAGTCGATGCGTGCCTTTGCAAGGGAGAAAGGCGTGGATGAAAAGCTCATTAGGCTGGTGGTACATGAATACATTCGCTACGTTTCATACAAGATGAGGAAAGGACAATTTCTGTCAAAGGCGATGCAAGAAAAGCGAATGAAGCACGCAAAGAAGCTGATCAACAAGTTGAAACACCCACTGGAGCCAGACCGGCTGTGGTTTTTGTCCGACGAGAAAAACTTCTGCCAAGACCAGGAGATCAACTCCCAGAACAACAGGTGGCTCGCTGACTCATCCAAAGACGTGCCCAGATTCATGCAGACAAACTTTCCAGCGACAACATTTTTCTTAGGTGTCGTCAGCAGTCAAGGTGACGTCATGCCACCTCGACTGCTTCCCTGAGGGCCTCAAGCTGAATATCGATGGCTACATCCGCGTTCTGAGCGAGGTAGTAAAGCCCTGGATCGACCAGATAGCTGCAGGTAAGCCGTACGTGTAGCAGCAAGACTCAGCGCCCTGCCATACCAGCCGAAAGACCCAAGCCTGGCTGTCTGAGAACTTCGTCGACCAAACTTCACCTGACATCTGGCCTCCCAGCTCGTCGGACTGCAACCCCCTCGTGTTCTTTGTGTGGGGCGCAGTGGAACGAGACACCAACACATCTAGCTGCAGTACGAAAGACGATCTGAAGGCCAGGATCGCAAGTACATTTAGGGGCCTAATTCGGGGGACAGTGACCAAGGCATGTAGCCGGTTCCGAGGCCACCTTGAGGCCGTCATCAAAGCCAATGGTGGGTTTATCGAGTGAGATCAAAAGAACAAGTCATGAAGACAAACTGGCTCAAGTTTGATAAATATATCTTAAAAAAATAAAACTAGTATGTTACCTTTTCCTAGACAGTAGTCTTGCGAACAAATATCGTCCGCACCCTGTATATATATATATATATATATATATATATATATATATATATATAGTGTGTGTGTGTGTGTTAGAAAGTAAAGGGAACACAAACAAGAGATAGACATTTTCCCTTCATCTGAGTATATTAATAAATATATATATTTGTGTAAATACACCAATATATAGATATAGATATACATATGGATATATGGACTTGTAGAAATTGACACATGGATATAAACTGATGTAACGTCTAATATAAAAGATTCATCTGTATTAAACAAAATATATAACTAATAGATAATGACAAGATTAACGGAGAAGAAGCATCGTCACAAAATCCTATTTACGTCTTGGAAGTCACTCTACATACATTCTGTTTGGCAACAAAGGGATTTTTATCAATTCAGACACACCGACGTCCAGCAAGATAGCTGTTACAAGTTCAGATCTTGACTACAATACAGAGATTAACAAAAGTGAATTAATTACTCTGGCTGAAATCTGAGAATTAAAGAATATTTACTCGGTAGGGTTATTGGTAGGGCGGTGGATTGGCAGTATGGCTAGAGGGTCGGACGCCATGCTTTGACGCATAGAGTTACGGCCCTTGCCATTCTGAGTTCAAATCCCGCCGAGGTTAACTTTAACTTTACCTTTCATCCTTAAATGATAAAATAAAGTACCAGTAATGCACTGAGTATTTGGTGGCATTGTGGCAAAAGTAGAAACGATTATTTGTTATTGGTGTGCTCGCTCCCGTAAATCTCTGTATTTACCTGTCATAAATCATTTATTGTAAATTATTGTTGTCGTGTAAGGGACATAAGCCCTTGGACTTTGTCCTGTGAAGGAGAAAGTATAATATTTGGGCCCTTTGGCCCAAATATTTGAACTTTATTTTAAAATATAATATACTGCAGAGATACGTCCATGCTGTCCAACAGCTTCGTTGGGCGCTGGACGGACAGATCGGTAAAGTTGCTCGGGGTTTGGTTCTGGCCAAACCTCCAGGTGGATAAGAATTGGGACGAGGTGACGGGCAGGGTAGCCAGTCTCACCCAGAAATGGTCTGTGAGGAAGCTATCACTCTAAGGTCGTGGGGAGGTGGCGAATACCATCGACCGTCATCCGTTGCCCCCGTTCGCGCCTCACCAAGTTGGAACGGCTCCTCTTCAAATTCTTGTGGAGGGGACAGGTTCCGTGGGTTTGGCGGTCCATCTGCTGCCAGCACCCATTACGTGGAGGGCTGGGTATGCCGTGGCTAACGATACGTCATCTCCAGAAATGCTGCCTAAACGGTGAACATGTGTGGTCGCTGTGTGTCAGATGGCCCTATCGGCAGCTCGTCTCTTTGACTGAGCTGCAGTCCTGGGTCAAGAAGAGACCGATATTGGGTGACTGACACCTGGAATGTTGCCAGGCACACTGCCCTCTACGAGGCGGGCAATGCGGTCAGTGGAACTTCCATTCTCGAGTTCTATAGAGGATTAGTGGTGGGCAAGTGCGACGACGCACTCGGAGAAGCTCTAGAAATCTACGAAGTCGAACTAGCAAGTCTGCTCCGGAGGACTTTCGGGCCGGGGACGATGAATACTTTCCAAAAATAACTCGCTTAGCAGTGCTGCCGGGGGGCTCTGCCGGTTCGAGATAAACTCCACAGGCACGGAAGTGCTGTCAGACGGACCTCCCCGAGATGCGCGCAGGGCGACGAAACCGTTCTGCACGCACTCGTCCAGTGTCCGTGCATTACTGACTTGTGGATTTATGTCGAAGAACTGCTGTCACGTGTAGAACGAATCCGGCTATCAGCCGAGTCCATAGTGAAGATCGACGCACGGCCTTCTTTTGGTTAGGAAGGATAGGCAATGTTCCTCTGTCTGGTGGCAGTAGCGAAAGAGGTTGTATGGTGGAGCAGGTTGAATGGACTGACGACAGCCTCTTTTCTCTTCGGCCAATCCCTCATTAAGTTTTTCAAGTTTCACTTGGAAAGCAAGGTGAGGGTAGAGAGAGAAGTGTTGACCCCCCCCCCCCCCCCAGTAATTTGCTGAAAGGTGGGTGAATGTAGCGAGAATGGCCCGTGTGAGTGGTCATACTCTGAAGATGCGCATATAGGTTGGTGAATTTGAGGAGGAGAGGGGTGCCCTACCCAGGTCTCTCGTAGCGTCGGGGTGGTTCATGGGGTGATTGGTGGGGTACCTGAGTCAACCCTCGGTGGTTATTCCCCATATTGGGGAATTTTTCATTGTTGTATTTTTCTTGTTATTTTGTTATTGTTATTCATATTTTTACACATTTAAATGTAAACCCTCCTGTCCCTGTCTAGTGTATCATTCCCTGTATGTTGGACCCTGTGGCCAATAAATGAAACCATTATTAGTGGATTGGCAGTATCGGTTGATTGTCGGACGCCATGCTTTGACGCATAGAGTTACGGCCCTTGCCATTCTGAGTTCAAATACCACCGAGGTAACTTTGCCTTTCATCCTTACTGGGTCGATAAAAATAAAGTACCAGTAATGTACTGGGTAATTGCTGGCCTTGTGCCAAAAGTAGAAACAATTATTATTATTACTATTATAATTGTTCTTTGAGTCCCATACGGGCCATCTTCCTGGACGCAGAAAGTAAGTCAGCGATGATCGGCGTGAATGGCAGCAAAGGCAATGCTTTCAGGTTAGTAGCCACTTACGCCCCAACAGGGGCAGGACGGCCATATTGCTTCAGACGTCTACAGGTCTTTCTGGGAACGTCCCGCTCTTTAGTTTTAGTGGGTGACTGGAACGCTATCTTAGATGCAATCTGGGATTATGGGGGCTAATAAATAAGGGAGGAGGGTGTAAAAGCCTCAACAACCTGCTCAAGCGTTTTCAACTGTCTGACAAGACTTTATTATCCGAATGTGCCAATATAGATATGGGCAAACCGCATCGGGACATCCAGATCGTATCTAGATAGGGTATCGTTTAGGAAAACAGATAAGGCTAGCGTGGATTGTCCACAATTTAAACTAGTCGACTACATGGACCACAGATTTGTGATCTGTGAAGTCGACTTGGATAGACTTCATAGGCAAGGACCCGTTTACTGGAAACTGAAAGCGTCTTTCCCGTCGCGCAGAGCTTACAGAGACCGGATAAGGAAATTAGTTAAGCGTGCTTTGAGGGTGCGATCGTCAACAACAGGTGGTGGTTTACCCTTAAAAGGGCAATTAGAGTAGAATCGATAAGGTTTAGCAAATGAGTAGCGATAGAGGAAAATGGAGTAGAGAAAAAAATGACAAGAAATGCAACAACGATATTAACATCACTAACATGAAAATAAACAACGACAACACCAACAGCAACAATACAAATTGCACCGAAAACAACAACAACGGTGACACCAACAACACAACCAACATTGATAACAGCAGTAACAACAGCAGTAAGTAGCAACAGCAAACAGCACCAACAACAGCACCAACAACAAGACCAGTAGCAGCAGTAGCGGCAGCAATAATGGTGCCGCTGAAAAAGGGCCCACGTTTTCCGCAGGTGTGATCCGAAATATAGAGTCAGTGCTAGTCACGGAGGAGGAGATGGCAGCCGCAAGAGCCATAGTGTCGAGAAACGACAATAGATTTTCCCTGAAACCTCCACCCGATTTCTTCAAAGACCAGCAGCTGCGTACGGTAACTTACCGCACCGTAAGCAAGATGTCACATCGGGTGGAGAGAGCCACGGAGGCTCAAATCCAAAAAGCCTTGGGGTGCGTCTGGGCGCGCAAGACCCACATCACCCAAGGCAAAAAGTACGCCACAGTAGACGTATTTTTGTCACCCCCCAAGGGGCGAAGTGTCACTCTTTGGAAACCCTAAAGTGTGAGGAGATAGTCTTGGTGCACTCCTACTGGGGGCAGGACATTGTGATGGTCAAAGTGACCCAGGTCCCGTCCGACGTGCCCATACCTTAGCTGGCCACGTCTGTACTGGCTGAAATCGAGGAGAAGACCACCATACTTCAAATACAGAGAATGGGAAGAGAGAACTGGTCCGGAATAATCATGTAAATGCTAATACAGACTGACCAGGTGTGCACCGAGGCCATCCCAGACATCATAGACCTCGAAGAAGGCGCCCAAAGTGCTATCTCTGTGGGCAGAAGGGTGACCTCAGGGCCTTCTGCCCGCAGAAGACAGCCAGGAAGAGGGCCCCCTCCTTCCGACGCCTGATCCACTGCTACCAAGAGCACGGCAGGCAACAGAGGCAGAAGACCCTTCCATGGTGAGAAGGAGGGCAACATCCGTGGCATCCATACCAAGGCCATGGACAACTAAAACAGCGGCAGCAGTGGCGGCAACACCAACAGTCGCAGTAACTACACTGGCAGCAAAATCGCCGGAGCTGGCTCCACTACCACCACCAACAGCAGTGGAGCTCATGCCCCTCCCGGACGCCATGGGGTCCGGCATGGAGTGTGAGGCGGGAGGGAAGTGGCAAACGGTCTACCACAAAAACAAAACAGAAAAAACACCTTAGCTTCACCCTCCAAAAGCGAAGGCAGACAAAGAGGGGTAAAGGCTGTAATTATACTTGCAGCAACACCACCACCACCACCACCACAAGCATTACCACCAACAACAACCACATCATCACAAGCATCACCAAAACACCAACATCGCAAACACAACAAAACACACTCACCCAACAGCAACAACCAGAAAACAGCAACAAAATCACCCCTCCCCGAAAAGGACACAGCTATAAACATGGCAAATAAAGAACTCATATAAGAACTAATTATACAAAATATAAGGCAGCACACAGACATCACAGAAAAAAAGTACTACACCTAACCAACACCAAGAACTCTCCCGACAAACATAAACATCATATAAATCAAAATAAAACATTACAAACTTTTAAAACAAAAATTCGCCAACGCAGTTGGAGATTTCAGAAGGTCATTTACCAAGAGGATATACACCGACATCTCTTGGAAACACTATGACCAGCCAAAGGGACGGTTCTACTGTCCCTTCATCACAGGATCAAGGTAAGTGATCCCGTTTCTCATCCAACATGGCCGTACTTAGAATAGGCAGTATAAACGTACGTGGCCTGGGGTCATCTTGGAAGTAGGGTCACCTGCTCAATGACATCATGTCACTAAACATAGATGTGGTAGCCATCCGCGAGACCAGAATCTCCGAAGCGTGAGCCTTCGCACCGATCTTCGGTGGCTACGATCTGTACGCATTTCCCAGCCGTCCAGGATTGGGAGGATCGTTTGACGTGCTTTTTCGGAGAGGCTTGGATATCGCCATACGGGCCATATTTCTGGACCCAGAAGGTAAGTCGGTGCTGCTGGTCGTGAACGGCAGTGAAGGCAATGCTTTCAGGCTAGTAGCCGTCTACGCCCCAACAGGGCAGGACGGCCAGATTTCTTCAGACGTCTAGCGAACTTTAGTGTTAGTGGGTGACTGGAACGGCATCTTGGATGCACGCTGGGATTATCTGGGGCTAGTAGACAGGGCAGGAGGGTGTAAAAGCCTCAACAACCTTCTCAGATGTTTTAAACTGTCTGACAAGTATAGGCTTGATTATCCGAATGTGCCAATGTGGGCATGGGCAAACCGCATCGGGTCATCCATATCGTATTTAGATAGGGTATTCAGTAGGGAAACAGATAAGGCTAGTGTAGGTTGTCCACAATTGAAAGTAGTCGACTACACGACCACACATTTGTGATCTGTGAAGTTGACTTAGATAGACTCCATAGGCAAGGGCCCGGCTACTGGAAGCTGAACGCGTCGTTCCCGGCACGCAAAGATTACAGAGACCGGATTAGCGGGTGCGATCGTCAACAACAGGTAGTGGTTTACCCTGAAAAGGACTATTAGAGTAGAATCGATAAGGTTTAGCAAAGGAGTAGTGATAGAGGAAAATAGAGTAGAGGGAGAGTTAGTTAGAAAGCTAGAAGAGGCGTTTAGGACAGGCATCCAAACCGACGTGCTTGCGGCACTCGACCAGTTCTTCAACGCAAAGCACGAAGGCTGCGTTGTCAGAGCTAGAGCGCATGCTCTAAGACACGAGGGGACGAAAGCAGTTCAATGGGACCGGGTGGTGGAAGCGCGAGGTGGCAACAAGTCCACAGTTTGGTCTTTGCCTGATCATGTTGCTCGAAACCGAGCAGATGTGTGCGGCTTTTCAACAACACGTTTGTCAATTGGTCGGGAGCGGCGGTGGGCCGGATCGGAGTATGGACTTCGGAGCATACCTCGACGGACTCTCTTGAAATACGGGAAGCGATGTCTGACTGCACGAGGGGTAAATCTCAAGATTTGGATGATCTGTCCTACGAGTGTTATGCGTACATGCCAGACTTGTTCGACGACATCTTGGCAGATGTCTACTGCAACTAACAGCAGAACGGAAGCATTCCCAATTTTGTAAGCCGGGCAGCGGTGGCGCTGCTAAGAAAAGACCCGAAAAAGGGGGACGTTATAGGCAACTTCAGGCCCATAACTCTGCTAAATGCAGGGTTTAAGATTTTGTCCAAGGTGTTAGCAAAGCGATTGGTGCTTGTCGTCGGTGATCTGGTGGGAGAGGCGCAGATATGCGCCATTCCGGACAGATCCATCCACGACAACCTCCATCGCATGCGATACATCATAGAGAGAGTGGTTAAGGAATTTGGTATGGGTGGGGCCCTAATCAACTTGGATCAATCTAAAGCATTTGATAGGGTCGACCATCAGTACCTGGATGCGGTCCTTGAGGCGGGCGGCTTCGGGCCCGTTCTTAGGGGATGGATCGCTGCGATGCACAGCGACATCTGCTCGATTGTGAAGGTGAATGGTCACCTGTCGCAGCCTTTCAGCATCATGCGCTTGGTCCGCCGGGGTTGCCCCCTCTCGTCCCTGTAGTACGTACTGGCCCTAGAGCCGTTACTGCACAAATTGGAGACGATGAAGGAAGTCCCACGTGAACTGGGATGCTGGAGATCCGTGTCAGCTTACGCCGACAACGTTTCCGTGGTGGTGTCGACCACCAAATACGTCCAGATGCTCGGCGCCGCTCTCAAGGAATACGAAGCGGTGACAGCAGCAAATATAAACCAGGAAAAGTCGGTGGGCTTGCAACTTGGCACCTGGAGAGGCAAGTCCATGTCGTCCTACAGCGTCGTGAGGCGCTGGACGCAAGGAAGGACCGGTTAAATTGCTCGGGGTCTGGTTCGGTCCGGACCTCTAGAGGGAGAAAAACTGGAGCGAGGTGACGAGCAAGGTGGCCTCTTTCACCCAGAAATGGGCCGAGAGGAAGCTGTCCCTGATAGGCCAGACGGATGTGGCGAATGTGTTCATAGCGTCCGTCACCTGCTACCGCCTCACCGTCGTAACTTGCCCCGCCTAACTCTTACCAAAATGGAGCGCCTTCTATTCCGCTTCTTGTGGAAGGGACGCGCTCCCATGGTCAGACGATCGATCAGCTGTCAACACCAGTTGCGTGGAGGACCAGGCATGCCATGACTGATGATGCGCAAACCTGCTCTGAAACTGCGACATCTCTGGTGCCTCCTTGACGGTGAACAGGTGTGGTCGCTGTTTGCCAGACACGTTTTCCCACAGCTCGTCTCCTTGACGGAGATGCAGTCCTGGGTCAGGAAAAGACCGAGGGATAGCGCTTGGAAACTGGAATGTCTCCAGGCGCTCACTACCCTCTGCCAGCTGGGCACCAGTATCGGTGGAGCATCCACCTCGGCGTTCTATAGAGGACTAGTGGGGGGTAAGAGCGACGACGTTCTCGGAGACATCCTGGGCGTCGAAGAAGATCAACTGTTTGCTCTCTTCCTGAGAACTTTCAGCCTAGGGCCTATGGATAACTTCCAAAAATCCCTGGCCTGGCAGTGCTACCGGGGAACGTTGCCGATTCGAGATAAGCTCTACAGGCACGGAAGTGCCGTCAGCCGAGCCTGTTCGAGATGCGCGCAAAGCGACGAAACCCTCGTGCACGCACTCGTTCAGTGCCCGAGCATTGCTGACTTGTGGAGCTATGTCGAACAGCTACTGACGCGTGTAGGACTGATCCGGTTATCGACTGAGTCCATTGTGCAGATGGTCTCGCCGTCTTTCTTCGAGGAGGAAGGGAAAGCGGTTTTCATCTGCCTGGTGGCTATGGGGAAAGAGATTGTGTGGTGGACAAGGTTGAAAGGGTTAAAGACAGACACTTTCCTCTTCGGCGAATCCCTAATTAATTTGTTCAAGTTTCACTTGAAAAGGAAAATCAGGGTGGAGCGGAAAGTGCTGCCTTCTCGCAAATTTGTTGAAAGGTGGGTGAATGTAGCGAGAATGGTCCGAGTGAACGGGACCGCTCTGAATATACGCCTGTAGTTTGAGAAATGGTAAAATTGAGAGGGCTCTTGCCCTGGTGGTCAGGGTGGCCGTGGTCTTTTGTGTGGTTTTCGACACGAGTAACCGTCGGAGGTTTCCTCCCAATTGGGGAATTTTTCATTGTTTCAATTTTCATTTTTATTGCTTATATATATATATATGTTTCTATGTCTTTTTTTTCTTTTCTTATATAAATAATAAAAATCTTTACACGCACAAAATCCACATCGTACCGTCCTGTGCCGTCTGTAATGTTTTTCTTGATGTCAGTCCTTGTGGCCAATAAAGAAATCATTATTATTATTGTTACTATTATTATTATTATTATTATTATTATTATTATTATTATTATTATTAAGAAGTAACGTGGTATGATGAGAGCATAGTAGAAGTTAAAGAATTTGTTTTAAGTATTCTTAAGGATATATAAGTTGTTAAATACGGACGAAACGCTATCGATATTAAGTTGTATGCCTTTATCTAGTAAGTAATAATTCTATGTATGAAGCTTAATATAAACTAATGAGCTAGGTTCTTACATCACCACTCCGTTGCATTATTCTCCATTAGACATCTCAATAATAATAATTTCAATAATGAAAATAATAATTTCTTTCATTTGCATCAAGAACCCAAAACGTTTGAGAAATACGCAGAAGAATATACACTCCCTAACCCTAACCTATTATTTAATCATATGAAGGGCGGTGAATTGGCAGTATCGGTAGAGGGTTGGACGCCATTCTTTCTAGCATAGTTACGTCCCTTTACAGCCTGAGTTCAAATCCCGCCGAGGTTAACTTTGCCTTTCATCCTTACGGGGTCGATAAAATAAAGTACCAGTAATGTACTGGGTAATTGATGGCCTTGTGCCTAAAGTAGAAACAATTATTTAATCATATGAAGCTTCTGAGTAAACATAATCTGGTTAACCCGTAATGATTTGTTCATGTCCTCATCGATGTATTTGTGAAATCCAGACACTACCCGTTGGTCAATTGGAAAGGTTTAAGCGATTGATGGAAGCTTTTAAACCCATTTATCTTAATGACCACCCCGACACAATACCTGCATACTCCAGATGTCTTCCCAGTCATCTTCCAACACTAATAAGAAAGTTGTTCCTACGAAAGACTTTGGACATTTGAAAAATTCCTCTTTTTCAGAAATTGTTGTGTCATCAGCGGCTGCAAGTCTGAAATACTACCACCTCTACTGCTGCTCACACCTAGGTCACCGTCTACCCTTCCGGATCTAGGAAGATAATGCTTACCATTTAGTCTATACTGTTCTGAAACAACACTGACACAATACACGGTATCAGCCAGTCGAAGAGACATCATTTCTCATAGCTAGCTCAAAGAGGAGTTTATGAATACGTCTCAAACCTTATGGCCTCACCAAAGGCTACCACGTCTAGATTTAGAGTCCACAGAGCGTTAAGCTGGTGTCGGAAATATTAAAAGTATAACTGAAACAACAAAATAACCCCCACGGCAAACAAAGCATATATACAATAGAAAACCAATTAACTACATTTCGAAAATACAGATTTAGTGATTAACCGGAGATAATAATTAAATATAAACAATTTATAGTTTGGCTTGTCAGAAATCATGGGTACAGGTTTGCTAAGGGTTTGAAGATTGACTGGAGCAATAACAATCTTGTTTATGTATGCAACATTAATGAAATTGAATGTACAATTTTTTTCATATCTTACGATTTCATCTTACATTCAATTCACCGCGGAAAAATTAATGTAAAAACCGAGTGCAATTTCTTAACATACTAGTTCAAAGAAGGAAATATGAATTAGAACGCGTTGAGATACAACGGTTAGAGAACTCTACTTTATCAACTGAACTCACGGCCAATATATAATATGATGAAAGGAATTGAGAAATATGTAAATGTTACATTGGCATTAACAAACTGTATCAGTGAGTGATGATATACAAGAGAGAATATTTTACATAATATATACGTTCACGAGAAAATATTATCCAACACATCACATAAAATCTGCATCCGCATTTCAAGTATAATGAAATAATGTATAGTGAGTTAAGATCAGATTTGAATCTACCTAACTATTAGGTTATGACTAAAAGATTGTACAAAATATTCAGAACATCGAACAACATGATTAACACTAAACGCTGCGGATTCCGCAACCGAATAAAACCTAACTAAATATGATCAAATCTGAAGAACTGAATTTATGACATACCATGTATTTACGGAAAGTCTCAAAAGAGAGAGAGTGAATGGCCCCCAATGCTAAGATTAGAAATGGTTGAATACAATATGTAAGAAAGGAAACCATATACTGTTATCGATTGACATTTCTAAAATAGATCAAATCCACTTTAAAAAAATAAACGTCAAAATAATCAAAGCAAGCAGTACATACAACACTTATTGATAACCCAAGCAGTGAGCCTGCTGGTTATTTCAGCTTCGTATGGCTGACATTACTGAAATATAAATATATTTAAATATCCTTAAATAACACCCTTTGTCTTATCAGAGCCTCACAAACTTTAGTTTATAATAATAGTTCCGTGTTCAAATTCAGCTGTGTATGTGTGTGATTGTGTGTTTCTGTGTGTGTGTGTGTGTGTGTGTGTGTGTGTGTGTGTGTGTGTGTGTGTGTGTGTGCGTGTGTGTGTGAATAGGAACATCTGACAACCACCGTCGATTGAGGCAATTAATATTTTTGGAAATTGACTCTCTAACAAGAATTATATACTCGTAAACCGAAATTTATAATTATAATTATCAAAATTCTAAATAGAAGATGGAAATCTAGTCTTATAACATCGCAGATTCTGATCTCAGAGTAGCAAGTTATCAAACTCTGAACAGGTTGAGATACGCGATGAACATATTGGATGTTTATTTCGTATTATAATACCACTTCTTTAAACCAAAGTAACGACATAAATAGGTACTAAATCATCCAAAAAGTTCTTTAAATAGAGCGACAGGAAATCTGTGGAAAGATTTATCATTCATTCACAAAATTAGCTACTTGCTATGGCACTATGATAGTTGTAGTGAGTGAGTCTTTGTTATAGTGAAAGAAACTAGGTTGTCATTAATGAGGTTGAAAGGTATATGTAGGTGTACACTAATGCGCTTGTGTGTATGAGCACGAGGCGTGTGTTTTCGGTGTGTTTCTATCTACTTTCCTATCCAACTACCTTCCAATTTATTTATACATATAGGAATTTATCTATACCTTTCTATGTTAAAATTAATATGCAAATTAATAATAACCTTTTATTTTATTTTTTTTGGGGGGGCGACGCCGACATTTTCTATACTTCTATGTTGACATCGATGATGTTACTGGGGTTATGATATAGCTGTTGGTGTTTCTACCATACTACTACTACTACTACTACTACTACTACTACTGTTGCTGCTGCGTCCACGACTGCTACCCATTACTAATACTGCTGCTGCTACTACTGTTGTTGCTGCTGTTGTTGTTACGTCTGCTACAACTGCTGCTGCTGCTACTGCCACGTCTGCTACTACTACTGATGTTCCTGCTGCTGCGGTCACGTGTGCTACTACTACTACTACTACTACTACTACTACTGCTTCTGCTGTTGCTGCCACGTCTACTACCACCACTGCTGCTGCTGTTGCTGCCACGTCTACTACCACCACTGCTGCTGCTGCTGCATCTGCTGCTGATGTCTGTGTTTTGTTCTGTTACTACTACTGATGTTAATGCATCTACTACTAATACGTAGGCAGCCTCTTTTTTTTCTGTTACTCTTATAGCTTCTGCTTCCGTGCCAACTAATGCGGTTGCAACTGCTGTTGTTGCTGCTGTTACACTCCACTGTTCCCAATACTTGTGCAGCCGGTAAGATGTAAAAATAGATGGACTAATTGCGATGATGGTGACGAGCGAGTTAAGAAAGTGGATAGGAACTACAGGAAGAAGTTACTGCTATTGATAGTGATGATAATCACCGTCAATATCAATATCAATATCATCATCATCATCATTATTATCATTATTATCATCCACATCATTGTTATCATCATCACCACCGTCGTCATTTTTCGCGATCTATGACGACGATGATGATAGCAATGATAGTGTGGTAGCAGCATATATTGCTGCATAATGAGTGCAAGAGGGGAAATTGTGTGTGAGTGCATGTGTAATATGGTTCATATGTGGTCGAACATATTTACCTGTGGAAATGTCTACATAACATAGAACTACTCTCTCTATATGTGACTAGATATGATAGCGATTATGCATGCGTGTGTGTGTGTGTGTGCGTGTGTGTGCGTGTGTGTGTGTGTGTGTGTGTCTGCGCGTTTATGTGTGTGCATGTGTATGTGTCTATCTGCAGATAGTAGTCATTCGACTACTTGGCTCTCTCTTTTTGCTTTCCTTCTTTCTTTCTCTCTATCTCTCTCTTTCTTTCGCTTATTCACCTTACCTCTCATAACTACAATAGCCTCCGCTCCTTGCACTTACAAGTCTCTCTTCATATTTTTTCTCTCACCACCCATATTGTGTCTAAAAGCCCGAGTCACGTACTAAATTCTATATCCAGTTCTTCTTGCTCGGCATGTCAGCCCTCTGAAATTACTTCCCTAATAATTGTTTCTACTTTTGGTACAAGACTAGAAATTACCCAGTGCATAACTGGTACTTTATTTTCTCAACCGCGTAAGGATGAAAGGCAAAGGTAACCTCGGGGGGAATTTGAACTCAGAATGGCAAGGGCTGGTATCCGACTCTCTCCCGATACTGCCAATCCACTTGCATCGGTTTAAGCAAAACATCAGCAGTGTTATGTCACTGGTATTACCGGGCCTAGGAAATCCGCTTCCTTTTTTTAGACAAATAAACGGTATCAGCAAAAGAATCTCTAGATTATATTATGATTGAGATATCTTCGACAGGGTTGCACCAAATAACAATGAGGAACAAACGAAAAGTGAATTTAAGGAAAAGCTAACATACGTAAAGGAACCCTACACACATTAAAGAGAATTATGAAAATAAATATAACAACAATCCATTCAAACTAGTTCTGTAAAAGACAAACACAGATAAGACCTTCCTGACTTTCATTAGACGATATTTCTCTTGCAACAACATATAGCGCAAACTCTTTAATCCTCATAAGGTTAAGGGTAGCTACTCCTGTCAACATCTCATAGCATCGCAGGACACAACAGAAATTGAAAAACCTATCAAAACATGCACCAACTTTTAACTGCCGACACTCTCTCAGCTGTCCTTGAGAAGAACCCGCTTCTGTGAAGTCACTTTCACACATTTCAACAGAAGATATCAACAGAAATATAGGAGTTAATAGCCAATTTGTTCAAGGATTGATTTGTTCATCTTGTCTACTCCTTTAAAAACAGAAGAAAAGAACATTTTATATTCTTGTCTCGTTTCATCTGGTGGATCCAGTACCAAGAGAACAACGAGCCCTACATTAAATAGGGTATTCTAGAGATGGCACCTCCTTATCGCGGTGGGGATCGCAAATGCTAACTTCTCTTTCAGAAAGGTTGCACATATTACAATATGTGATATGCATCAACAGGAAAATAGACTTAACATTTTTTTCTGTCACCGGAGAAACCCCTTCGTCTAGCTATTGGCCCCAGCTAGCTCCATCTAGCTTTTTATATGCACATGGTGGACAGTCTTCTCCCTCGAATCGACATACCAGAGGAACATCTGCGCCATTTCTCAGTAATATAATATACACCAGATAAATACATGTACTTAATATCTCACCAACCTCACTCTAACAACGAAAGTACAAGAATGATGCACATATTTACCTTGTAGCGACATCAGATACCCAGAACACTGCTTACAGAAAAAACTAACTAACCACATGTTAAATTAGACGATGTTGCGCCATGAGTTTATTTACCGTGTTGTCTGCGTCGCATCTGAAAAAATTTGGTCATATTTACTCTCTTAAAACTGTTTCGAAAATGCAAAAGGTCAATCTATCTACACACACATACACACACACAGAGAGAGAGACACACACACACATACACACGCGCGTGCGCGCGCGTGTGTGAATATTTATATAGAGGGGGGGGGGGGGTTCTTTCACTAGAAGCTAGAAGCGGTCCTTGTAAATAAACCTGAGTAGACGGGGGAACGCATAGAAGGAGATTCGTAGACGTTGACTACACCTGTAATTCTGAACTCCATTTTGATGTCTCTACAGAGTTTGTATAGTTAAGACTCATCAGTGACAGAAGAATACATCAATTCTGTTCAGCTTTCAAGTTTATACGAACCTCAATAAAACGAAGCGTATTGTACTGATCCAACATATTTGACTACGTGCGAACGAAGGTATACCAGACATAAATTTAACTTGCCACTATGGAAATCAAAGATAATCGCCTGCCTTTGCAATTTAGATGACGATGTGGATTGGCAGTATCGGTGGAGGGTCGGACGCCATGCTTTCCAGCACAGTTACGTCCCTTTACGATCTGAGTTCAAATCCCGCCGAGGTTGACTTTGCCTTTCATCCTTACGGGGTCGATAAAATAAAGTACCAGTAATGCACTGGGTAATTGCTGGCCTTGTGCCTAAAGTAGAAACATTTATTTTATACGGCCCTTTCTATTCTGAGTTCAAATCCCGCCGAGGTCAACTTTGCCTTTCATCCTCACGGGTTCGATAAAATAAAGTACCAGTAATGTACTGAATAATTGCTGGCCTTGTTCCAAAAGTAGAAACAATTATTTTATCACAATTTTACGCCTCCTTTTCTCTTCTCTCACTACACTTTTCATAACCTTCGTTCCTTTGTCTACGATATTTAATTGTTCTACTTACTCTTTCTCTCTCTATATCTATCTATATTATGTCTCCTAGTATCTATATAAATATATAAATACATATTAAAAACATTCAGAAGACCACTCGCTATCAGTTTTAAAGTAGTAACTATGTCACTTACTTATATTTTCGGCAAAGGCTGGGAGAATGGCTGACAGCTGTTTCTCGCTGCTTGGCGTTTATCAAAGCCACGCACTCACCTGCCTTTGCCGAAAATTAGAAGCTGGATTCTTAAACTGATAGCGAATGGTCTTCTAAATGTTTTTAATTAAACATACGGTTTATTGCCAAATATACTATACATACATTCATGTATACATCGCTATTTCAGAGCACCAATACTAATACATAAATACATATATATATTTTCCTCCCAGTCAGTCACTTACTCTCTTCTGCCACTCTAATTTTAACCTTTCTATTTTCTCTTCACTTCCACTTCTTTGTTTTATTTTTTCACTTCCCATATCTGTTTCTCGTCTTATGGTATTATAGATTCGTCTGTCGTCTTTTTCTTCTCTTTTAACATCCCCCCCTTCCCCCTCCACACTCCACTTTCTTCTCATATTCTCTTCTATCACCATTTTTTCTTCTCCTTTCCTCTCAAGCATTGTCTTTGTTTCTACCTTACTATCATTGCCCTCTACTATCCATCATATTACATGAAAGACAACAACATTCGAAACAATATCAGTGATAGCATACACACACGCACATATAAATACACACACATCTGCACGCACACACACACACAGACACACGCACGCACACACACACACACACACACACACACACACACACACACACACACACACACACACACACACACACACACACACACATACAAACACACACACACACATATATATATATATATATATATATATATTTGCTCTACGGTTCTTATATATTTGATATATATTTATCCTTATCGAGCCCTCTTTGGATTTTAGTCTTCAAATTTATTATTATTACTATATATATATATATATATATATAGTCAGGAGAAAACGCAGGACCCTTTCCTTGGCCTCTGTGACAGGTGGAATGAAGGAAAGAAGTTATTCAGAAAGAGCTGCCTTGAATGATTATAACCTTGAATGATTATAACAAACCGAACTCTGTTAAACATACTCACAAGCCACCGGTGAACAGAGAACAGACACAGGCTCCCATGAAATTTCTCTTCATCAAATTTCTCTAATACACCGTAGATCGAATGGAGACTATGAAGACACTTGCTCAAAGTGCTGCGCTGTGTGATCATCCCCGTTGTCAAGTACATACAACGCAAACGTTTTTGCCACAGTTATACTTGTTAGAAACCCCAGAGACCATGTTACCAACATCAAAGATAATAGCAGCGACATTAAAGAGAGAAAAACTAGTGGTATTGGAGAAAAGATTGACGACATTAGCTATGTTACAGAAAACATGAGTGACAATTGCAACATTATAGGCAACAATAGCAACCAGCCGCAACTGTAGCAATTTCAGTTATATTAAATGGCGCAGCAGCAATTTCCTTAACAGCTGAAACATTAAATACTTTAGGAAAATAACCACAGATTTTCTGAGAGCAATACAGCCTCATTGATAGCAACGCAGCGGTAGCCACAGATGCAGCGGTATTAATAAAAACAACAGTAGTAGTAATAGTAGCAACAGCAACATATACAATAACAAATGCATTAGCAACCATTTCAAATATAGCAGCTGAAACAATTGTACAAATTGCAGGAAAAATAAACATCAACAGTTGCAACAATACAATATGCAGCAGCAACAATACCATAACAGCAACAGGAACATCATCTGCGATAATACAATAACAGCTGCACAGACATCATCTGCACCGACAAACCTCAATATCTGTGCCAGCGTTAGCAACGTCTTCGCCAATACCATATATAGCATTACAAATATCAACTGCAGCAACGACATCGTAGAAAGCAATAAAAACAACAGCAACAGCAACACTGAATGTAACGTCAACTCGATGCCATCAACAACAGTTCCAACCCTATCAATAGTAACATTGACACCATCAACAGCATTAAATAAAACACTAACGCCAACAACAGATACAACAAAACCATTTAAAATCAGCAATATTCCTCTTTTCACCAACAAAAACACACCAGCAGTAGTTCCACCAACAACTTTATGAACATATGCTCCAAGGAGCCCAAAACAGATGTTCTACATAGCCTCACAACCTGCTAAAAATAGTAACCGAATCTCACCTTGCCGGCTTAACAAAAACGACATCCCTTTTGAATAATTGAGTTAACGGTCAACTGTATATATAAATATGCTAAAAACAAGATGGCCACGGTTGGAATCTCTGATTATACCTCTTCTCCCGTGGGGCTCGATTGGGTCTTAGGACAAACCAATAACATCAGATGAAACACCATAAACAGCAGTAGCAAGGCTATTGAAAATAATAGCGTTAATACTAGTAACTTCTGCACCAATACCAACTGTACCAGTAATATCAAGAGCAGCATGAACATTATCAATAGTAGCACCAATTCCATCAACAACAGCAACAGCAGTGTACACCAGCTGTATACAACAGCTTTGACTGTTACCGATAGAAGGACCTCCAACACAGAGTTGTCGTGGCGCTACAAGATGGAGCAGTGTACCTTATTTCTCCGTCCATATATGCCGTTAGCTAGAAAATAGGATGACGTGAAACCTTCACTGTTTTATTCCGTTATGTTTTCCGCCCATTAATTTTTCTGGTTCCCTCACCTTATTCTCCCTTGGACTGCTTCTTGGGAGGATGGACTTAGTCAATCGATCAAATCTTATCAAATGTCAGTACCATCTCAGTTTTTTCTTTGGAGTGTTTAGCAGGTTTTCAAAGTCGCCCATATCTTGCCTGGCTGCTGTGCGAATGATTTCTTAGCTGTGATTTTCATCTAGTATCCCATTTTGAATGTTTGTATTTTCCTCTGTAGTTCCGATGTGAGTACTCACATCTTGCAAGGATATAAAAAGATGGAGAGTCTTAAAACACGAATGACTTTTAGTTTAGCCTCAAACTAATGCTCTAATCTCGCAATATTGGTATTAACCTTGCTAATGTGACAGATTCTTCAGCAACACACGTGAGAATTTCTCGCTTTGGCCTTTCTTTGGTGACGATGGTATCGAGGTATTTGAAATGGTCAATCATCTCAAACTTCAGGTCATTTATAATGATTTGGGTGTCGATTATGTCATAGATAATTTCTTTTGTTTTTTTCTTGATACAGGATTTATTCCATATCTGGTAGCAGTTTCGTCAGGCATATGGCCACTGGATTTAAAAACTACGATCTTTTCGATCTGATTCTTGGAAAGAACGTCAGCAAGTGACATGACAAACGAAATATTACTGCTTTACTAACAGCAGAGGGGTGTTTCAGGATAGATGAACAACTCTCAAGAATAATCTTGACTGTCAACATTACCGATTCATCCACTGACAGTAGCAAAGATGAGTCAAAGAACTGATGATTGTGGACAGCTCACAAAGTGTCATAGAAGCTTTTCAAGTTGTTACTGTCTGCATAGGTCTGAATCTTATTTGGTGTTTTACTGTGAAGTCAAGAAATGGACAGTCTTACGTACTGGTGGAAGAAACTTTCTTGCCATAGGATAAGATTTAATTTTAGTCAGATCTGTGAATGCAGTGATTCGTGTCTAGTAGAGTGGGTATCTCCGTGCTACACTCATCGAACCTGTCATGGTGTTTATTATTACAAATATCCATTTAAGGAGATCACACACAAATATAAACTTATTTAATGCAACTGATTCTACTTACAATTGAAACTTTCTTTAAAACCTCAACCTCTCTCCTTTTTTCTCTCTCTCTCTCTCTCTCTCTCGCTCTCTCTCTCCTGCACACAAACACACACACACACACACACACACACACACACACACACACACACACACATATATATATATATATATATATATATATATATATATATATATATATATATATATATATATATATATATATATATATAGGGAAAGAGAGTGTCTGTAAGAGAGAAAGAGATAACAAGGCTTCTATTTATCAGTTTCCTTCTTAATGTCTATTTTGGTCTCTATATATAAACACGCCCATACACACACACACACACCCACATACGCGCGCGCGTTCATAGTGTGCAACAAACAGCGGGGTCCGTTTGGTTGTGTAGTGATGCTATTCGCTTAACCACATGCGTTTTATTCATACTAGATTTTAAATACAGTTATTAGATTATGTTACTTAAGAGAGACTAGTATCTCACAAAGACGCGGATTTGTCGGCAATTGAGCTAATACCATGAAATTGAATCTATACATCGGCCCTTTTTAGCCCTGTTGATATTTAGATATGGATTGATGTATTTTACAAAATGAGTCCATAGTCAACTAAGAAAATGGTGAGGGGCTCTTATCTTACCTAAAAAAACTAACTGAAACCAGTAAAATAGCGTGAGTGATTATCGGACCACCGTCAGTTACGACGACGGGGGTTTCAGTTATTCATTAACGAAAGAGCCTGTTCGTTAAATTAACTGAATATTTACCAACACTTGTATGTTTAATGTGATTTTCATGACGATTCGGCGTGACTGTGTGTGTCAAATCTGTCCTTTCGAATTACAGGTACAAGTCATTTTAATTTTTGCAGCTGAATGACTTGAATCAAAGTGGCTTACTTAATGATATGATTCCTAGTATAGGCACAATGCCAGTAATTTTGAAGGGGGGAAGTCGATTAAATCGACGCCAGTGTGTGACTGGTACTTTATGTTATCGACCCCGTAAGGATGAAAGGCAAAATTAACCTCGACAGGATTTGAAATCAGATCATAAAGGGCCGTAACTCTGTGCTGCAAAGCATGGCATCCGACCCTCTACGGATACTGCCAATCCACCGCCCTTTCTTAATGATATGACGACCCATCAAGAATCTAAATCACGACCTTACTATCGTGTGTCAAATGCCCTAACCATTAGGCCATGTGCCTTCATAATAAAATAGTATAAATACATACGTATAGGCACAGGCTCACAAACCATTACATTTATACATACACACATGTTGGCGTTTGACAGCACATGATATTTTCCATATAGGACAGCTTCTCCGTGTCATTATTGATGAGAATAATAATACAAAAATGGAATGTTATGTTACAGATTTATATAAGAAACGTAACTTTAAATAAAAATGTAATTCCTATGTAAAAGAAAGACGCAAATGTGGGCGCTGGGTGTATAATTTGAGTTACAGAAGATATCGATATATATGCAAAGTATACATGTCCACTGTTAACGTTATAAAGAAACAATATTGAAGATAGATAGAATGACAAAAATAGAGATGAAGCGAGAAGGAAAAGACAAAGTGTGAAAGAGGGAGGCGTATAGAAGAATGGAGTTAAGATGTATCAAATCGACCCCAATGCCTTAGGGGTTTTATCAACCTCATAAGGGTGAAAAGGAAAGATAACCTCGACGGGAGTTGAACTTAGAACATAATTGTTTCTACTTTAGGCACAAGGCCAGCAATTACTCAGTGCATTACTGGTACTTTATTTTATCGACCCCGTAAGGATGAAAGGCAAAGTCAACCTCGACGGGATTTGAACTCAGATCGTAAAGGGACGTAACTATGCTGGAAAGCATGGCGTCCGACCCTCTACCGACACTGCCAATCCACCGCCCAATTGAACTTAGAACATAATGAGCCGTAGCTCTATGCCATGAAGCATGGTTTCTGACGCTCCACCGATACTTCTAACCAACCACCCACTTTTCATAATATAATGGTTACATTCCGGCGTTGTTACCAGCCAAATAATACTTGACTCATCTCTTCTCTTCTGGTGTTATGTCTCCATCAGAAAGAATACAAAGGCAATATTTGACTCTTCTCTTCCCTTCTGGTTTTGTGTGTATATCAGATAGAATACAAACGCAATTCTCAGTTAAAGAGAAATTGAGGAAATTTAATTTTAAACAGAAATATAATTTCGAGGTTGAAAAACAAAGCATACATGTAGAACATTAAGGAGATAGAGTGAGGAAAAGGTAAAGGAGAATAAATGGGGGAGAGCGAAAACAATAGAAGCTAGGTTTTGTAATAATCTTATATATAATAATTGAAGGACTGCGAGACTGTGTCAAGGATATTTCCTGAACACGTTATCAAAATAAGTTGGATTACTTTGAATAAATCATGAATGAATATTATGTGATTTATCTCCTAAATTTCGTACTTGTTGATTAAATATAAATATTCTTATTTTAAGATTCACTTCTTTTAAAATGTTCAAATGTCACCACTTCCGGTTATGATGTAACGGACGCAATATCATATCGCTTATATAAACGTTCATATATCTGCATCGTAATATAACGTTTATATTTCCTTCGCTGATTTTCTCCTTTTTTGTTTTCATTATTTTCGCTGTAATGCAGTTTATAAATAATATCGTCTGTTTTTAAATGTATCATAGATTACTTTACTGATCATAGAAGAGGGTCCAACACAGTCTATCTTTAATTTCTGTGCATATTGTCAATTTCGATTTTATTTGAGTTATCATATCTACATATATATTTGCGTATAATATCAATATGCTCATTACACAGGCTAGCGGAAAACCTCCCGAAGGGTAGTTTTTCTGCTAGTATGAGTAATAAAGAGAGTGATAGTAAAATATTGATATCTAATTTAGACCCAAAAGCGGCAAATTTGTGAGATGGGCAAAGTTGATTAACAAGACTCAACTACTTGACCGTTACTTTATTTTATCGAATACAGAAATGAAAGGGAAAATTGATTTCGACGTGTATTTAAACTCAGAATGTAAAGTGATATTTTCTCCGATGCTCTATCAATTCTGTTAATCGTTAGAGAAAAATTAATTCAGCAATATAGTAGCAGAAGGTAAGCAATAGTTACGTAGAGGGAGAAAGGAAGGACATGAAAATGTTAGGGTCTACAAATTAGAATTCCACATTAAATATTAGAATAACTGTTGAGCGCTTTATGATGGATACGATTTATATGAAGTGAATATTTCCGCTGTCAGCAAAACATGCGACATCCCTGTACCGTGGGGACTAAAGTACACCTATTGGATATTTCTGCGAGTGGACACACCTAACTAACATTTATGCAAAGGACAAAGTTTCTACCGGTAGACTAAGATGATCAAAAGCAACGTGAAATCTCCTATCGCATTTCGAATGGAAACTTGCAACGAGTTTCATCTAAGGAAACTGAATTTTCTTCCCGTCTCGCCTCGTCCAACGGATAGACAGCCGGTAAATTTATATGCGGATTAATTGGACATACTAGACCAAAGTACTCATGGAAGGACACCAGTTTTGTATACCCACTGCTTCGGCACTGGTAATATAACTGAACTCACTAATTCGTCAACTTTATCACCTTAAGCTTGTAACTTTATTTCAATTTTGGCACCTTTCACTTATTTTTACATTTTAGGCTTTGTTTTCGTTTTCTTTTTCTTTCATTTTTTTTTTTATTCATTCTTGTCATTTTTGCATTCTTATTTAAATGATTGACTGAGATATTAACTAATTTATTGAATAATTTTTACTTTTTGTGCTTTAAATTTCTCTGCTATCTTTCGTTATTGGTTCTCAGCATATTCTTATTGTGGCTTATTATTAACACGATTAATACTTTTCTCCACCTATCTCTCGTACATTATAGCGTGTATTTCATAAAATAGGACACTACTTCGTTCTTTACTCGTAGCATTCAATTGTTAATCATTAGTTCTGGATATTTAGTGTCTAATGTTGAACCCTAATTTCTAATTTTTAACACTAATTTATACATCTTCCAATTTATCTTTATTTTTATTTTATTTTTAAATTTTAATTCTGATGTTTTAATTTTTTAATTTTCAGTATATAATTCTACTTTCTAGACCCTAGCATTAATTTTGCTATCCACTTCTGTTGATGTGGAGTTAAACAATAATTATTCATCTGCACATAACGTCTTATTTTTCTTCTACTACACATATTCCAACTGACAAATCATGTTGTGAAGAAAATATATGACGTTGAGTGCTTATAACGAATTTCTTCCATTATTCACTGATAGATGCATCCACCATTAGGCAACATGTCATCTATGAGTATCTCTCTCCCTCTCTCTCTCTCTCTATATATATATATAAATATATATATATATATATATATATATATATATATATATATATATATATATATATATATATATATATATATATATATTACTAAACTCTGTGATTGTGTGCGTCTCTGTAATACAGCCAAAACGGCACATAATGGGAATACAAATGAAATCAGACAAGTTTCACGTAAAATTGAAAGAATTATTTTCTGTAGGGATAAAACGGCGACCAAATTTGAGAACTTTAGACCAACTTAATTCATCCCATCTATTCCATAACTCAAATTGTACCACTTAGATATATTATAATATCCTATTATCATCATTATTATTATAATTGTCATCATCTATCAATGAACAAACATCATGACCTTTTATATTTTATATTTATATTTTATATATCTCTCTCTTTCACTTTCTATCTTTCTATTTCTCTCCTTAAATTTATTTCATCTCTTGATTTTATCTTATTTTATCTTATCATATTATTTTCACTTCTAATATAACTTGCAATTAATCAATCAAATAATTAATTAATTATATAATTAATTTATTAAAATAACCAATACACACATAAATATATTTAACATTTTCATATTTATACCTTCGTATCTCTATATTTTAACCACCCATACCACAACTACTCTCAATAATCTTACTATGTTTACTTTTCTTCACACATATAAACATTTTTTATTTATTTATTTACATATTTTGTATTGTTTTGTATCATCCTCGATATAACTTGTTTATTAGAACTTATTTATGAGCATTTATTCATTTATTGTTGATATCATTATTTTCCCTTTTTTTCTTTACCTTTATTTCTTCTTTATCCTTTTCTCTCCTCTTTTCTCTCTATCTTTTTTCTCTATATCTTTCTCTGTCTTCCTTTCTCCTTTTTCTTTTTTTCTTTTATCTTTCTCTCTTCTTTCTATCTCTCTTTCTTTTTCATCTTTCTATCTTTATTATTAATATTATTAATGATGCTGTAATTTGAATTCTCAACATATAACAGTTATCTCCGATGATCTGGTTAAGCTAACAACGTATTTAATACTGAGTTGCACTGCATCAAGTGTTCAGCAATTTTTAGACAACTTAATCAGTGAAACAATTGTCAGACTGTAAATAAAACCCTTTTTTGTACTGTTGACCATGTTATTCTTCAATATATATATATATATATATATATATATATATATATATATATATATATATATATATATATATATATATATATATATATAAGTTTGAAGAATAGTAAGACAAAATTTATCCAATTTCTTTCTTCTTAGTCAGAAGAAATCGAACGGATAAATAATCATTTAAACGGAGCTAAGTTTAAAATATAACTTTGAAGAAATAACAGATAAATATTACCGATATTCCTTTATGAGGAACAGTCAGATCAAATTTACCTAGTCTTTCCTCTTAGTCCGTAGAAATTAACTAGACAAATAATCAATTAAACGGAGCTAAGCCTAAATGTAAGTTTGAAGAAAAAAATATAGATGAAAGTTACTACAAATTCTTCCAGTCCCGACTATCAATAGCTTCGCTCGTACTTTGTGGAAATGTCTAATCGTTGCATTATCCATGAGGCTCCGAGCTTTTCAAGAGACTCCCTCAGTTAGGACTAACATTTCCAAATTGATCGCCGTCAGTAATGAATTCAAAAATGGTGAAAAACATCACGTGGCTAGCGGTCAAAGTAGAAGTGTATAAAGAAGTGTATATAGCAGTGTGTGTGTGTATATATATATATATATATATATATATATATATATATATATATATATATATATATATATATATATATATATATATATGTGTATATATATATATATATATATATATATATATATATATATATATATACACACACTTACTATATACACTTCTACTTTGACCGCTAGCCCCGTGATGTTTTTCACCCTTTATATATATATGTCTAGGGCGGGTAAAATTCCCGAGATCCATGTACGCGTTCCCTCCAGCGGTCACTGTCCCTCATCATCCCTGCCATGTCCTGCGTCTACAAGAGACCAGTGTCTGTCCTACAATTATTTTGTCACTCTCACTCAAAATATCACCCCCCCCCCACTAAACATTATACTCGTCTCCCCTTCTCTATATACCACTAAACTCTCGCTCTTTCTCACGAGACCAACATTCTCCCTCTCTCACTAAACACCCAAACTCTCTTCCCTTCTCAATATGCGATTACATACCACACTCTCACTCTCACAATTCCCCCTCTCTAATTAATCCAACACTTTGCCACCCTCTATATCCCACTTCACACCTCACTCTCTCACAATTCCGCCTCTTACACTAGATCACCAAATTGTCTCCCCTCTCTATATACCAGTACACACCTCCCTCTCAATCACTTTCGTAATTCCCACTCTCTCAATAGCCCACAAAGCTCTCTCCCCTCACTATATCCTACTACATGATTCACTTTCTATCGCTCTCACAATTAACCCTCTCTCACTATACCAATAAACTCTTTGTTTCTCTCAATATCCCACTACATATCTCATTCTCTCACATTTCACCCTCTCTTAATAAACCACCAAACTCTCTCCCGGTATCTATATCCCACTACATACCTCACACTCTCTCAGAAATTCCCCTCTCTCACTCGACCACTAAATACTCCCCATTCTCTATATTCTATTACAAAACTCACTAGCTTTCCATCTCTTAATTTACCCTCATTCACTAGGCCAATAAACTCTCACCCCTCTCTATAACATACCTCACACTCTTTATATTCCACTACATTCCACACTCCCTTGTAATCTCTTAATTCCCCCTCTCTCAATAAACCAACAAATTATTTTATACTCTCCATATCCCACTACATAACTCACTCTATTTCACTCTCACAATTCCTCCTCTTTCACTAGACCATCATATTTAATCCCCTCTCTATATCTCGATACATACCACACTCTCTTTCACAATTGCCCATCTCTCACTAAAGCAACAAACTCCCTCCCCCTCAATCTATTCCACTCAATCCCATTCAATTCCCCCTCTCTAACTGAATCACCAATCTATATCTCCATCTCTACATACCCCCCTCTCATTCACTAAACCAAAAAATACTCTCCTGTTCTATGCCAATACATAACTCACTCTCGTTCATAATACCCCCTTTCTCACAAGATCACCAAATTCTCTCGTCTATATATTCCACTACATACCTCACTCTCTCTCTCACTCTCACAAAACCCCCTCTCAGACCAGGCCAATAAACTCTCACCCCCTCTCTATAATCCACTACTTGTGTCGCTCTTTCTCACAATCCCCCTCCCTCACTAGACCACGAAATTATCCCCGCCTCTCTATATTCCACTGGATACCTCACTCTCTTTCACTCTCATAATTTTCCCTCTCTCACTAAATCAACAAATTCTCTCTCGCTCTCTACATCCCACTACACACTTCTTACTCTCTCACAATTCCCCCTCTCTCACTAGACCTCAAATTATCCCCCCTCTATATTCCGCTATATACCTCATTCTCTGTTACTATCTTAATTTTCCCTCCCTTACTAGAGCAACCAATTCTGTTCCCTTCTCTATATTCCACTACACATCTCATTCTCTCTCAATCTAACAATACCCTCTCTCACACTAAACCAATAAATTCTCTCCCGCTCTCTATAGCCCACTACATACCTAACTCACTCTCCCAAGTCTCCCTCTCTCACTAAATCACGAAACTCTCTCTCTCCGTCACTCTATATCACTACATACCTAACACTCTCTCAATTACCCCTCTCTCACTAGACCACCAAATTATCTCCCCCTCTCTACATACCTTACTACATACCTTCCACTACATACCTCACTCTCTCTCACTCTCACAACATCCTCTCATTAAACCAACAAATACTCTCCCGCTCTCTATATACCACTCGCTCTCACAATTCATTAAACCATCAAATTATTACTCCCTCTCTATATCACAGTACAATATTTTTTACTTTGAAACAACAACAGTTTTCATCTTCTGTAAAGAAACACAAAGTTCTCCATCCCTTCCTCCACCTTTAAAATATAACTTTATAGAAATAACAGATAAATGTTACCGATATTCCTTTATGAGGAACAGTCAGATAAAACTTTTCGGGTGTGGAGGAGATCTTTCTTTTATTGGTGGTGTAATTTTGTTGAATTATTTGACATGAATTTAAAACATGTGTTGGTAATAGTGTGGTGGTGGTTATAGTGGTAGTGTACTGGGTGGTGGTGGTATTTGTTTATTTTCGAATCTATCTAACTATCTATCTACTAAAACTCTGTGTTTGTGTGCTTGTCTATAATTTGATAGAGTCAAAACGGCGCATAATGGGAAAATGCTTTGAAAGGAAGTTGCCCCTGAATTGGCAATACAAATGGAATGAAACAAATTTTGTGTAGATAGGATCACAGGTTCCCGAGATAAGGGGTTTTTCCGGGTACCTTCATAAAGAGAGAGGGAGAGAAAATAAGATAAAGAGAAAGAAATAGTGGTTGTGAGAGCATAGATTGATATGGAGAGAGAGAGAGAGAGAGAAAGAAAGGGACAGAGAAGGAAAATGGAAGAGAAAGAGAGAGAGAGAGCTGGTGTTGTTGTTGAATGAAATTATAACAGGTGACTTCAAAGAATCGAATACAGCATTACTATAATATCTTACTCGAATTTAGTGACTGAATATTTAGTCATATGTATCATATATGCATATGTGTAGAGAATATTTCCTGGTAAATAGGAAGGATTTCTAAGTTTGTGTGTATATGTGTGTGTGTGTGTCTGTGCCCAGTGTATATAGGTCACAGACACCCACACATATATATGAATACACACACACACACCCATACACACACACACACACACACACACATACATATATATATATATATATATATATATATATATATATATATATGTATAGATATATGTGGACCTCCCTATTTCATTTTACATTATATACATGTCTGTATATATTTTAATTATTTATACTAGACCACCTGTGACCCGTTGGGTCACGTTCACTTTAAATATACTTTTCAAAATCATGTTCACTTAATAATAATTTTTAAATAATTAACAGACACACACATTGATACATGCATATTTATATATGGGGTGGGGTGTACTTATGTGTGCGTGTGTGAATGTATACACATATGATATAGCCTTATTGGCAGTGGCTCCGACGTTGGGGCGTTTGTGACCTTTCCATGTATGTGTACATATGTGTAGTGCCTACAGTTACTTTCATACGATGGTTCCACATCGATCTTTATCATGTATTCTCAGTAATTAACTAAGGATCTTCAATTCTGGATTTTCTTTTTCGATAAATGCCAAAGCAAAATTTAGTATATGCATATCATACGTTTTTGATTTGTATAATTTCGAAATTCTCTTAACTCTGTTTCACATTTATTATGTAGTCCAAAGGTGGATTGGCAGTATCAGTAGAGGGTCGGACGCCATGCTTTCCAGCATAGTTACGTCCCTTTACGATCTGAGTTCAAATCCCGCCGAGGTTGACTTTGCCTTTCATCCTTACGGGATCGATAAAATAAAGTACCAGTAATGCACTGGGTAATTGCTGGCCTTGTGCCTAAAGTAGAAACAATTATGTAGTCCAAAGGTTCTCAACGGCGGGCATACGTCTTCAAAAGATTCTATATAAGAGCTCATGAATCCTTAATCTCTGCCATTGATCAGCAATTCCAAAGGAAAGCTAGATAGGTGTGCCATTATGGCTATTTTCATATTTATTCAGCTTGGTACAAATTTCTAATAGCGTGCTTAATATATAACGTATTACTGTATACTGGTATGTTTTTGTTATTAGCACTGTTACGCTACCAAACTGTGTTTTAATTCACTTGCGTCACATTAATAAGTGTCAGATTTCAACTGTCACAGACATCTAACGTGATACTGCATATGTTATATTAACAACTCTTGAATATTTCAAAAGTATTTAGTTTCACTTTTCTATGGAACATTTTACAACACACGTCGCAGGGGCAGAAGTAAATCTGATATTTGCAGTACCAAAACTTGATCAGACTTCATCAAGATACCATGTAATTCGCTGCAATTGTAAAGGTGCAGCATAAATAATAGATGGATAATATCTATAACAAAAACAATAACGTACAAATGCATTTACATTCTACTTGCTTCATAACAGTTTTTGTTTTGTTGTTGTTGTTCTTTTCGGTGAAAGAAAGAGTAACTTGGATGTGAGGAACAGTCGAGGATAACAACATTAGTACATGAGTGATCTTTTGTTTTTGTTTTTGTGAACGACACCGAAAGAATGAAAACCATGGTACAGAGCCAAAAGAAATACAACGTCCTGTTCTTTAAAGAGTCACCAATCCGCCGTCCTGATAGTAAAATAAAGAAACAAAAAGAAATTAATAATTCGAGGAAATTGCATTATTTTATTTGTATTTTCTTTCTGGTTTGGATTTGAAGTAAAACAAACCTTCCTCAATTAAAACCTTTAAAATATAGAGACACGACAGATCATATAGAAAGCATTAATTGACAAGTATACATACTGTGAGGATGGCCTAATCCATTGAACCTCAAATATAGCAGGAGCAAACAACCTGTTAGATATAGCACCCAAATCTCCCTTAAACCAATCCCGCATTACTCTATCTTAGAACAACCGACATTGGTCAATATAGTTATAGATGCATTTAATCAAGGATGGAATGGTTTTCATCTTATGTATGTTGACGAATAACAATACATAAATTGCTACAAGCACTTCGAATAGATATCACCCTTGCCATCACTATTAGCAACTCAATAACATAAGTAACACTCATGTGTTTACGCTGATTTGATTGATTATTCTTCAAACAGGAATTTGTAAATTTGTCTTTTATGATAGGGTATAAGACAATAAGAATAAGAAATGTTTTATCAAATTCAAAAGTGTTTGGAAAATTTAAAGAATAAAATTTAGTTAAGATAAAATGTTGCATTTCATTTTTGTTTTATTTCTTCTCCTTTTAGTCGAAAATATTATAGAATTAAGAGTTGTATAGAGAGAATAAATATAATCAATTCACATCTTATAAATTCGATCTATTCTAAATGAAATTATTTTTAAAAATACGCATGAACTTTCAGAAGTTCAGCATCAGATTTAGCTGTTTATTATTTGTTGTACGAATTTTAACAAAATAATCCTTGTCACTCAAGTCACTTGTGAGCAGTTATTATCTTGTCGAAAATTATTGAAATAAATATTAATGAGAACATACATTTTTTGACCTATTAAGTAAAAGAAAAGAGTCATTCATTATTTCAACACAAACATGAAAATGGTTGACTGGCTGACAGAATTCCTAGACAGACATAAATCTTCAACGATTCATTTCTTCTTATTTTTTTCGTTATTTCTTTTTGACTTTATAAATAAATACCACCTGACAACTTACTTGCCCCTAACCCCCAATGAACATTTTCTGTAATGACAGAAAAATATCTCATTGGAATTATCGATTTTTTAAAAACGTTTTTTTCTTTTGTTATTCACTAAAGAATTGTGCTAAGTTCTTTGTGAAGTACGTAATTCTAATCAATGTGGGTTTCATGCCTTTTTTCTGTGTATGTGTGCGTATATACATGTGTATACAGACATGTTCTGCTTCATGTTCTCCATTTAAGACAATTGAACAAATATGTTTTCAATCATATACCATTTATTAACATCGCTCCAAAAACTGTATTTTGAAGCTACAAGTCTAGTAACCAATTTATTAACTGAAAAGACCTACTTACATGAGAAGTGGTGCAAAAATTGTAGACCAGGCATTTTGATTCTGTCAGAATTGTTTTCAAATAAACAGTGTTTTAAACCCTTTAAGAATATGTTGTTGTTTTTGTTTTTGTCGTTATGGTTTTCAGATATTGCTTTCTTTGTTTGTTGTGACATCCATTGTGGGATGGAAAGGCTTTCCTTGGGTAAAATCTTTTCAGATACCTCTTTTATGCCTCTGCAGATAGTACCATAAATCTTGTCGGAGTCTTCATCAAGTTGCAAAGCTGAAAAGTGGTTTTGCAACTCGCGTTTAAATAGGCTTGCTCTTTCGTTACATGAGTGTTTGTCCAAGTTAACTTTCGATGGTATTTTAGTTCTTTCTGACCAAACAAAGTTGATGTGAAATCTCGTGCGCACCATACAATGGTCAGATATATCAGGAGTGTTAGGAGCAGTGGTGTCTAATATGTCTTGCTGAAGATTTTCTTGCTATTATAAAGTCTTTTTGATTCTTAGTTATACTAGTTCTGTTATATGGTCTTGACTGTGTTAATTGGACGACAAGGTAACTTCAGAAGCTCTCTACATTCCAGAACCACATCATGAGACTTATTACTGGCAAGCGACTCAGCGACTGTATCTGTATCAGTGAGCTGCCCAACATTACCAGACTTAGACCAATTACATAAATGTTCAAGTCAAGTGTACTCAAACTATACGGTCATATAAAAAGATCAACTCGTGGTGTGAGTAGGTTATGCCTAGAAGGAAGGTTGGCTGGTAAGAGAAGAAGAGGCCGGCGACCAAAATGATGGCTTGATAATGTCAGCTTATGAAGTGGACTTGATTTTGCTCTTTAAACTCTGCTGCTGGTGATCGAACTTTATGGAGAAAAATATTTCATGTTGATGCGTAGTCTGCAACTGGCGAAGTTTAACGTCAAAGTAGTAATTATTATTACTGTTATTGGTGGATTGGCAGTATCGGTAGAGGGCCGGACGCCATGCTTTGACGCATAGAGTTACGGCCCTTGCCATTCTGAGTTCAAATCCCGCCGAGGTTAACTTTGCTTTTCATCCTTACGGGGTCGATAAAATAAAGTACCAGTAATGAACTGGGTAATTGCTGGCCTTGTGCCAAAAGTATAAACAATTACTACTGTTATTGGTATTATCTCTCAAGAATTGGAAGATAGAAGCCGTATATGTCCAGCTTAGAATTATGTTAGCAAAACCGTAAACAGTGAATGAATTTCATAGGGCTGCGCTTCTTAGGAGGAATGATTGAACAAATTACCTAGACTTGGGTTTGGGAGAAACAGATGTATTATGGATTTGTTTGATATTCAAAGACCCCTGATCACATCTTTGACAATGCATACCTGCTCATCCCAAAAACGTATAATACACATACATTAATATTTCGCAATCGATTCAGCTACATGAGGCCGATATATAGGGTTAGGTTTCTGGGTTGAGTAGCGCTGCTCACTCCTATTCAAACATATAACATATGTGTTTATTGTTGTTTTTGTTTAGTTCTAGAACAATCCTGATCAAGAAGAGATTTTCTTAAAAGATCTATGACTAACCATTCTTTCATTGTCTAAGCATATAATATATAACCTGCCCTTCCTTTGCTAATACGATAAGGTGTGATTTAAGGCAAATTAGCTGTTATTTCTCACGGGAAATATGACCGTGTAAAGGATTCATCATTTTCTAGTAATAGGTGGTTAGTCTCATATCATCACTGATCAAGTAAGCCCATAGTTTAAGGAGTTCCGACCTTGACTATCCTGTCTTTTTACAGATAGTATCTATAAAATTGTATTTTCGAATGTGCCTTTATTGGATTTAAGATGGTAATGTGCGAAGTTAGTCAAATTTGGCTCAAACAATTTAGAAACCAACAAATTGAAATCTTTTAGACTGAAAATTCTCTTGTAGTATATAACTGTATTATATAACCTTTCTATTTGATATCAGATTATCAAAGAAAAACGAAAGCAATTAATGACGTATGATCTTTGCAGGACTTCGCAGACCGGTACCATTGGTATTGCTAATGTTTAGCTTGGAAATCTGTGGGAACTAAATTGGCGTGGATGGAATTCCAGTGGGTTACAATTCTGAGGGAGAAGAAATGGATGAAGTGTTTAATGTGGGGTCAGGAATGTGTAACACAATAAGTATGTTACAAGTTGAAGTAGGTCGAGAGAATATACGACTAAAAAATGTGGATGCATATATGCCATTGTACTAGTGTATGAAGTGTTAAAGAGCGGTAGATTTGCATCTGAGAAAAAATGGTAAAAGGATGCTGGTTATTGCAGCATTCAAGATTTTTATCTGAAATATAAAATGTTTGTGTTTCCCAATATGACTCTTACTGAATTTTTGACAGTCAATAACTATTCTTTAGTAGCCCTGAAGAGAAATTCTAGATTTTGTGATGCAGAATGTTTTATGTTATAAATTTAGATGGATCGTTGTAAAATATCATACAAGATTATAAAACCAGGTAGTTGTAGGAGCTTTGGAGGTTTCCGTTCTTTTGCTCATGATTACAGAGTGTAAGGTACTAAACAGTATCATAGATGTGTGTAGTAATTGAGACTAGGTGTTGTTGAAAATGACCAGGTTATCATATTCTCAGAGAAGAATACCCCCAAGCTGTCTCTTCATGGAGTCAGTATGCACCTTGCATGAAGTGTATAGGTTGCGTATGTTGATACCTGCGTCCAAAATGTTATGAAACGGTGAACAGTAGTAATATCTTCATAGGAGCGTTCACTATCAGACGTAGCAGTTCGTTAATAAACAGGTAAGAGAGTAGATGAGTGTGTGATCTGATAGTTAAGTATCTAAAAGCAAAACATATTTATGCTCCAGAATACAGCCATCAACTATATATACACTCAGTGGAAAAGGGTCTACAACACGTACGCACACATATAATAAACCTCACAGAGACATACACATACACCTATACCTATGGACAAACATCGGTCGTAAATATCAGGAGAAGAAATCAAATATATACAAGCCAATGTAGGTCTTAAATATATTAAAAGAGAGAAACAAAGTGATAGTATGGGAGAAAATATTTATATCTGAATGGTAACAATTTTCTAGTTAAATGATTCACATCGTCGAATAAGTGACATCCTTCGGCCTTCAAATAGCAGTTAATCATAAAATTTACTGGGATATTAGAAAAATTATTTATCTTCCTATCTAACTAAACATAAACATGTAGGTGTGTGGCGTGTCTAAGTGTATCTCTCTCTCTCTCTCTCTCTCTCTCTCTCTCTCTCTCTCTCTCTCTCTCTCTCTCTCTCTCTCTTTCTCTCTCTCTCTCCCCCTCTCTCTTTCTCTCTCTCTCTCTTTATATATATATATATATATATATAGGGAAAGAGAGAGAAAGATTGGGAGGAAGGCGCGTGGGGGTAGGCGAGGGAGTGTTTATATTTGACTGCATAACACATGTAGATAATTTATTCGAAGTTAATGATTCATTTCATACATACAAACATATATACATGGATACATGCTTAGATTCATACATAGATACATATATACCTAAACACATACATACATAATACATACATAAATACATGCATAAATACATTCATATATCTATACATAGTTACATACATGAATATATACATACATTTATACAAACATACACACATTCATACATACATGCATACATGATTTTTTTTTAAGTAAGGAAAGATGTGCACTGAGCCAAAAGCACTTTCCGAACGATAGTAGCTATAACCCGAAAAGAAGAAGATATCAACATCATCGGTAATTACAGAGCCGCAGATTTTATGTCGGAGTTATCCCAGTTTCCTGAATTGCCTTCTCCTAGAAGAATGCCCTGACAAAGGCTAGCAGTCCTTCACTCCCAGTGGTTTAGCCACGCGATCGGGTATCCAGCCCGATTATTTCTATGTCCCCGCACATGCATACATACATATATACATACATACATACATGGTGGCTGCCAACCCGTTTGCGAGTACGGCCACTACTTTATATCCATGTAGGAGAAACCCTACCGATGCGTTGAACGAGTGTGACTTTTTAGTCCAGCCAGTGACTTGAAAACTGTGGTACAAACACTACACTTGTGACAATTATTAACACATAGTGCTGGGCCCATGGTACCATGTGACGACAAGTGCAGAGAGATCTCCAGATATAAAGCAATGCCTGTGCCGTGAAGCTTTTATAATGAGCAAAGGCACTGCATAAAGCCAGTCCCACTCTCTTAACCAAGATGATATTTACCCAAAAGAAGAACAAGTCAACATCATTGGATACCATCAGGGTTGCAGGTGTTATATCAGGGTTTTCCGTCTCCTAGAATTCTGCTTTGACAAAGGCTAAGGGGTCATCTCTCCCGGACATGCATACATACATACATACATGGTGGCTGTCAACTCGTTTTCGAGTACGGCCACTACATACATACATACACACACACATACATACATACATACATACATACATACATACATACATACATACATACATACATACATACATACATACATACATACATACATACATACATACATATGATATGGGACAGGGAGAAGAAAGCATGCACAGTAGTGGAAATTAGCTGCCCAGCAGATGTCAATATAATATCAAAGATTAGCGAAAAGGAGAATATTTATGCAGAACTGATGAGAATTCTGCAGATACTCCACCCTGATTACACCTTCAGATTGATGCCTGTGATTATTGGGGCACTGGGGTATGTTAGTAACAGCCCCAATACAAATCTTAAGAAGCTAGGCTTCACAGGAACAGAAAGATCACAACTAGTTAGGAAATTACAAGTATAATCCATTAATGGAACAGTAAAATTATGTAAAACATTCCAACAATTTTGCATCTAATAACTGCATATACACATATACAGATACAAAGCGTTTACACATGCATACATACAACTCTAAAGATCCACATACAATAACATCCACACCTACACATGCATGCATGCAGACATGCATACATATCTACCTAGTTGAGGTTGTGTAATTCCAATGAGAGAGCCTTGTGTCTATGTTAGAAACCGACTCTCTCCCTCTATTGGCAAACATTTATGAAATTATAAAACCAGAAGAACATATATGCTTACATACATACATACATACATACATACATACATACATACATACATACATACATACATACATACATACATACATACATACATACATACATACATACATACATACATACATTTATAAGAATGATACATAAACTTTAACATATAAATACAGCGTTGTTATATTATATTACATTCATAAAGAAATATACTAAGTAACGTTTATTTTTTTGTTCTCGATTCAAACGATTCAAAAACAACGTTTAAAACACAATTGTAGAATTAAAAACTAACTGAAAAGAAATATTACCCAAGCTGTGAATAACTTTAAATTTGATTCTGACTGAACTTTGTCGAAAGTTTTAAAGAAGATCATCGACTATTTTGAAAAATAAATACAAAATATTAGTGAATAGACGAACTCATCATGGCAAAACGTATAAGTCTTCGTCGACCAAATCGCAACTACAACCGTTGTATACAGTGGAGCTACGAGCTTAACAAAGAATAATATGAACGATACAAACAATCTGAACCCCCAAAGTTCGGTTTTATGCAAAGTCTAAACAATTTATGGAACTCCAAACACCCATAATTAGACTTTTCTCCAAAGCATTTAAATGAACAGGCAAAACGTATAATTAGATGAAAATTTATACATCTAACGGAATTGAGTGATACTACAAAGAAAGCCCTTGTAGACAACCACCCCACTTCCACTGACAGACAAAGAGAATGGCCAGCTAAATCTAGCAGTGACCAGCTCACCAACAATTTTCATGAAATCCATCCCACTTCCACTGAAGAACAACGAGAATGGTCAGCTAACTCTAGTAGTAATTGTCACCACATCAACAACGAGGCTGAAATTCATAACTCTACTGTACAAACAGAACAGCAACAACTTGTAGACACCTTACAAGTGATATGGGATGATATGTTTCAAGAGATACACAGCCTTATGTGAGTGACAGACCATACCACACCAGAATCAGTAAAGAACCCACTAAACTGGAATTGGTAGCAGTGAACGAAATAGCTGACAATTATCTGAAGGCTATACGATCGAAAGTTGTAGAAACGACATTTGAAATGCTTAACATTTTGTTATCTGTTTCAGCTGTCACATTGCTATCATATAAAAAACATCTAAAGCCACGCAATCAAGATACGAACAAAAAGCCTGAACCAACGTGGATACGAAATTTAAAAAGCAAAATTTTGTTCCTGAGACAAATCGCACAAATCGCAGTCATTATGAAATGTAACTTCACACGACACCAGGAAGACGTAAAGAAAATTAGAGAGACGATTTGGAGATACAAAATTTAAAACTTTAAACTCCAAATTACACCAGTTGAAACAACAACTCACTGCTACAACAGAAATACTAAAATATAAGTCAACAGCACATAAACGACAAGTGCTAAATAGATTGTTTGCCAGAGATCCTAAATCAGTTTATCGCAGCTTCGGTGGCAAAAGCTCAATCTCTGTAAATGACACGCCTTCAAAAGAACAGGATGAGAGCTACTGGAGATCTGTATGGGAAACGGACAAACTAAATGGCTAAAAGAACTGGAACAGGACTACTGCCAACATTTCCAGACAAAACAATATGACATAGATGAGTCAATACTGGAAACAACTCTACAGAAAATGTCGAATAGGAAATCACCAGGCCCAGACCTCATAATAGGATACTGGTTGAAGAATTTCCCTTTCTATCGGCAAGATCTGATACGGCTGTTTACAGAAACCATTAAAGGCACACAAGAACTGCCCAGATGGTTATCAACTGCCACTACTCTCCACATTACCCAAAATAGCCAAACCACCCTTGCTAAAAATTACCGCCCAATAGCCTGCCAAAACATCATGCATAAATGATATACTGGGTGACTTAACCTGTTCTTACAGGATCACTGTGCTACGAACAACATTATAAAACCTGAGCAAGCTGGTGGAAAGAGGGAGGTGTGGGGTTGCATAGATCACCTACTAACTAATAAAATGATTCAAGAAAAAACAACAAAGAATCGCAGAAACATGACTGTGGTGTGGCTGGACTATCAAAAAGCATTTGATAGTGTACTTCATGGGTGGATTGTTAAGGCTTTACAGTTAGCCAAAGTCCCACAACCACTGGTAGCTGCTGTTGAACGTCTGACCAAGAAGTGGTACATCAATTTGATCCTTAGAGGTGAGAAGGAGCAAGTTAAGACTGATAAGATACATTACCAGAAGGGTATCTTACCTACTCAGGAAACAAAGTGGACAAAGAAGTGGGTCCAGAAGTATCTCTCATCTTTTCTTTGTTGATGACCTGAAGTTGTATGGGCCAAATATCAATGACGTCAAGAAACAATTGGACCTCATTACACAATTTTCAACAGACATCAAAATGAAATTTGGTGAGTCCAAGCGTGCATATTTGACAGTAAAACGTGGAAGAGCTGTGCCGTCCTCTAGAAATCTAGAGATGAACGGCCTGACAATACAACCTCTACAGTCAGGTGACAACTACAGATATCTTGGACAGGATGAGAATGTCAGATATGATGGATCCATAAATAAGGAGAGAACCAGAACTGAATACTCCAGAAGAGTAAAGAAAATGTGGTCATCAGAACTGTCAGCGTACAACAAGTACATTGCCAACAATACTTATGATGTGCCAACATTTGGCCTGCTGAACTGGTCATTGCAAGAACTAAATGAGATGGATGTTAGAACTCGCAAACTTTTCAGTGTTACTGGGAACTTTAACATCAATGGTGATGTGGATAGGCTATACTTCTCACGCAAGGAAGGTGGCCGTGGTCTAAAATCCATATTAACATCATATGTGACCCGGATAGTAACACTGAAGCAACATCTTCAACAGAGGAAAAAGGTTGGCAACCAACTTGCCCAGGTTTATGAGCATGAAGAAAAAAATATCATTAGGATAGCCACTGATCTGGAGGAGGAATATGGAATAAAGCCTGATATAAGTCTCTCACCCAGAGAAATCGGAAGATCCTATTCAATGTTCAAACGAGATGAACAAATTGACCAATTTACAGAAAAGTTGTGCACGGATACTTGAGACGTAACATACAGACCATAGAGGGGATAAACCACTAAAAAAGCCTGGCATGGAGTTCCGACAAGTTTATGACATCACACCTTGAGGGATATCTCTATGCAATACAGGCACATGAACTCCCTACCAAATATCTGCTTCACAAAAGAGGAGGGCCATCAGCTGACAATAAATGTAGGCTATGTAAAACAAAGATCGAAGATGTAAGCCACATTGTTGTCAGCTGCGAAAGAATGTCATCTCGCTACTACCTCTCCATGAGACACGATGTGATAGCTAGAACCATCTGGAACGCACTTCGGAAAACAAAATTGAAAACAAACGAGGAAGAATATATTGAGACAGATGGCACTAAGGAATACTGGTGGAACCTGAAAATAAAAAAAACTGCCACCAAATTAAAGCACAACCGGCCTGATATTGTTGTTTGGGACCACACATTGAAAACGTGTTTTCTTGTAGAGATCAGCTGCCCTGTTGATGTAAACGCTGTCAGAAAAATACAGGAGAAGGAGGACATCTACAGATCATCGATGAGGAGTTTACAAATCCAGTATCAGAGACACACCTTTAGCTTCTTGCCCATCATTATTGGAGCTACGGGTTATATACCAACCCGCTTGAACCAATATATAACTGAACTTGGATTTGCGGACAAAGAGCGCAGCTCCCTAATTCATAGTCTACAAATGGCTGCGATAGCTGGCACCTTCAAAATTTGCAAAACATTCTTGCGATTCAAGGTATGACAATTTCTTTTCTTTTACAACCTTGCCACCAGGAAGGTAGCCGGTCAAATATATACTCGAAATTAAGAGAAAGAGATAACATACATACATACATACATACATACATACATACATACATACATACATACATAGATACATACATATATACATATCAGAAACTCGTTTGAAAGGTTTCTTCTGGAATGGCTCCCAGCTCTGCCGTCGTAGTCCGCATGTGCTCAAACTTACAAAATTTGTATCAGGTGCGAGAATGAGCGCTACTAGTTTTCCGAGCTTCACAGATTAAGCCTCTTGCTCAGAACTGCACCAGGGAACTTCCTGATAGGATTATTCTGTAATTATTTGTCTTATTGGTGCGTATTCATAGTACACATCAGCTTGTTAGGTGACGAAAACAGTCAGTATTACCTTGATTTTTCTCCGCACCTGTCGTGAGTTTGGGGCATTGTAGACGTTGCATACTTCCTCTGTGATGGCTGTCCTCTGTTTCCGGGTCATATCTGGTTCCACGTCACATCTCAGGCTATCCCTATACGCAGTATCTCTGGATCATGTTTGGCAATGTTGGACTACATGAAAATGCAACGAGTAAATGGTACAGCACATTACACACTGGTTGCCTGATAGTAATTGATGTATCCAGCAAGCTCGCCAAATTATACGCATGCACATTAATATATGCTTCTCCACTTTGCACACTTTAGTCTTTCTTACGCCATTCCTTTCTATAGGAAAACTGAATTCAGCTATCTTTTCCACTGATTCCGTATATATATATAGAAAAGAAAAAAGTTTTATCCAGGCGGAAAAGTTCATCACCAATGAAAAGACCTGAACAAACTGTAACGCCCCAGCGGAGGTGATGGCCGCTATGGAGAGGAGAACTTTGAAATATAGGTTCATTTCTGTGCAATCTCCCAAAGCTGAGATGTCCTCCTACGTGCATCATAAATTACATTGAGCATATAGCAAGGGCCAAACAATTAGGGAGCAACTCGGCGTGCTTCAAAACTGAGGCTATTGATATCAAACATTCGATACTCCCCTGCAAATTGGAGCAAATTGTAATGTACTCATCCGACATGAAGAAAAGAACGTAAGGCACTCGGTCCCAGGATCTTGCCAGTACTGGACCTATGGTGGCTCCTGGGATGCGTGGCGACAGAAATTTAAAAAGCGGGAGAAATGGTCAGGGACTAGTTTGGAGATTCGTCTCCAAATCTAACCACAGGATATTAAAAATCTCCCAGGCCACGTCATACTACCAGAATTTTGCGAGATACAGGAGAATACTGAAAGTAAAAGGCCGCACTATTTCGTTTGTGGTGAAGCCACATATCTGCGAGAATTTTGCCTTCAGCTGAAAAAAGCAGGACCTCGCAAAACTCCGTTGCTGCCATAATTGGTGCCGCGAAAAACCACCTCACCAACAACAACGTCAGTACCGGCTGCAGAAACAATCGAAACAACATTACCAGCAGCAGCAGCAGCTAAATCACAATCCACAACAACCAAGTCAGAATCAACCCATGGGGCAGATGAGGAAAGCTCTTCCAACCCCCATCCCCTACCCAAACAAATGCACACATAATCATCCACACAAAAACAAATGCACAAACATCTGAAAGTGACACAGAGATGTTATCTTCTCGTAGTGAAGACGAGGGACTAACACAACGAGCAAAAAAGGAAAGTGCAATCACAAGAAAAATGAAAATAAAAAAACTCAAACATCACACACACACACACGCACAACAGAATACGCAGGCACCACACACAAAGCAAACAGACACACCCACAGCACCAACAAGCTAGTATAGCTTGCATGAAACTCCAGTGGCATTTTCAAAAGTGACTATGTGCTATATAAAGATCACTTTTAAATATTCCTTCTCGTTCGTTGTTCTTTTAATCTCACCCAGCTTCATTTTACATTTCAACCTAGAAGTGTGTGTAAACTATTCTAAGTAAATATTAAGATTAATATGTGGTAAATGCAGGGTTATTATTCAACTTTTTGTTAGTATCGGGGACTGAGCCATTTCAGGTGTCTCACTTACCTCTAAGCACGCTGCACGATCATTGACTTTATCCAGAAGTCTAATATTTAATTAAAACATTTTGGTGGAACCTAGAAGTGTTGTCGATATATACAACTCACTTCCGTCATCACACAGTAACATGCCATTGAAATTATCTCGTGAACCTTTTTTTTTCGTATTGAATTACATTGTTTTGTTTTAATTATATTATTGTTTTTGTGGATTTAATGCAATAACGAAATTTAGGTGTTTGGTATCAGCTGTTGTTACAGAAACCTACTGTCTATAGTATTATTCATCCATTTTAGTACTTGTCTCTATTAAACATAACATATACGTGCACGAGAAAGGTGTTACAGATACACACGTACACATATGGCAGAATTCACAGATTGCTTTAGTAATTAAAAAATAATAAAAAATTACTGATAGGAATTTACTGTTTTCACTTATTAATAGATTGTGTATTCCATAATATGTTAACCTGCTTGGAAAGTAGTGTTTGGAAAAATTAATCACCTTGTCCCAGTAAGGTACCTACTTTTCTTTTGATAATACACACAGACTGGCTGGTTTAGATTTTGAAAACCTCACTCGTACAAAATAAGAGTGCTCTATTCAATGAATCTCTTTTAATGGTCCTCGCTTTGAATATATTGCCTTTACACACACGCGTGTAGCACTTTCTCCTTACTTCATACCTGCTTCACAAATCTTATTGACCAACTTTGCACTCCCTCAGAGGAGTAGAGCTCCGGGATAGCTATATGGCCACAAGAAGACATTAGAGTGTGGTTGTCGACACAGACTCCTCCCGTCATCGACTCACAATATATATATATATATCGTTGAGCTACAGTGACAACTAGCCAATGGTCGGAAGTTCATGCCAATATCTCTGATCGGGATTCTTGTCTTTCTGAATTCCCTCTCATGAGATAAAAACAAGCAGATTTATGGCACGCCATTAATATCTATCTCCTTACCTTCTGGCCATCTTAAAAAAAACATATGTATGCTTCAAGATTTCGTGCCCCGGGCGATGGAGTATAAATTCAGCTACACGGCAGATATATTCTCTTTTAGGGGCATGTGGAAGTTCCCTACATATACTCACTGAGCAAGAAGGCACTGTCTGATATTACATATTTCATCTAATCACTTCTTTTTTCCATTAGCTGATACAAGTCATGATGCACAATATTTACAACTGGTAGAATGTGGGTTTTACGTTTTGTTAGTGTTGTTGGAAATATCTTGCTCTTCCTATTGCATACTTTTCATTCAATTTCATATTTCCAAGACTATTATTTTCGTCTATTCTATTGTATAGGTGTAAATGTTTAAGCAGATTTTAAGCTCTGACTGTATGCGTGATGTTTTGCTTTGGAGTTTATTTACTTTATTATGAATACCATTCACTGTGATAAGCACCACTTCCTGTTCCTTGCGAGAAAGTTTTCAACCACGAATATCGATCCAAAAGGCTATTTTCTTAAACAATATAAGCAATTAATATGTCCTTGTTTTGAAAATTAATATGTCCTTGTTTTGTTTTTTCCATAAGGCATTCCAGTTAACCATTTGTTCTTTGCAAAATTCTAATTTTGAGTAGTAGTAGTAGTAGTAGTAGTAGTAGTAGTAGTAGTAGTAGTAGTAGTAGTAGTAGCAGCAGCAGCAGCTGCAGTAGTAGTAATAGTAGTAGTAGTAGTAGTAGTAGTAGTAGTAATAGTAGCAGCAGCAGCAGCATTAACTTTGTTTCTAATCTAGGCAGAAGGCTAACAGTTTTAGTGGGACTGTAATTCCATTAAATCGACTGCAGTTCTAAATTAGTACTATATTTTATCAACCCAGTAAAGATGAAATGCAAAGTTGATGTCAGTGGCATTTGAACTCAGTGTAAAGAGCTAGAACAAACACCGCAAACATTGTGTCAGATACTCTAATGATTCTGGTAATCCAAATAATAAAATTGCTTCTACTATTATCACAAGGCCAGCCATTTGAAAGGAATGGGGAATTCGATTAGGGAAAATTGTCCTCGGTGGGATTTGAATTCAGAACGTAAAGGGCTGTAACTATATGTCGCAATGTATGTTGTCCCATGCAGCCAATCCTAATAATTGTTTCTACTTTAGGCACAAGGCCAGCAATTTGAAGGGGAGAGCTAAGTCGATTAAATCGACCCCAGTGCATTACTGGTGCTTATTTTATCGACCCCGCAAAGCTAAACTCGGCGGGATTTGAAATCAGAACGTAAAGTGCCCTAATGTTGCAATGTATGTTGTCCGAGGCTTTACCAACACTGCCACTCCTAATAATAATAACAATATTATTAAAGTAATAATAATCTCAATAAAATAATAAATACGACATAGATGTTTACACTTCATCTATTTGAATCTTTTGAAACAGACGGTTACTTAGATTTCATCGAGGGAGTAACAGAAGATAAAAAAAAAGGAGAGCTTGAAAGGGATGAGATCTTTGGAACAGCAAGCAACACTGAAAGAGAAAACAAACATGGCAATATAAATGGGGGACCCCATCAAATTTACTGCTTCGTCATTTTCAGAATGGCAAACAATAATAAACAGAATATTTTATTCGTTGTATTAAATCATTAGAGCATTACTTAAGGTAAACATTTAACGTTCAACATATGTGGCGAACCTTCAGAATATACGACAATGTCAATTTGGACAGGCGTATTGAATGTCAGACTTCAAAAGCCACGAGTGCAAGTTTATTCCCTGATGGAAAACGCATTTAGAGTTCAAATACCTATCCGTACTGGCGGCTACTAATATACAGCTGAAAAGCCTAGCATATATATATATATGAATTTGTTTGCAAGGTTTTTTATATGAAATCTTGTGTCGAAACAAATATTGTTATAATTGGGGAGGGTTATATTGTTACAATATTGCCAGAAATAATAAGAGAATTCACTCACTGTCTGGTTCGTTTTCGCTTCTGTATCTTTTATATCTCGTGAGTTATTTTATTTGGCAATCAATATTTATCATTGATTGCCAAGCGGTTAAAAATACAAATATAAATATATATATATATATAGTCTATCAAAGTTCTTTCGTTGCACATCTGCAACACACACACGCACATATATATAATTCTAATATATATATATATATATATATATATATATATATATATATATATATATATATATATATATATATATATATATATATATATATATATTAGAATTGGTGTTCTGAAATAGCGATATATATATAGGAATGTATATATAGTGTATTTTGCAATAAACTGTATGCTTAATTAAAAACATTTCGAAAACCTTACGCTATTGTTTTAGAGTAGTGACAGTCTTACTTCCTTTAAATTTTCAGCAAACAGGGGAGATAAAGTTGACAGAGCTCTGTTTCGTACTGATTGGTACTTATCAAAGCCAAGTACTCCACCTGTTTGCTGAAAATCATGAATGTTTGATTCTTATAGAATTCTAGTAATAATCAGGAACTGATCATCCAGAGCGGTTGCCGGTCAGGCAGAAATTGAAAATTAGAATTGGTGCTCTGAAATAGCGATATATATATGAATGTATATATAGTGTATTTTGCAATACACTGCATGCTTAATTAAAAGCATTTCGAAGACCTTACGCTATTGTTTTAGAGTAGTGACAGTCTCACTTACTTTAAATTTTCAGCAAACAGGGGAGATAAACTGACAGAGCTCAGTTTCGTACTGATTGGTACTTATCAAAGCCAAGTACTCCACCTGTTTGCTTTAAATCCTGAATGTTTGATTTTTATAGAATTCTAGTAATAATCAGGAACTGATTATACAGAGCGGTGCTCTGTCAGCTTTATCTCCACTGTTTGCTGAAAATTTAAAGTAAGTGAGACTGCTAACTAACTATATGTACCTTCCAAATGCTTTTACAACTGAACGCATCTCCCTTAACATCCTCCGGTAAAACGCCTTCTCCATTCTGTCCACCGGGGCCGTGGAGCGGCACAGTTCGTGGGACTCCATTTGCTCATAATACAGAGAGATAGGGAGGGCGAGAGTGAAGGAGGCGATGACAGTGGGAGTTCGGCCTTTCCGTGTTCGGACACATTTATCAATTCTATATTGCTGTTGTCTATACTGCTATCTTTCTGTCCCTTTTGAAATTATGCTCTATATATGTGTTTTCCCCTGATATTTTACCTATATTCTGTTTGATGGGTATAACATGGCCAATAAATTGTGGCCAATAAAAGAAATCATTATGATGGGCGGTGGATTGGCAGTATCGGTAGAGGGTCGGACGCCATGCTTTGACGCATAGAGTTACGGCCCTTGCCATTCTGAGTTCAAATCCCGCCGAGGTTAACTTTGCCTTTCATCCTTACGGGGTCGATAAAATAAAGTACCAGAAATGCACTGGGTAATTGGTGGCCTTGTGCCAAACGTAGAAACAATTATGATGGGTATAACAAAATTGGAACTCCGATGCAAATTTTGACATGAAATAAATTATATATATTTCGTTTCTGAATTTGTTTAGCAAGATTCTTTATCTGAAATCGTGTGTTGAAACCGATATTGTTATACTTTGGGAGGGTCATGTTGCCAATAAGAAACGGACGCACCAGTTGCTTTCACTTCAATTTATTATAATAAATTTATAATAAATTTATAAATTTATAAATTTCTGGTTGGTTGGTTGGTTCCACAACCAGATAGTTGTTTATATATAGTTATAGTTCTTTCGTCACACACTCTGTGATCTCTTCAGTGACTGGGGATTCCTTTCTTTGTTTCTGTGCCTCTCCGTTGTTCTGTCCTACGCCATTTTGTTTCTGTGTGTGTGTTGTGTGCTCAGTCTGCGCATGCGCCACATCCGGGTGTCTGTGTGTGTTTATGTTCATTTATTTATTTGTTTATTTACATGTTACTGGTTGGTTGTTTGTTCTATGTGTGTGTTTTCATTTTGTCCTTAATTGTAAGTTGTGATGTTGCTGTTCCACTCATATTTTCTATTTAATTTTGGTTGTAATTCTTTTATGTTTATTGCCTCTGTAATTTGTCTAAACATTGCGTCTTTTCTGTGTGTAGAGTCTATTTTTATTTCTATATTCTCTAATTTACCCTTGTGTTCTATTTTAGCATGTTGGTAGAGTACAGATGATTCTTTACTATCTTGAAGGTCTCGCCAGTGTTCATTTATCCGTTCCCCTACACTACGAGCTGTCTCACCTATGTACACTATATTTTTGTCTCTACATTGTCCTTCAGTACATCTTATGCTATACACTACATTTCTAGTTTTACAGTTAATATGGGGGCTTATTTTACAGGTTATACATTTCTTATCTATACATGAGGGTCTTTGAAAAGGGTATGTCTTGCTAATAAGTGTTTTTACGGAGGTACCTGGTCTTTCTACTGTCTTAATATTGAGTTTATTTTTATTTAGGGCCATTCTAAATTTGTAAGCTAATTCACCTCTAGGGGTTGTATCGATGAACATTACACTCTGGTATTTATTGCTATCATACCATGAGTTTATTCTATTAGCCTTGTTCCTAGTTCTTTCTATTCTATTCCAAAATTTGCTCCTATACAAGGGGCAGGTCCCATTTATGTCATTATTTACCATTTTTTCCTATTTAGTTCTGGCTCCTCTATACACTCTGATTTTATCTCTCTGATTGTAGCCAGAGAACTGCATACGGTGGATGAAGTGTTGTATGTGTCTCTCTAGTTCTTCGGGGTTGCACATGCGGGACACTTTTCTCATCACCCGTATCAAATCCGCAATCAGTATGTTGATTTTTGTATGGTCCGAAACGGCCGAGTTTCGGTGGATCAGATGTTTGGAAGTCATGGGTTTGGCATAATGGGAATGGAGGATTTGTTTTTTGTTATTAATGGTATCTAACCAGAGCTCTGTGTCTAGTACAGGTAATCAATGGTTGGGGTGTTTACTTGGGTAGTCTATAGTAACTCTAATGCTCTGGTGGATGGAGTTAGCTATTTGCTGGATGCTTTCCATTGTGTTTTTCTCTAGTTTCTGACTGTTCTCTAGTGGGGGTGTCTTAACTACGATGTTTATATGATCAACGTAGCGGCAGTACATTATCAGGGTTAAGGGGTCTTCTAATTGTTCTTTAAGTTTAAGTTTAAGTCTACTGTCCCACCATACCATGAATCAGTTAGCTATGTCGCCTGCAATGCTAACACCAATGGCTGCTCCTTCCTCTTGGGCATATGTTTTTCCATTAAATTTGAACATATGTTCCTTAAGGGTTAGTTTTATGCTGGCCCCTACCGCATGTGCAATCATTTTCTTCAGTTCATCGTGGTTTTCGGGTGTCCGTATGGCTGTAGTCCACCCGTTCCATCTATCTGTGTGGGTTTTCTTGGCCATTGAGGTAAAGGTAGGTGGTCTGCCTCTTGCTGGACTTGTAGGGCACAGGTTGCTAAGGTCATATGTGTCTAGGTAATTATTACTATAGGTAAGTTTAAGTATGAGTCCCAGCTCACTGGTATCAATCCCACGGAACTCAACATTGCTCTCACTGATCATTTCTACGCATTTCTCCACAGGAAAATCCACGTCAATAGATGGATACAGGGACACAACATCCATACTATCTATTATGTAGTTTGTTAGGTCCCTAGATCGAATACTCACGCCGATTCTGCTGAGGAGGTCCTCCGTGCTGTCACATACATCTGGGGACATTTCAATGATGGGGCGTATGATCAGGGAGAGGAAGTAGGACAGTCTGTAGTTACTAGCAATGTTAGCTCCACAGACTGGCCGTGTTGGTGGTCCCGCGACAGGGTCACTGCCCGTTTTATGGTCTTTTCGAAGCCCATACAACGCCGGCACGTCATTGTTCCAGGCCTGGAAGTTGTTGGCAGTCCTTTTGTTGGGCTGCATTATATTCGTCCACATCACCATATGGGCATTGAGGGCTTTTTCTCTATCCTCATGCTCCTGTGGTGTTACCTCTCTTGTGTTAGTGATGTGGGGTTGCATTGCCTGGATGTAGTTTGGCAGGCTGTCAACCGACATTCTGCCAGACTTGTCTGTTGGAAAGCATGCTATCTCTCCATTACGCGAGCGCTGCATGAGCTTACGCAAGCCATTTGCAGATTTTTTTCTCCCAGTTGCTGGGCCTCCAATCTATCATGCTTCTTGCTATACTGTTCTATATTTTTAAGTTCGGATCTAGCTATACTAATTTGTGCTTCTGTTTATTCATCGACCTGCGACGGCAATTGCGTGCGTTTGTTAAATGGTAGAGTCGTGGCGTGGACTCGTCGCAGGTCGAACGATTTATCGGAGGGATTATAAAACGTAGATTTCCAGGCTGCTGCTTTATGTGTACTAGTGCTATTGTTATTGTTAATTGTGTTGTTTCTATTTCTATTTCCACCAACAGCCTCATGGTTTTTTCTATGTCTCTCATAATTACTCCTGTCTCTTTCCACTGGCTCATTGTTGTTATCTACCCTATTTTGCGTGTCTGTGTGTTCGTCTTGGTTATTTTCTTTGTCCTTAGTCTCCCTTCTCCTTTTAATCCTATTGCTTTCGCTTATTTCTGTGATTTCTGTGCTACTGTCATTACTTGTTCTCTGTGTCTGTGTGTTTGTTAAGATTGTGGTGGTTGTGGGAGGCATTGAATGTGTGTGTGTTGTTGTTGTTGATGTGTGCTGTTGTTGATGTGTGTTGTTGTTGTCTCCGTGTGTGTTATTATTGTTGTTTGTGTTGTTATTGTTGTTTGTGTCTGCGTGTCTGTTGTTGTTGTTTCTGGGTATGCTATTATTGTTGTTGTTGGTGGTGTGTGTGTTGTTGTTATTGTTGTTTGTGTCTGTGTGTCTGTTGTTGTTGGAATGTGTGTTGTATATGTGTGTGCGTATATTGTTGCTTTTGTTTTTGTTTTTGTTTTTGAGGCTCCAGCGTAGTTTTGTAAATGATTTTTCTATTTCTGACAGACAACTAATCATATTTACCTTCTTGAATGTCGCAAATCGCGGGGGCAGACATAATACCGATAACTCATCGTCGTCTATCATTGTGTTGCCGTATATATTTGTGTTGTTGTTGTTGTTGAACTCATCCGTTAATGAGGTGTCGGCCATATTTATACCGTCAATTTTGTCGGGATATCTATTGGTATTCTCTATAGTATCCTGATTTAGCTTTATCTGCTTAAGCCACTTTAGTTTCTTGTTAAAGTGCTTATCACATTCTTGAGTAATGTACTGTTCTTCAGGACGTATAAGGCTTATAAATATTAGTTTCTCTCTTGGTGTGGTGATCCTAGCTATTTCTTGTATTAGGTTACGCTTATGTTTTTCTTGATGACTTAATTCTCTATAGATCTTCTTTTTTATGTTTAGAAGTAGTGTTCGTTTTAGCTTATCTGCTTGTTTTTTGGTGAGTTGTAATCTTCTTACGTCGGTGTTGATGGTCTTGGTGTAAACTCGGGACGGGGCACATTCTATTATGAAGTGTAGTTGTCGAGATGTTATGGTTTTTCGTAGACAACAGAACATGGTGGTTTTCAATATCTTGTTAACCTGGCTAAGGCTTACGATATTTCGTTTCTGAATTTGTTTAGCAAGATTCTTTATCTGAAATCGTGTGTTGAAACCGATATTGTTATACTTTGGGAGGGTCATGTTGCCAATAAGAAATACACGTACCAGTTGCTTTCACTTCAATTTATTATAATAAATTTATATATATATACTGAATTAACAAACATCATCCTAACTATATAAAGAAAAGCGACATTAAAATTATAAATAAATAAACGACATGAATATCACAAGTAAACATATAATCATACATATATTTTAATCCTTCTGCATAACATGCATTTGAATCTAATTGATTGCTTTACGTTGAATGCTATCGGATATTGTTTTATATGATTCTTAAAACCCTTGTGAGGTTAAACCTCCTTTAAATTTTACTTATTTTATTTCGATTTTCCTGAAGATGTACAGTCATAATTTCATTTATAACCAATAAAATTACATTTATAAAAAAAAGCCTTCGTGAGCCACCTTTTTTTTTTAAGTATAAAGAAATTCAAACACAAACTGGCGCGAAAGCTGATGTGCTTATTCACGTGACTGCATCAACCAACCGAACTTCACTCATATATGAAAAAACAACCTGAGACCCCCCCCCCCCATGGGGGGGGGGGGAGGCAAGTATAATAAGAAATTTGTAACGCGAATTGGCGCAAAATTTATTATACTTATTCACCAACCAACCAAATTACTTCTCTAAAAACCTAGCATTTCGAGCCACTTTTTTCCATATAAAACAGAAGTAACATTCAAAGACCAAACAGATGTGAGAAAAACCACAGACCCTCTATCTCAATTCTACTTTTGAAAAGCAGAACTTCGAAACCGGTAAAGGAATCAAATAAATATATATTTTTTTTCAAAAAGACTCCAGTTGCATTTTCGATTTCATGTTTTTTGCTCATATATATATATATATATATATATATATATATATATATATATATATATATATATACGTGTGTGTGTGTGTGTGTGTGTGTGTGTGTGTGTGTGTGTGTGTGTGTGTGTGTGTGTGTGCGTGTGTGTGTGTGTGTGTGTGTGTGTATATATACAGTGTACCCCCGACATTCACGGTCCCGGTTATTCGCAGAATTTTCCTTAGAACCTTACTAATAATTGTTCCTGGAAACCACTGCATATTCGCGGAATCGTAAATATATTCCGAGATTTCTTTTTGGCTTTTTTAGTGGCAATATTAGGCAAATTAGTAATAACAATATACCGTATTTGCTGACCTATTAGACGCTCCTTCACATAAAACGCTCCCTCTCTTTTATTGTATTTTACGTTATATTTTGACGTTTATGGGCATTTTTATGGAAAACGTCCCATATTCACGGTTTTCCACTCTTGGCGGGTGCTCTAAGAATACCAGGGGACTACTGTATATATATATATATAATATACATATATGGGGGGGGGGTATGTGTGTGTATCTGTTTATGCGTGTGCGTACAAAGTGTTAATTTGGATTCTTTTACATCAATTCAGAGCTATTATCACACAAAAGACGCTACATGGTCGCTGGGCCTTCTAGAATTATTAGCCAAATATATCTGAAATTTCAGCCCTCCCTACTAATATTAAAAAGAGAGTATTTTTAGGTAGAATGTGTATGGGGCTTACACACAGAAACACACACACACACACACACACATACACACACACATACACACATACACATACACACGCACACATACCTATATAAACATATATGGACATCGACAAGTACACCAGATCACAGACATACACCCTATATACAAAAATCATTGAAAATAACGTGGTACGGTTGTTTGAGCTGGCAGAGA
>OZ024742.1:207411322-207421322 GCA_964016885.1 Eledone cirrhosa | reverse complement strand
AAATCATGCGCGCCAGACAGTACATAGTGGCTTGAATGGATAAAAAATCTGCTAGAAATGGCAGCCTATAACCATTCAACTTAAAAATGCTCAACTAACATAAAGAAATTGGGAGCCAAAATATTAAATGAAAAAACGGAGTTAAAGACTCACGTTAATCCCCAATAATTTAATGAGCTCAAGGAATAAGTACCGTGCTCTTCATATTGCAGTATATAGAGAGAAAAAATGCAAAAAGGTTGTTTTCAATTACGAGGGTCGATAACCATTAGAGTGAAGAACATAAAGTTTACGAAAAGTGTGGAAAATACATAATAATTAAAAAGGTAAATTAAAATGTACAGAGCCACCTTTATAACTTGAGTTTGTCCAGATATGTTATAGTTATAAAGGTGGGTCTGTACATTTTAATTTACCTTATTAATTATTATGTATTTTCCACATCTGTTGTCACACCGCCTTTCTAAGAGAGGGAAATTCTGAAAAAAAAAAGCAAACCTGCGGCTTTGGAAGCCTCCGATGATGTTGACCATTTCTCTTTTCAGGTCGTGTTTTCGATGCTCAGAGAGTAGGATTGGTCAAGCGACAGGCCTTTCCTCACTTAAAAAACTTTCAAACACAGACATTGCTACTTCAGGATCTGTTAAAGGTTCCTGTGGCTGGACGTAGCCTACAGGTGTAATCAGAGTTTGCAGCCATCATATATATATATATATATATATACACCAAAGCCCAAGTCATTACACCTGATGGGATGACAGAGTTCTTTGAGATACTGGCTGGTGTACTCCAGGGAGATACATTGGCTCCCTACCTTTTTATCATCGTAGTGGACTATTATATGCGCCTTGCACTGGAGAAACACCAGGACTCTGGCTTTACTGCAGCACCGGCTCAGAGCAGGAGAGTTAGGGCGAAAAAGGTATCGGATGCTGAATTTGCCGACGACATAGTTTTGGTGACAAATACAGTGAAGGAGGCAGAGGATTTGATGCGGGAGGTTGAGACTGTGTCGATGAGTGTGGGACTGAGAATGAATGAGACTAAAACAAAATATCTGGTAGAGAATGTTGAGAAGCCAGAGGGGATCACTAATGTAGGCGGGAAGCCGCTGGAATTGGTTGAGGACTTCCTGTATTTGGGAGCAAAGATTGGGAATACAGAAGATGATGTGGTTGAGAGGAAGTGCAAGGCCTGGGCGGCGTGCCACAGCTTGAGATCGGTGTGGAAGTCGGACCTTCGTAGAGACCTGATAATCCGCCTCTTCATTGCTGTAGTGGAGTCTGTGCTGCTGTATGGGTCTGAGACTTGGACACTGACCAAGAAACTCACTCAGATGGTAGATGGGTGCTACACGAGAATGCTGAGGATGGCTCTGAACATTAATCAGTATACACTGAGGATGAAAAACTCAAAGCTGTATGGGAGCATCCCAAAAGTCAGCTCAAAAGTGACACAGAGGAGACTGAAGTTAGCTAGACATGCTTACCGACATCCAGAGTTGACATTGCACTCAGTGCTCCTTTGGGAGCCCCTACATGGACACACTAGAAGGGGAAGACCAAGGTAAACGTATGTTGATGCCCTAAGGACAGACACTAGTCTGTTGGAGACGCAGGACATGGCAGCGATAATGAGCGACAGAGACCGCTGCAGAGAACTCGTCAATGGATCTCGGGAATTTTACCCGCCTTAGATATATATATATATATATATATATATATATATATATATATATATATATATATATATAATATATTTAGAAACACACAGATACATGCGGACACACACATATATACATGAATGCATCCGCACCCAACTGTGAGTTAAGGGTGCCAACTTCACCGATGTTGCTCAATGAATGACTGGTACAGACCAATCCAGTTGAACTAGACTGAACCAGTATCAGAGTTAAAAATACATTATGAAGAGAGAAGAAACATTTAGATACAATTAGTAATAAAATGTATCCTGCCTAAACTGCTTCTAAATTCCTCGACTACGTAGTTTCGTGGCATAAACAAAAACAACATATCATAAAGATATAGAGTCCTTGCGAGGTCTGCCGACTTATCAAGAGGATACCTCATTTTACTAGTCTCAAGAACGCGTCTACACGACGTGAGAAAGAATCCCAAAAGGCGGAGGGGGAGATAGTCACGCGATATAACGGTCGAGAAACAGAGCTAAGCCTCTTATAACCCCGAAGAAAATACCACGAGGCCGTAGAAGAGGTGGTGAAGGAGGCGAGGAGTATGAGTAATGGAAGCTTTCCAGCTGTTCCCACACTTCAAAGATTGCTCGACCAGAGGGAGTTATTAACAATATATTTAGAAACACACAGATACATGCGGACACACATATATATATATATATATATATATATATAGAGAGAGAGAGAGATAATTGTTTTTACTTTTGGCACAAAGCCAGCAATTACCAAGTAGATTACTGGTACTTTAATTTATCGAAACCGTATGGATGAAAGGCAAAGTTAAACTTGGTGGGATTTGAACTCAGATCGCAAAGGGAAGTAGCTATGCTGGAAAGCATGGCGTCCGACCCTCTACCGATACTGACAATTCATACATACATATTTGTATATATAATATATATATATATATATATATATATATATATATATATATATATATATATATATATATATATATATATATATATATATATTATTATTATTATTAAAATAACAGATTAAAGTTTAAGCAAAAAATCTTTGGATTTTAGTCTTCAAATTTATTATTGTTACTATATATATATATATATATATATATACAATATAAAGAAATACAGACACATGCGAATACATACATATACATGAATATACCAACATATATCCCCGAATTTGTGTGGTGCCGACCTTAACCGTTGTTGCTCTATGAATAATCGGGGCAAAATAATCCGAATGGATTAGATTGATTCAATATCAGAGCTATATAATACATTATAAAGAAAGAAGAAATATTAGACATAATTAATAAGATAAACCATACCTAAATTTCAACATTATCCTCGACTACGTAGTTTCGTGGCTTATTATGCAAGGACACTACATCACAGAGATGCAGTATTTTTGTGACGTTTGACGCGACTTACAGCGGTCAAGAAACAGAGATAAGCCTCTTATATATACATATATATATATATGTGTATATGTATATGTATATATATATATATATATATATATATATATATATATATATATATATATATATATATCATTGAGTGCGCTGAGATAAAACCGGTACTGGCAATGATAAATATGGTGGGTCCGTCAACCCTTATTATTATTATTATTATTATATATATATATATATGTGTATGTATGTCTGGATGTATGGAGGTACATGTGGTGCCCATGTGTATTAGGCGCAAATATACATACAAACATTCGCGCACACATATACATATATGTAATTTGAATCTAAATTTCTTTTTTAAAAATATAAGATCCACCTTTTTTGTCCATATATATTCTTTTCGTTCCTTTTCATTCACAGATTTTTTTCATATCAACTGCAAAATAACAAATCATATATCTTCTTCTTTGGGCAATATCTGAACTGTTGCTTTCACAATCTATTGATATTTATATTGTGGTGTCCTAGTAATATTCCTTGCTCCTGAATACATTTTCAATATCTGTGTTATTTGTTTATTTGATATATGTTTTCCGGTTTTTGTTGCTGTTGTTTTATTTTATACGAGAATAGTCGTATATCATTGTATATAATTATTTTTATTGTAGAAGATTTTTTTTTGTTATTTAGTTTTTATTTACATTTTATATATTCATATTTTTCTCAATAACATAGAAAGATAATAGGAAGATGATGATATCAGCAATGAATATTATAGCCACTTCTAACAATAAGAATTACATCTTTCACAGAAACCTAACCAAGCCAACGTTTAATAACATATTCTAGTTGCTTTGAAGAACCTTCATATTCTTTTATTTATGAGATATGTGCTTACAATGTGCTATTCATAGAATTGAGAACAAATGAGAATGCACGCGCAGGCACATACACGGACACGTACACGAGCATAGACACACACACACACACACACACACGCGCGCGCGGCGCACACGCATACATATGTGTATATATATATATGTCTTTTGAAATTTACTTCGATATAGTATAGTCACAGCTCGTCGCGATAGTTACCTTTTCTTGCAACAATATTCTTATCATCTATGATGTGGAATGAACTTCAGTGACCTGCACGCATGTATGTACGTTATTTGTGTAGGTATATATGTATGTGTGCATGTATGTATGTGTGTGTATGCTTATATGCACCCACATATACATGCAAACACACATATATATATATATATATGTGTGTGTTTTTGTGTGTATGTATGTGTGTGCGTGCGTGAGTGTGTGGGAGGGGTGCGTGTGTATATACCGGGTTCAATGGTGGTTAACTACAGTAAGTTAGGTACTCAATACATACCAGATTATGTGTGCGTATATATATATATATATATATATATATATATATATATATATATATATAAAATAAACTAAAATAAATAAGTCAAATATTTAAAATTTGGCTTCGTTTATTACTGCTATATATATATTTCGGTGAGAGCCATCTTTGGCTGTGACCTCTTCAGGTAGTCCGAATTAGTGTGGTTGAAACGAGTACACATGTTGTTGAGGTGTTTAACTTTGTCAATACTCTGATATGCCCAGTTCCTGGTTGGGTTGTTATTTCACTGAGGAACTGGAATCATATGAATTTAAACAAACGAATTTCAGCGTCAAAGGATATCCTCTCCTCCCATTAGTCAGTTCCTCGGTCAAAAGTCTATAGAAATTCGTTCTGTGGCAAGGCAATCTGTAGTGGTTGTTGTTGTTATTGTTAAGTACATCTGACCTCTACCTTTATGTTGGTAGTAGTGTTGGTGCTGGAGTCAGCTTAATTCCAGCTGCTGCTGATTTTAGAAGGATATGTGTGTGAGTGTGTGTTGGCAACTATCTTTCTTTAAGAACCAGGGGTTCAGTATCGAACTAGACCCAAATAGAAAGGTAGGTAACTTCCTAGACACCACCCCAAACCTGAACACCGAGCAATACTACCCCTACCACAAGCCCAACGAGAAACTTGTTTATGTTAACGCCAAGTCAAACCACCCTAGATCCATAACCAAGGCCGTGGTGAAGAGTGTGTCGGACAGGATCTCCAGCCTGTCCGCAAATAAGGAAATCTTTGATAGCAACGCGGAATATTACAACGCAGCTCTAAATAAGGCGGCACATGGCCTAAATATATCATAGAGTCCGAGGCGCCGGGATGGGGTTGGCCCAACGGACACCCCCGTCCGCGTTATCCAGGAGGGGCCGAACCCTAACAATACAGGCAGAATAGAAACAAATAAGCACCATGAGCCCGACATCACCACATGGGCGACGGTGACGAGTACGCTTAACCATGCGAAGAAACCCAATACGAGTAGCAGTCTCAGGGGTGAAATTGACCACCCCGGGCCCGATGACCCCCAACCGCAGGACATGTGGAGGGGGAGGGGTAACGGGGGACAATCCCATCATGGATCTTCCAGCGCGGCAATCAAGCACCCCACTGATTCGGGCCGAGAAGATAGCAAATCACATAGCGCCCAAAGAGGAAGCAACAATGCGGGAACCACTAGCAACCCAACAACTCTCCAACAACTCACGACGCCCTCAACCCACCCATATAGGAGTAGACGCAGAAAAATGACGTGGTACAACCCACCCTACTCAGCGGCCCTAAAGAACAGCTTGGCCCGATCATTTTTTGGAGCACTTGATAAATGCTTCCCGAGGGACCATAGATACCACAAGATGTTCAACACACACACTGTGAAGCTCTCGTATTCCACCACGAGAAATCTGGCCCAACACATAGCTAGCATTAACAGGAGTAGGCTTAAAAACCACACACAACCAGAAGATGGCAACCAGCATAACAATGTGGAAGGAGAGAAGGGTGGACCCAGTGGCCACCCACGAAACTCAAGCAGACCCAGGGACCCCCCCACCGGGCCCGAGGGAAGACCATCAAGTAACACGTAACGGGAACCCCACACTAGGCACGCAGAAGTCGACCACTCTCCGCAACTGCAGAAACCCCGAATCATGCCCCCTTAGTAATGAATGCCCCAGGAAGAACCTAATATACGGATGTAGAGTATAAACCCCCAACACCGAACACCTTTACATAGGAGCCACATCAACTTTAAAGACCGTTGGTAAAACCATCGCCATTCCTTCAATAAGGAGGTTAAAAGGAAAAGTACGGCTCTTTCCGACCTGATCTGGAAGCTTAATCCGGACAGGACCCCGTACTCTCTGGCCTGGTCCATAATCAGGAAAGTACCACCCGATAAAGGGGTATTTGGCATATGCAAACTATGTCTGAGCGAGACCCTCGAGATACTAAGAGGTGGAAGCCGCCTGATAAACCTCAGAACCGACTTCTTCGGGACATGTAGACATCTCAGGGCCGGGACCTTCCCCAAGCTATATGGACAGTAACAACACACTGAGATGTGAACTCCCCTCAATCTATAGGGACTTCTCCAGAATATGTAGAAACCTCTGGGCCGGGCCTCCCTCAAGCTATATGGACAGTAACAACACCATAGGCTGGGAACTCCCCTCAAGCCATAGGGACACATCCAGGCTGAGCAGACAACATGATAGCCTAGAGATTGATTCTGACACAGCCTTTCTAATTTGGCCAACATCTTTCTAACTTTGAGATTGATTATTACACACACACATTTTATTTGAATCTTCATTTTTTATTTTTCATTTATTTTCAATTTTCTTAACTTTACTGCCTTTTATTTCTTCATATGCTTGACCCCCCCCTACCACCACCACCGCCACCACCACGAGAAATGGTGGGAGGATGGATGCCAACACACACACACAGATCCTTCTAAAATCATCAGCAGCAAGACCTAGGCTGACCGCAGCACCAACACCATTACCAAAATAAGGGTAGAGGTCAGATGTACTTAACAGTAGCAAAAACAAACACTACAGATCACCTCACCTCAGAAAGAATTTCTATAGACTTTTGACTCACAACTGACCAATGGGAAGCCTGGATCTTACAAATCTTTCTCACTTTGAGATTGGTTATAACACACACACATTTTATTTGATTATCTTATTTTATTCTTTTATCAACTTATTCCTTCTACCCTTTTATCATTTTTTTTGTTTAATTATTTGCATATATTATCTTATTTTCATTTTCTATTTTCTTCATTTTATTGCCTTTTATTTCTTCATATGCTTGGCAACCCTCCAACCCATCACCCCCCCCCCCCCACCCTAACACCACAACCACGAGAAATAGTGGCAGGATAGGTGCCAACACACACACACACAGATCCTTCTAAAATCAGCAGCGGCTGGAGTTAGCTGATTCAAAGCACCAACACCACTACCAATATAAGGGTAGAGGTCAGATGTACTTAACAATAACAAAAACAACCACTACAGATTGTCTCGCCGAGGACGAATTTCTATAGACTTTTGACTGAAGAATGTTCTCACAACTGACCAATGGGAGGAGAGGATATCCTTTGACGCTGAAATTCGTTTGTTTAAATTCATATGATTCCAGTACCTCAGTGAAATAACAACCCAACCAGGAACTGGGCATATCAGAGTATTGACAAAGTTAAACACCTCAACAACGTGTGTACTCGTCTCAACCACACTAATTCGGACTGCCGGAAGAGGTCACAGCTAAAGATGGCTGTAACCGAAATATATATAGCAGTAATAAACGAAGCCAAATTTTAAATATTTGACTTATTTATTTTAGTTTCTTTTACATTACTCCGGAGTAACCAAACCAACCTTCGCACTTCGGTGAGTGCTCCAATCAGCATACTTAGGTGTTGGTAGACAACCAACATATACTAAAAAAAAAAATATATATATATATATATACATATTACATTATTAGATGTTGGAATCAACAAAATTTTATTTGAGTATGGATTTGCAATGAAATAAAATTCTCGTTTCTGTATTGTATAAAGCAAATTAATCTTAATAGAATGTGATAAACTGCATTCAATAAAATTCGCTATTTAGTTTCAATTTACCTTGCTTCATTTCACTGGTATTTTATTTACTTTATGATTTTAAAAAAAATCTATGATTGTCACGTTCACCGATTCACGGTGATATGATTACTGAAGATTTGTTTATGAACATAGCAACTTTTATTTCCTACTTTAACAAAGAGCTGAACGCCGATATAATGCTGGTAGTACAATGGCGTGACTTCATCCAGAAGACCACGACCTCAGTTGACATCAATATTTCCTCATTGTTTATATATATGTATATGTATATATAAATATATATATATATATATATATCTATATATATATATAACGAAGGAAATGTGGTAAGGAACCAGGTGGACCATAACGCACCTAAGTACTTAATACTTAGGGTAGTAGAGTGGGTAATAGGAACAAGTAAGACCCCGACGGCTGACCTCAAGCCGTTTCGACGGCTAATTCTGGACTCAGTCCAGAATTAGCCGTCGAAACGGCTTGAGCTCAGCCGTCGGGGTCTTACTTGTTCCTATATATATATATATATATATATATATATATATCATTGTTTCTACTATTGGCACAAGGCCACCAATAACCCAGTACATTTCTGGTACTTTATTTTATCGACTCCGTAAGGATGAAAGGCAAAGTTAACTTCGGCGCGATTTGAACTTTAGATGGCAAGGGCCGTAACTCTATGCATTAAAGAATGGCGTCCGACCTTCTACCGATACTGCCAATTCACCTGTATAATGATATTAAATATATATATATATATATATATATATATATATATATATATATATATATATATATATATGTATATATATATATATATATATATATATATATATATATATATATATATATGTATATATATATATATATATATGTATATATATATATATATATATATATATATATATATATATATATATGTATATATATATATATATATATATATATATATATATATATATATATATATATATATATATATATATATGTATATATATATATATATATATATATATATATATATATATATATATATATATATATATATATATATATTTATATATATATATACACACACACACACACATGATGGCTGCCAACTCGTTTTCGAGTGCGGCCACTACTTTATATCCATGTAGGAGAACCCCTACCGATGCGCTGAACGAGGCGGACGTTTTAGTCCAGCCAGAGACTTGGAAACTCTGGTACAAACACTACACTTGTGACAATTATTGACACATAGTGCTGGGCCCATCATACCATGTGACGACAAGTGCAGAGAGATCTCCAGATATAAAGCAATGCCTGTGCCGTGAAGCTTTTATAGTGAGCAAAGACACTGCACAAAGCCAGTCCCACTCTCTTAAACATGATGATATTTACCAAAAAGAACAACAAGTCAACATCATTGGATACCATCAGGGTTGCAGGTGTTATATTAGAGTTTTCCTTCTCCTAGAATTCTGCCTTGACAAAGGCTAAGGGGTCATCTCTCCCTGTGATTTTGGATGGCCATTGACTCTTAAGAGGTCATTTGCCTATATATACATACATATATACATATATATATATATGTATATATATATGTATATATATATATATATATGTATATATATATATATATATATATATATATATATATATATATATATATATATATATTAGCCGTTGTTCGCACCAACCTGAGGCATATGGCCCTTAAAGCGATGAAATGCCGAGGACGGTTGGAGGGTCACTGATGAAGGAATCACTTTTTCATATGTATCCCATTTGCAACGCCGCAGCTCCATTATTATCATCATATTTACACATATAATTTTTCCATGCTGCCTTCGTCTGTTTCGTTCCTTGTATCTTTACCACTTC
>OZ024742.1:207383822-207408822 GCA_964016885.1 Eledone cirrhosa | reverse complement strand
CGACACCCGAAAGATGCGGACTTCAGTTTCTTGCTGACGTCTCTCAATCTTTTTCCATTTACAGCATCCAGTTTTCCCAACTATTATTTATAGTGATCGACTATTATTGAAGTTATCTGCGTTGGGTGACATATCTTTCTAATTTCAAATGTTCCCAAAGTTACATTTCTATCTACGAGATCAACATCTTAAAAGATTGAACGATTTGATAGCGTGTCTTTAGACTAGAGGTTAACGCACTCGCCTGACATCCGGGAAATGCGGGGTTCGATTCCTTGTAGGTATTTCTATTCTCTTTTATTTCTGTCTTATTTATAGTGATCAATTATTATGATAGTCAACTGCATTTACGACGCACATTTTGAATTTGAATTTTCCGCTATATATGTATGCCCACATCGTTGTTATTAAAAGAGTAGCCAAACTGGAAGTTCTATATGTGAATTATCACATTTCATTAAGTAGGATTGTTATTGTTTAGTTTCGTAGTGAATTTCTTTATATATTTTTCTCTATTTCTAGATCATATATTTAACTTTTATAAAAAGGCAATTTATTCAAATTGCTGTTCTAAATGTTCGCTTAGGGTGATTTCCGATTTCCATGAATGTTGTTTGTGTTTACACAAAGAGTTACTGGTCTGACCAATATAATCCTCTTTGTATCCAAGACAGATAATACGTTATAACAAATTATTTGTTTCCTTTTTCATTTCTGCATTGATTTGAAAGCGCTGCCAACCCACCTTCACGACTCACATAGCTAACAGCCTGAATGTTTGGTTTACAGGCCTGTCACCTCTTCACGTCCGACGGGGAGATCTCCCACCCACTTTAGGGTAGGCGAGAGATGACTTCTCTTCTGAAAATGGGTATAGCTTTTATTAAGTAAAATCTGCCTATTTTGCCTCATTTCTCCTCGTTTGGGGGGCACTTTTGCTAGTGGTACTTCCCGTTTTGGATTTTTAGATGTTGGCAGGTCTGGGTGTAAGTCATGTCAACTGTTGTCAGTTCTTGAATGGTACGGTCTTAATGTTGTGCAGCTCACCGCTTGAAGAAGCGAAAGCAGTTTCTTTTGATGAGTGTTTTGTTTCCCTTTTATTAATTTGGTGAGTTAAAATGAAATTCTACTTCTCGGTGTCACTTTGAAAAATTGACTCTCCCAGTCAAATTAGCACCTAAAATAAATACCACTTGATGACAGGGTGTTTAGTTGGGTCTCTATGACCCACCTTTTGTTTAAGTGTCTCTGACGCAGCAAAATACGCATACACACACAAACATATAAATGTACATAGGTGTGTGTATAAGGAAGGTATGCACTGAATATCTTTTGTTGTATGTGTCTCAGCTGTGACAATTTTTACTTTTATGATTATAATTGGCTTGACATAGCATAGGAATAATCTTTATTTTCGCCATGTTCATTTTGCGAGTGTATTAAAATCTCCTTATTTGTGTTTACTGGAGCAGAATAGAATCACAAATAAACTTAACGATAACAAACAATACTAAGGCTGCAACAAGATAAAATCAAAGAAAGGAAGAAATAATGAAAGAAAGAAAGAAAGAAAGAAAGAAAGAAAGAAAGAAAGAAAGAAAGAAAGAAAGAAAAGAAAAAAAAATAGGCAAAAACGAGATATTTCCCCTAGAAAGTTGACAGGATAAGAGTGGCTAGAACGAGATAAAAATGAGTAAATAGGTATAATAATTAGAAAGCGATCTGACTCTGAGATATAACGTAATGTTTCTTCAAAGATTATAACAACCCCCACTTCAAATTTGCTGGGTCCCTCATTAGCAGCAGTCCACACAAAGCGGGTAATGTTTTCCTATTAAAACTCTCTAGAAAACAAACAAACCGAACTGTGGCTTTCATAGATAAACAGCGACAACCAGAGTCTGTCCATTCATTGACTTTGTGGGTATGGGGGTTTTGAAAACGATATGTAAGGAATTCCTTAAATATATGGAAGAAACTTTCATAGTGAAAAGGCGATTAAAAAGACAGCAACAAAAAAGACAACGATTATAAGAATAATCGGTTTTTATTTGTTATAATCGTGACGAATGAAAGAACATAATAATTCCTAAGATTGTCACAACGATAACCCTTAATTAGGATAATAATGGTCGCTTTTATTAAGACGGAGAAGATTTAGTTTCTTCACACAGAAAGGAGGTAAAAGATAATAATTCATTTCTGAAAAAGAAAAAAAAGTAATAATAATAAAAATATAAATAATAACAATAATATGTATCTATTAGTAATAGCTAATAACAAAATAGAAAGAACAATATCAATATTAAAGAACCTCTATGTATGTATCATGAGATATGAGATATTTCGAAAATGTATCGTATAACGCGACCCTTCTAATCGTCTCGTTTTGCTAATTTATTTGCATATTCTTTTTTCTGTTGGCACCATTTGATAGTCTGGAAGTTGAAACTTCAAAAGAAACTGTTAGGATTAGTTTTAAAATTATATATGGGTGCGTGTGTGCCCCATCGTGGCCACAGTCTAATAACTAAAAACAGTAAGAGAGAAAAAAAATATATTTATACATACACTTATACGAACATAGACATGCACCCATACTTACATACACACACACACGCGCATATATATATATATATATATATATATATATATATATATATATATATATATATATATATACGTTTGTGTATGTGTGTGTGTGCGCGTGTGTGTGTGTGCGTGTGTGCGTGTGTGTATGTGAGTGTGTGTAGCTTGAACCAGAAATCTGCTATCCAGTCCTGAAACATGGCTGGGGAAGTCAATTGAGGCGATTATCCCCAGGTCCTAATATAAACCGCCCGCCCCAGCGCTCATCTTATTGACAATGCTACTACTCTCTCCGCACATCCTCGCGCCAAAATTTCTTTTCACGTACCACTACCCCATTTTAGCTCACCGCCGGGCTGGTAGCAGTAGAGGAAACAGAGAGACGATACAAATATGTGGAGCAGGGGTTGCAGTGAGTTAGTAACCGAAACTATACCGATCAAACTCATGGCAATGTTTTGAATGCGGCCTATATGTTTTTTTATATATGCCTGGTCGCCATGAGATGTCATCAGATTTTGAAAATCTTGGCATTTATAGTTACTTTGAATGTTTTTAAATGTGTGTTGTTCATATAAACATTAATAGTAATTTGGTTGGGTAAGTTACACAGTTGCCCGATCAAAAGAAATATATGAAAAAAAAAATATATATATATATTTTTTTTTCATACATTTCTTTTGATCGGGCAACCTTTTGTTTGGGCAGGATGCACGCACACTCACAGACACACACTCACAGACACAGACCACACACACAAACTTACACAAACACTCACGATGGCTACAGTCTCAATTCAGTCAACATGAGTTATCAGTTAGTATAGTAATATTAGGATGTATCATCAAACGGTGCGTTCCGGTTCTTAATGTAAAGGAACCTTATGATATTCTTCCTGTTTCTGATTCTGGCTAACCACATGTAAAATATAACCAACATATTGACTTTAACCCTTTAGCATTTAAACCGGCCATATCCAGCCAGAATGCCCACCTCTTTCAGTTCAAACCGGCTGTAACTGGCCACTCATACTGATGTTAAGGTATTGTTCTCAAAATAAATATCAAAATCTCATAGATTCAATATTATGTGAGATATTATGTAAGATAAAACCTTTACCGCAAAAATACAATAGTATGTATTGAGTAATGTAAATGCTAAAGGGTTAATTGAAATCACATGCACGTGGTTTAGACTATCTGGCAAAGGGAATATAAACATATTTATCAATCCTCTTGGAGAGTTGATTTGGTAAAATGATCATGAAACCCTGCTCTACATAGATGCATAATCTGCTAGAAAGATGTGATAAATATCCCCCAAATTACACCCTACCGTATTATAAATTGACAGAATAACAAATGCTATCCAAGTTACAGTACTCTAGATTCTGGCTGAAATGATTATTTTATGATAGATCTGTCTGCTCTATCAGGGCTGACCTGGGGTTAAACAGCAACAATAATTAAACTATAGGAACGTGCTTTGGCTGATTAATCAACTGTGAAGTAAGAGTGAAACATATTGTCAACGAAGTAGACGGAGAACCTCGGAAATGCTACTAACCTTTTAGAAAAGCATTAACAAAACCCCAAAACAAATCAATAATATAACCAGGATTGAGCAGGATACACTCGCACTCACACTTACACACAAATTTATATACAAAAAAATACACAACTAGTAGAAATCTGTGCATTTACTGACCTCTCTCTCGCAACACAAATCACGTGTGTTTCCTTAATGTGAGTCCTGTGTGGCTAATAAAGAAATTATTATTATATTGGCAGTATTGGTAGAGAGGCGGACGCCATGCTTTGAAGCATAGAGTTACGTCCCTTTATGATCTGAGTTCAAATCCCGCCAAGGTTAACTTTGCCTTTCATCCTTACGGGGTCGATAAAATAAAGTACCAGTAATGTACTGGATATTTGCTGGCTTTGTGCCAAAAGTAGAAACAATTATTATACCATGCTGTCATCCTTCTCTCTTTTCTAGCACTACTATATTTCTGTTCCCTGCACTAGAGACCTGTAAACTATTTCCACTAACCTTAACCAGTATTATTCAATACTTTGTGTCTTGCCTGATCCACAGACCGCAAACAAGATGCTTTCTCAAATATTTTCTCCTTTATTACCCTATTCCAAACTATTTAAGCACTGTCCCTACCAACATTTCAGTTTGAGACATCACATTTACCCTTGAGTTGAAAATCAAATACACCGATTTTATTTGTATATGAGAGCCTTGAAAAATATACGCCCTTGGCTTTCCTGGGCTAAAAATAATAACAATTAAAAGATATATTTTACAAAACATTATTGAATAAGACAAGGAAACAGGAAGATTTATTGCACATACAGACTTTAAAAAATGAAAACAAAAATATTAGATATACTTAGTAAATAGAAAAACTTAACAAGAATTAAAAAATCGTACAAGAAATTAAAAATGTAAATGAGGTATTTTGTTGACACACTGCCATATTTTGTTGCCTTAAAGGGTTGTATCCCAATCATTCATTCCAGCATTCAGGTAGAATTAATGAAATATTAGAGCACTGGAGAAATTTTTTTTCTAAGTTATTCCTTTTAGTTAATTCCTTTCGTCTCTGCGTTCAAACATTCTAAAATTGTTGAGTTTTTCATTTCTCTAGGGCCGATAATTTGTGTTTATTGATATGGTTTAATTCCGATGGGCCATGATCTGAGCAAACAAATAATGAAAGGGGTTTGGGGATTGACCATCCACGTTCTTTTTAATTTAATATACCGCGAAAACACTATAAATTATATCCTTCCGTTTCATTAAAACCGTAGGTAGTGTTTGAGAGAAATTTCCTTGTCCATTCTAACCAGCCGAAGGACTGCACAGAGGTTCATTCTCTGTCTTGTATATCAATGGATTACTGGTGTTGGGAGGGGAATATTGTGTAGCATTGCTTACGCCTATGTTAAAAATCATTAAATTGTGATTATATAGCAAATTAATATATCGCAGTGAAAATACCTATTAAGCAATCTGGTAATAAAATCGTAAAACTTCAGATAAAAAACACATAGATATATTTCAGTATGTGTTAGTAGTTGTCATTGAAGTAAATCCTATCACATCTGTTTCTCGTGAAATGAACACTTCCTTTAGACCTACAAAGCTGTAAACTCCTTTGTGCCTGTTGCAACATAATATGCACTTCTTTATGTAAGGAATCTACATATCCAGTTAATGAGATTTCCACTTTATTCTGATTTCTGACGGCCTTTGTAACATGGATAAGCAAAAAGCCAACAGATTCTCTCTCTCTCTCTCTCTCTCTCTCTCTCTCTCTCTCTCTCTCTCTCTCTCTCTCTCTCTCTCTCTCTCTTTCTCTCTCTCTCTCTCTCTCTCTCTCTCTCACACACACACACACACACACACACACACACACGCATACTCTTTCTCTGTAAATATATATATATATATATATGTATGTGTGTACGTACGCGCGCGAGTATAAATATATATATATGTGTGTGTGTATATATACATATATGCATATATATATATATGTGGAGGGGTAGAGGTGTAATACTATGTCTTTTGCATTATAATATCCACTCAATCATTGTAAAGAATCAAAAACCCCGGCGGTGTTCTGCTACTATATGTAGTGTGCGTATTGATTTTATATGCAAATATATATGCTTATAGATATGATATGTAAATTGAAAAGTAAATTGACAATATCTTCTTCTTCACCCACTTATTTCTGAGAAGGTCGTGAGTGCAGAGTCCTCGTCAAATACTCTTTCCAGTTGGTCTGTCAGAAGCAAACATCTCTAACTGATCCAACTGGATCCCAAAGAGTCACCAGCCAAGCACATAGATGTTATCCATCTATCTTGCTCGGGGTCTACCTCTGGGTCTCTTGCTGGTTGGTTTTGCCGGTAAAAATCTGTCCAACGATTCTTTCCTGAGACATTCTAACCACATGCCTATAGTATCGGAGCTGTGATCTCTCAATCCGGAGAAGTAGCGGCTCTACCAGGAGTGACTCTCTGATCCTTGAGCTATGCCCTTTATCGAATAACGTTATTCCAAAGACCCTTTTAAGGAACCCCATTTCTGCCGTTTGTATTTGCAATTGTATTATTTTGGTCATTACCCAAGATTCATGACACTCAGTAAGGGTTGCCAGGAATACCAGGAAGACAGCGAGTTTGGCTTTTACACCTACCTCCCTTCTTCTGATTACTGAATGCTGAAGATGGCGCATTACTAAATCAGCATTTGCAATTCTTTAACTTAATTCAGCCTCCTACCTTCCGTCACTCATGAACACAGCCCTGAGATACTTGAACTTCTCCAGCTGCCTTAGTGGAACTCCAATCAGATGTATATAAATTTGAGGGGCTTCTATCCATCCGTCCGTCACAAAATATGTGTGTGTGTAAAAGGAAGGAAGGGTATACACATATATATGTCTCTAACTTGTTATCTTTTGCAGTGGTAGTAGCTCGTTTGTCCACCCCTTTCGCCTGCATATTGTTGCATGTGGTCCCAGGGGTGTGCATTACCTACTTGTGTGTTGTATGTGGTTCTAGATGTGTGTATTACCTACTTGTAATGTATGTATATACACATACGCACACACGTACACATACGCACACATATACACATACGCACACACATACACGTCAGCACGTTGAAAAACATCCCAATCTCCTCATTTCTCTCTCTCTCCCTCTCTCTTTATATATATATATATATATATATATATATATATACACACACACAAATATACATGACAGGGAAGTCATAAGTTATAGTGAGCTATTTGAAATGTAAAATCACCGGATGGGGAGCTTCAAGTCTCTTTGTTGGGATAAGTGTCTTCCACTGGCGGCAAAAGAAAGGAAACACCTCTCAAGGAAATTATCGGTGGCGGCTAATGAAGGGAAAGGGTGCATGCTGCTCTTGGCTCAAAGAGATGGAAGGATAATTTTAACTTGGAGTCCCAACATCAGACCTTTCTAATCCCGTAGTGTTCGGACGCGTTAATAAGTAGGGAGACGTCTGTTCAGGAATCACAAGATCAGACACATTTAATTTTGCTTTAGTGACTGAGTTTCATCACCTATCGATGGGTGCTCCCGAGAAGATCTGGTATTTGCGGGGGTAAGGAGCCGATACACGTACAGAGTAAACAACGTAGCACGCATTCGGAGACTGAATACAGTACCACACAGATAGATAAATATAGTAATTGTTTCTACTTTAGGCACAAGGCCAGCAGTTATCCAGTGCATTACTGGTACTTTATTTTATCGACCCCGTAAGGATGAAAGGCAAAGTCAACCTCGGCGGGATTTGAACTCAGATCGTAAAGGGACGTAACTATGCTGGAAAGCATGGCGTCCGACCCTCTACCGATACTGCCAATCCAGCAGAATGGCCCGGCGTTGCTCGACATTTTCTCTAGGGTTCTTATATATTTGATATAAATTGATCCTTATCGAGCCTCGTGAAATAATTACGTTACTTTATATATTGTTATTGTGTATGCAAAAATATCTGTACACGAATATATCATTATATATATATATATATATATATATTAAAATAACAGGTTAAAGTTTAAGCAAAGAATCGCTGCTTTCACCCTTAACGGGATCTTCTGAAACTAAAAAAATCAATCTGTGAACGCAGAAGTAAATATTTCGAAAAACGTTACACACTATATATATATATATATATACACACACTATATATACCTATATGCACACACACACACGCACAGCGTCATAATGTCGTAATGCAGACAGCCAGACATAGAAACAGATATTATAAGGGCACAACGTTATATCTATGTATCTATCTAAAAAGAAAGACTAAGAATTATACAGAGAGATCGCTAAATCACCTGATGCGGTACCTAGGGCATTGACAATTTGAGATATGTTTTGCTCAAAACACTCACAGGTCCGTAAGTCCTACCTGTGTAAAGTTTGAAAACAATCGGTTGGGTGGTTCTCGAGTTTTAGTGAGCTGACTGACAGACAGACATTCTCTGTTTTAGATTTATAGATAATAAATGTGAAGACTAAAATCCGAAGAGGGCTCGATAAGGATAATATATATATAAAAATATATGAAAACCGTAGAGCAAATATTTATTAAAATAACAGATTAAAGGTTATGCAAAGATTCGCTGCTTTCATTCTTAACGAGGTCTTCTGAAACTAAAAAAAAAATCAATCTGTGGACGCAGAAGTAAATATTTCGAAAATCAGTGCAGCGGAAGGAAAACAGGAAGACGATACTTTGGTTCGTGAAGATGTTCCTTGGGAATGAACAGAAAAAAAGCGACGATAATACGTCGTTATATCGAGCGCTGAGAACACTTTCCCGAAAGATAAAAAAACAAAATTAGGTTTGTGGTATAAATGGAGTCATTATACAATATTGTATTTAGGAAACCGAATGATTCTCAGTTCCGGAGTTTAAGGATAATGTAAATGAATTAGTTGAACGAAAGTGACAGAGGTTATTAAAATCGTAAAGTAAGTAATAATACTTAAGATATAGGCCAGTATATAGTATAAAAGAAATTCAAACACTCATATTTGGAAAAACAACCTGTGACCACCACCTCTTTTTTTTGTTTGAAGAACTTTGTAACGCGAACTGGCGCGAAATTTATTATAATTATTGACCAACCAATCAAATTACTTCTCGAAAAACCTGGCATGTCGGCCACTTTTTTCATATAAAACAAGTAACATTCAAAGACCAATCAGATGTGAGAAAAACCACAGACCCTCCATCTCAATTGTACTTTTGAAAAGTAGAAGAACTGCGAAACCGGTAAAGGAACCAAATAAATATATATATATATTTTTTAAATAAGACACCAGTTGCATTTTCGGTTTCATCTTTTTTTCTTTATACTTTCACTCGTGTAGGACACCTGTGTGTGCGTGTGTGTGTGTGTGTGTGTGTGTGTGTGTGTGTGTGTGTGTGTGTGTGTGTGTGTGTGTGTCTGTGTGTGTGTGTGTGTATATATAATTGAATATAAAACGTAAGGCACCACATTCGCCAGGGTGATGACAATATTATCGATGAACAATAGGGTTTGCCAGACTTAATTAAAAAGAATAAATTAAGAAAAGAAATACAAACCGATATTGCGGCAACTGCCAGACACCTAGACACCTTCTTGTGATGCTGTTTCGCAATTTTAGTGAAGGGAATTACCAATTCTTTTTCTCATTTATGGGTGTAAAATTAGTAAACCATTAACTTCAAAGTATCTCAGAAGAATGAATAGTGTGCGTATATAAAATAAAGCACATGGCATCAAAACCTAGCATGTCTCATAAGCGTATACTATTAAAAATAGCAACCAGGTTTAATTGATATATGTATATATACGTACATATATCTGCATACGTGAATATGCACGCCATACATATATATACACGCACATATGAAGGTGGCCACACCATTAGCTAAAGTCTTTCTCTCTCTAATTAAGAAGCATTTCCCCTCAGCGTATCAATACAATAACATTTTTAATAGAAATACCGTTAAAATATCTAACACCACGACTCCTAACATCGTACATAACATCACAGCATCAAATTTAACCAAATTACCTAGCCGTTGTAACACTAACAACCCTGTAACTAGTACTAACCGTAATTGTAGGAACGGGAAGACTGTCCTCTGTCCGGGAAATGCCTATCCAGTAATATTGTCTACAAAAGTAAGGTCGACACACCTACGTCTAGTAGGGTCTACATAGGGTTAACCGCCAATAGATTCAAGCAGCGTCTTTACATGAACAACTATTCTTTTCTTAACCCTTTAAGAAGGAACATGACGTCACTTTCGGCTTTATCTGGAGTTTAAAAGACAACCACACCCTATATAGGTTACACTGGGAGATCCTAGCTGAAGCTAGATCGTATACCTTATCAGTATGTTCGTGCAGGTACGTATAGCAATATATATATATATATATATATACAAAGAGGGAGAGAGAGAGAGAGAGAGAGAGAGAGAGAGAGAGAGAGAGAGAGAGATAGAGAGAGAGAGAGAGAGAGACGTCAATAAGACCATTATTGCCAATTAGTCTAATAACCCTCAGTTCGAACGCCAACTTGTACCCATGACTCCTGCCAAACCAACTCGCAAATCTGAGGATTCCCGCATTCCCTGCCTCCGTTTTGAAAAAAAGAGTCATTTGTGAGGGATTCCGATGTCAGATCGGTCGAACACAAACCCCCCAAAAACTAGAAAATAAACGAAATCCTACAGAAACAATTTCCGAAACTGGGAAAATCCGAGGGTCAACACCCCTCCGCTGCCTCTTCTGCTGATATATCAGCCGCGTTGGAAGTTGGACATCATGTCGGACATATTTCATTTTGTAGCGCAATCATCACAGCATCGGAATCATTGTTGACACATTTGCACATATACTTTATAGGTCCCCCTCACCTCTCCCATTCCGTTTTCGGAGGGGGATGGGTGTTGCGAGTATGTTAGAGTTCATATTAGTTTAAAGCACACAAAATACATTGAAAAAAAAAAATTCTAAGGCGATCCCCATTGGGTACTTTTTTATGAAGTTAAAGGGCTGAGAGATGCTTATCTGTAACACCAAAGGTCTCCTGTTCTCCCCGTTTTTTATTTAGTCCGTGTTGCGTTGTTAGACATACACATATACACAGAGAAATACACACATTACGTTTTAGTTATTTAGAGAGAGGTGGGTTGGGTCTGTGAAAGCGGAAGTACAGTTACACTCTCTATAGATAGCATGACAAACATATGGATAGTACCTGGGTGCTAGAAAGAGCAGTAATTTCTCACCCAGATTACCCTCCCCCTATTCCATTTTCTGAAAACAAGTCGACAGGGATCTTGGAACTATGTGAACTTCAATAATACTGTATAGAAATATGGAGCTAGGGTGACACCCCCATAGTAATGGAGAGATAGGTTTGGCAAGTATGGCACTTTGAAGTTAGGGTGCCGCACTACCCTCAATTAAAAGGTGCGAAACCATTTTGCTGGTTTAAGAGCTGATGGGGGAGACGATATGTGTTTGTGTGTAAACTTGTATATATATATAAAGATACATACGTACTTACATGCATAAACACACACGTACGTTCATACATACACAAACAGATGCATCCGTAAAGAGATACATGCATACATATACACAGGGCGGTGGGAATATTTCTGAATTGGTTGGAGGATGCATTTTTGATATATTTAATTGTAGTGATTAGTTTAGCTCTTTGCACTGTGAAATGGTCAGAAAACTTCGATATGCAATAAATATAAAAAATACATAAATTGTAGCGGATATCCAAATAGATGTGTTTTGGTAGTTTGGGGAGAAAAATATAATTATTAGAGAGGTGGTGGCATAACCAGTTCCACCTACCTTGTTTATATATATATATATATATACAAACACACACCTACACACACAAGACACATGCATATATATATATATATATATATATATATATATATATATATATATATATAGGAACGAGTAGGACCCCGACGGCTGAGCTCAAGCCGTTTCGACGGCTAATTCTGGACAGAATTAGCCGTCGAAACGGCTTGAGCTCAGCCGTCGGGGCCCTACTCGTTCCTATTACCCACTCTACAACCCTAAGTATTGAGTACTTTGGTGCGTTATGGTCCACCTGGTTCCTTACCACATTTCCTTCGTTATATATATATATATATATATATATATATATATATATATATATATATATATATATATATATATATATAATGTAGGAGGTGAGTTTTATTGTAGTACAATAAAGCAATGCAGATATCGGATAAGAAGCACTCTACAGTTTGTGGGACTGGAGTATGCATAATATAAGATCAAAAGATGGTTAAAGGAGTTCCATATATTTTATTATGCGCATTTCAAAAACAAACATCATCATGCAATAATATTTGTGTTTTCATCAGATAAAACAGGAGAACATGATATGAAGGCTAAAAAACACTTGTGGATAGTGCAGTTTTGTTGATTTAAAACTGTTGATTTAAAACTGCACTATCCACAAGTGTTTTTTAGCCTTCATATCATGTTCTCCTGTTTTATCTGATGAAAACACAAATATTATTGCATGATGATGTTTGTTTTTGAAATGCGCATAATAAAATATATAGAACTCCTTTAACCATCTTTTGATCTTATATTATATATATATATATATATATATATATATATATATAATGGAAAAATTTGAACAGGAACAAAACAGAGAGGCAGTACAACGAATGTTTATTAATTTCACGCTCTGGAGAGTGGGGTGTTGGTGGGGGAAGACGTTTCGGGCATAAGCCCTTCCTCAGGTGAGAAGTGTGTGGGAACAGAGTTCAAAGGGTGTGTAGGGGGGTGGTGGAGAGACATATAGCGAAAGGAAACGGTGCGAATGAAAAAAATAAAAATAAAAATAAAAATAAAGCATGATCAAAATACAAGGAATGAAATAAATTTAAATATAAAAGCATGATCAAAATAAACTGAAATTAAAAGGGGGGTAAAACAGGTGGTGGAAGGGTGTGGGGTGTGTAGGGGTGGTGGCAGGTGGAGTGGGGAGAGGGAGACGGGGTGTCCGAGCGGGGAGGGCTGAAGGTGGTGTGTATGTGTAGGTGTACGTGTGTGTGTATGTGAAAGTAAGGGTTGGGGGAAGTACGGGGTATATATATATTTATATATATATATATATATATATATATATATATATATATATATATATATATATATATATATTTATATATATTTATATATATATATATATATATATATATATATATATATATATTTATATATATTTATATATATATATATATATATATATATATATATATATATATATATATATATATATATATTTATATATATTTATATATATATGTATATATATATATATATATATATATATATATATATATATATATGTATATATATATATATATATATATATATATATAAATATATTGGTATGGTATACTTACCTATACAAATAATTAATGTTATACACATAAAATATACTTAGCTACCACATCAAGACGTAAATGATCCGCATATTGTTCGTACTATCCGTTAGGGTATAATCTGGGGCTGTAATACACGAAGGTTTTATGCAATTGGTGTTTTCAAGCTGAAATTGCCTCAGATTCTTTGTTTAAGATGTGGTCATTGGTGTAGAGCATTTCATGGGCTTCAGCGGCGTAAAGATCAAAAGGTCTTTTATATCCGTTATACGATCTAGCTTCATCTAGGATCACCCAGTGTTACCTATATTGGGTGTGGTTGTCTTTTAGACTCCAGATATAAGCTGAAAGTGACGTCATATTCCTTCTTAAAGGGTTAAGAAAAGAATGGATGTGCATGTAAAGACGCTGCTTGAATCCATTGGTGGTTAACCCTATGTAGGCCCTACGGGACGTGGGTGTTTCGACCTTACATTTGTAGACAATGTTATTGGAAAGGCATTTCCCGGATACAGAGCAATCAGCCCAATTCTTACAATTACTGTTAGAACTAGCTACATGGTTGTTAATGTTCCTACGGCTAGGTAATTTAGCTAAATTTGAAGCAGTGATGTCATGTGCAAGTTTATGAGTCGTAGCGTAAGATATATTAATGGGATTTCTATTAAATGAAATGTTTCTTAATAAGGGAGAGAAAGATCTTAGCTAATGGTGTGGCCACCTCCATATTATATGGTGGGTTATATCATATAAGCGTCGGCATCTATTTTTCCTTGGTCTATGCTCATAGTATATGCTACCTTATCGACAAATCAGCTCCGAGCAAGAGCTTCATTGTAATATGTGGAATGGTCGGTGAAAATATGCTGGTTTGTAGATAGACGGAAAAGCCTCAAAGAAACATTTCTTACCAGGTTTTTGGTTATGCTGGCAGGATGGTTAGAATGCATACTTATGTAATTAAGCATATCATTCGGCTTTCTATACAGGTAGTTCAAGACATTCGACAAATTGAGGGTAACGTCGAGGTAATGAACGACCGAGAGGTTTGCCTGAACCTGTATGGAAAGGTCGAAGCTTTTAAAGAAGGCTGTGAGTTCTTTTCTGAACCTGTTGCAAGCGCGTGGACCGCACTTTGCCATGGTCAAAAATCCGTCATCACGGTACAAACCACCGCCCACATTGGGGAATTCTTCCTTGATAGAGAAAAGAAAGAAAAGGCCGACAAGATCTGTAACCTCCGCCAAATCGCTGGCGCTGACACTCACGTCGAATGGGGTACTATTAGATTTTTTTATCAAAATAGAGTCGTCGAAATTAATCACCGACTTACGGGCATTGAGGATGACATCAATTTCGAAATCCTTAACCAACGTGAGCGTTTTAGCGAAATTGATAGCTCTAAGAAGAAGTGGTAAAGTGATGGAGGAATAGTAGTTGTTGATGTCGAATTGGATAAAACGGCAATGTTCCTTGTTCCATATGCCATTAAACCAATCAATCACCGCGCAAGAATTATTCCACAGTGCAAGAGGGCCCAAGCTTCTAATTTCAGGTATAATTCTGCCTAGTATTCTTTTACTAAGTCTACCTAAATCAGACTTTGTAGGGCTAATTAGCCGAATAGATGTGTTGTTGAGGAAATTGGGTTTGTGATCCTTCAGGATAAAGTGGGGAGAAAAAGGGTCCATGGCGGGTGTTTTGCGTATGCCTGTGTATGTACGTATATAGATGCGTGTATGTATATATTTAATTATTTGATTTTAATAACCTCTGTTATTTTCGTTCTACTAATTTATTTACATTATTCTTAACTCTTAAACCGAGAATTATTCGGTTTGTTTCCTAAATAGAATATTAGTCTACGACTTCAGTTTTGTTTTGGCGTGTATTTGTTCTCATCGATCCACATAACGACGTTTTATCTCCGCTTTTTTCCGTGCATTGCCAGGGAATGTCTTCACGAACCAAAGTATCGTCTTCCTGTTTTCCTTCGGTTGCAAAGTTTTTCGCAATATTTACTTCTGCGTTCACAGATTGATTTTTTTGCTTTCAGAAGATCCCGTTAAGGGTGAAAGCAACGATTCTTTGCTTAAACTTTAATCTGTTATTTTAATATATATATATATATATATATATATATATACATATTTTTACCTGTTTCAGCCATTCGACTGAGGCCAAGCTGGGGCGCCGCCCTTGAAATATATATATATATATATATATATATATATATATATATATATATATATATATATATATATATATATACATATTTTTACCCGTTTCAGCCATTCGACTGAGGCCAAGCTGGGGCACCGCCCTTGAAATATATATATATATATATATATATATATATATATATATATATATATATACGTTGCAACCGAAGGAAAACACGAAGACGATACTTTGGTTCGTGAAGACGTTCCCTGGCAATGCACGGGAAAAAGCGAAGATAATATATATATATATATATATATATATATATATATATATATATATATATATATATATATATATATATTTCAAGGGCGGTGCCCCAGCATGGCCTCAGTGGAATGGTTGGAACAGATAACAGATTACATGAGCAGCTTATGTTGAAGCTACCAAAGATCATCCTACCATTCAGCAATATACTCCTAAATAGGTACCTACCACAATATGTTTTTACGATATAGGCATTAAAACGACAACACTAATCCTAGCATTCCATTACAGAAATATCAATACCTAATTGCACGCGGACAGATCCTCGGACCCCCTTAGAACACACATACGTACCCAAGACGAGATGTGGATATTTTAAGTAAATCAACGCCTAACCGTAATTTAAGGTAATTTAAGTGCTAGCTTAGTTACTAGTAAATAAACTTGAACCAAAATTCCACTAGATTTTACATTACAAGCACCAGTTGGTTGTTCCTTGTTTTTGCAGATAACTATCGTTGACAAATACATTTAACTGGCCATTCGGTGAATTTACACAATATTAGGGCGATCTGCTGCTAGGTCTGACGCCAATTCTAAAGACCTCTTGTCTGAAGGTGCACGATAGCTGTGCCTTGGGGAAGACATACACTAATATATTTTTTCGATAAATATAATACCATGCCCTTTCCATGATTACTCTATCTCACATTTGCCAGGGAGCGATGCGCAGATAGATGCACACATGAATATAAACACTCACTAAGCTAGATATCTACACACATAGTGGACAAACCACATCCCTGATCATAGAATCAGTAAAAATCCAAGCCCTTCGGCAATCAGTCTGGAACTAGCTGTTGAAATGGCAAGAGCTCAGCCATCGGGTCTTTTTATAATATAACTTTTTTTATAATATAGCCATACTCTACGACGCCAAGTATTGAGTACACTGTTGGGTAATGTTCTCACCAGTTTCAAACTGAACCCATCCCGATTCATATATATATATATATATGAATGTATGTATAGTATATTTGGCAATATACCGTATGTTTAATTAAAAATATTTTGAAGACTTTGCGCTATCATTTTAAAGTAGTGACTATGTTACTTATTTCTTTTTTTCGGCAAAGAAGGGAGAGAAACTAACAGATTCTGTTACACACTGTTGGTGTTCCTCAGAGCAACGTACTCCCTGCCTTAACGAAAATTATAGATGCGGGATTCTTATAGAATTGCAGTAATAATCAGGAACTGATTATACAGAGAGATTACCAGTCCAGCAAACATTGAAAATTAGGATTGATGCTCTGAAATAGCGTTGTATTAAAATGATATGCTAAAAATAATAGCCTTAATACACCCAACGTATACGCTCACCTAGTTAGGGAGCCGAAATACAAATAAAATATAGAGTTACTAACTCATATTGATACCCTGCAATTAACAAGCTCAAAGTATAAATACTGAGCATTATATCATATCCACTCACACCACTTCTAACATCCAGAACACGAGGTGAGATTTTCATTCGTGTGGCTTTTAGTTGTATGTGTTTGTTCCATTTGATCTTATCTCGTGCTGAGGAAAACCTACGGATTATCTGTTACAAACACAATTTTCAGGGCAAAATAGATGAAATCTCTAATCTGTCCGAGAGATGAAATAGTTATTGAGACGGTCTGTATATATATATTCTATATCTTCCGTTTGCTTCAGGTTAAATTTATCAAACCAATGTGGTATTTCAACCCTCGTAATTTTAGACACACAATTTACTGTCTTTATTTCCAAATATATTATTATAGAATGCTCAGTATTTATACTTTGAGCTTGTTAATTGCAGGGTATCAATATCAGTTAGTAACTCTGTATTTTATTTGTATATATATATATATATATATATATATATATATATATATTAGAAAGTGAGGTTTTTTTACAAAATGAAAAATAACCGAGGTGTCCTACACGAGTGAAAGTATAAAGAAAAAAAGATGAAATCGAAAATGCAACTGGAGTCTTATTTTTTTTTAAAATATATATATTTATTTGGTTCCTTTACCGGTTTCGCAGTTCTTCTGCTTTTCAAAAGTAGAGTTGAGATGGAGGGTCTGTGGTTTTTCTCAGATGTGAGAAAAACCACAGACCCTCCATCTCGACTCTACTTTTGAAAAGCAGAAGAACTGCGAAACCGGTAAAGGAACCAAATAAATATATATATTTAAAAAAAAAATAAGACTCCAGTTGTATTTTCGATTTCATCTTTTTTTCTATATATATATATATATATATTTAGCAGATTCGTTGTGAGTTCTATTGTACTATGAAATATGTGCTTCATGTATGTATTTCTAGTTTATCAATGCTTGTATAACTATGGTGATGAGTTGTTGGGCGTTGTTATTGTCTTATTATCATCTGTTGAAGATAGAAGGATTTTTACATAGGATTGGAATTTTTCTAAGTGATGTTTGAACACTTCCACAGCAGCCATCATTACACTGTTGCTTCCATTATGTAAATAAACGGTGTAGTATAGGCCTTTTACTTGATTGTTATCTTAGCATATATTTTCCTGTTGAGAGAATCTCTCTGTATTCTTATTTATTCGATGATATACATCCGACGTTTGTTATTTTAGTCTCTAGAATATTCCAAATGTTGATAATGGTGTATCTATTTTTGCTATATTCTTGGAAGTAGTAGTTCAAGGATGGCAATGATTTCCAGTGCCTTACGATGTTTTATTGATATTTTAGATACTTTATTGATTTCACAGCTGATATAATCTAGTGTAATATGAGTATTTCATGACCAATTATGGGAGAAGTAAATATATAGCCCCAGAACCAATGTTTACCGAATTACTACTGGGCCTTTATCACAGATAGATCTCAATTCGATACCTTTCAACACATGAGTACGATTTAATTATTATACGTTAGTAATTGCCAAGTTCACGACTGAGTTTGATAGAGTACAACACATGAGTACTATATGATCGAAATGTGTTAATAATTACCAAATTCGAGACATAGTTTAATAGCTTGCGTCATATGAGTACCATGCAGTAAGAGTATTGGTTATTTCCAATAATAAAAAAAAAAATACAGAAATGAAAAGTGAGCCAATGGCTACGGGTTTATGTATTGAATTACGTACGCAAAAAAATATTCTATTAATTAAAATTTCCTTCTTAATTAAAATATGAAAACAAAATCCCAGCGGTTATTGTTAGTCATTTAACTATGTTTTGATGTTTTGACGACGATGACGGTGACGGTGATTATGGTGATGGTGTCGACTATGATTATGAGGGGCAAAACGACGATGATGATCATGGTAATGGTAGTAGTGGACGATATTTATAGTAACAATAAGCGAAAGAGATTTTCTATGATGATAGTGTTCAAAATTTAAGCAAAATGAAACTGGTATATAAATGAATATATATAAATGAACTCTACACACAAGAGTTCATTTTTCCAGTCTCTGTCTAAACAAGGAAGATGAAAAGAACTTGCCTCAACACTTAATTTTAAATCTTCAATTTTTAGTCTTTAATTCTTATTAATTCTTTTTAATTTTAATACTCAACATTTGATAAGATGAATTTAACTAATACATCGAAACCGGTAATACTTTTTACACTTTATATACATTATAAAACTAATTTTTAAAAAGAATTGTCCCTTTCATTTTTTAAATAATGTCACTTTGACGAATCAAAGAAGGGAAAAAAAGAAATAAAGTAAAGCTGAACCTTAAATATGTTCCGTGGTATTTCCAATTTCACCGGTTCTCTATAACACCCTACTTTCCTTTTAATATATATATATATATATATATATATATATATATATATATATATATATATATATATATATATATATATATATATATATATATATATATATATATATATATATATATATATATATATATATATATATATATATATATATATATATATTATATATATATATATATATATATATATATATATATATATACATGTGTGTGTGTGCGTGTGTGTTCGTGTGTGTTAAAAATAAATAAATAAATTAATTAATTAAAAGACACTTGCCAAGAATTGCTTCGAGGTTTAGTAGCAAATGCCAAATTTCCAGCACCAGAGTCATCCCTCTTTATTTGTACTATTATTCCATACTATTTTCCTCCACGTACACATAAATGCAGACACATAGATAAAACCAACGATAAACCCATCTATTTTGCACCCCATTCGAATTAACATTTGTTTGGAGTTTTCTTTCAATTAATTAATTAGTTAATTAATCATAGCATTTCATTTTATTTTATATTTATATGTACTATGTATATATTATTGAAAATGCGTTATTGAAAATTATTAATGGCAGCATTGGTGGTGGTACCGGTGCAGATAATGGATGTGATGTTGATGAGGAGGTGACAATACTAGTTTTGTTCGTGATATTAGTGGTGATGGTCTTGGTTGTAATTGATGGATGCTTGTAATACTATTGGTGTCGGTTGCTGCAAATGATGATGGCTATAGTGATAATAGTTGTGGTGGTCGTGGAGTTAATAGTTGTGATAGTGGAGATGGCAACGTGAACATTCTGGTGGTGATGGTTTAACTGGTGGAGGATGATGCTCACAGACGTCGATATCATCATCAGTTTGGTAGTGTTGTTGGTGATAAAATTAGTGGCGATCATTGATGTCCTAATTGCTGTGCCGGTAATGCTGTCTATGGCTGCATTGGACGCATTGAAAGTGATAGATAGTTTAGCTAAACTGAAGATTTTTGTTTAAAATATATATTATTTCTTACTTTATTTAATCATTTCCATTTGAATGTTTTATTTTCATTTATTGATTTATTTTTTGAAAGTCTAATCAATATTTGGGAACAGAAAAAATTGATTATAAGCTCATCACTTAGTGTGTGCTACAACTCCGCTCCTTGGATTATTGTCAATGTTTCATTACCAATCAACATTTATTCAAACTTGTAGATAATTTGCAGAGGATTTACTTTGACTTCTGTCATACAATTCTGTAGACTAAATTTAGTTTTTCCCTTCAGTTTCAGCTTCTACAATCTTTCATCTCACAATTTAAAAAATGCAAAATCAAATGGATTTCTATTTCCAGGAGTTGCTCAAGAATCTAAATGAATCTCCAGTACTGTTGAACGTATGTGTGCTTGTGTATAAGTTTATGTTTGTGTGTATATATTAAATACATTGGTTCACGTATATAAGTGTATGCACACACACACACACACACACACACACACACACACACACACACACACATATATATATATATTAAAGAGGAGATATGTATCATAAGAAAGGAGGAGAGAGAAAAAAATAGATGACGATAGCCGAAGCGGGGTGCGCTCAATATTTAGGGTAACAGTATTAAATATTAAAGAGGGGTTAATATTGAATGAAGAAGGCAAACAGAGCAAGTATTTATATATATATATGTGCGTGTGTGTGTTTGTGTGTTACGTATTTCCGTAGAAAAGGTAAAGGAAAGAAGAGTGCTCTATGTATAGTACAGAGCTATTTAATTACATAATAAACAACACACTATAATTATTCCATTATCAAAAGTTTCAAGAAACTAGACGATCCTAACAGAAATGTCCAGTAAGCTCATCAGATGAAATATTTATCTGATTATAAATATTTCATCTAATGAGCGTTCTGGACGTTTCTGTTAGGATCGGCTAGTTTCCTGAAACCTTTGGTAATGGAATAATTATATTGGGTTGTTTATTATGTAATTATATATATATTTATATATATATTTATATATATATATATACACACACATACATACAAACATACATACATTATATCATTATGTGTCTAATGAAACAATACAAATAGTATCACTCTCCTTCTGGATATAATTCACGTAAACATGCTTTTTTCTTTCTAAACTAGGTTTTAGATACAAAATGAAAGAGGTGTATAGAAGAAGTAAAAGGAAATGGATGATGCAAAGTAGATTTGAATAGAAAGAAGCATTACGAGCTGAAAAAGGGTCATCATTTATCTATTATTGCCATAAAGGCAGTGGGTGAGGGTACATTACAGCGACGAATTATATAAAGGTGCAGTGGTTTGCATAGAAATGGTATAGAGGATATGTAATAGTATATACAATTTACATTTATCTCAAAAAGATGACCACAATATAGGGTCAAAGAATTAACTGTGCTGCAAAGGAAAAATATCCTCTCCCAGCTGTACTCCTGGTCTACAGATACAAGGTGAGATTAAGTCCCTTTATTTGTGCCATAAGCACAACTCTCACCAATCTACCAAGAAAGTTTTGAAATGGAAGTACTTCTCTTTCTACCTCAACAATCCTACCTAAATAGATGGTAAGTAAATCAATGATGGTTTGGTCGTAGAGGACACTGTCTGCTTTCATAGATACAGAAACGTGTATTCATGTACTTAAACATATATAAGTAAGTGCAGATAAGAGAAAGAAATAGCGCGTGTGTATGACTATATATTCCTAATTATGTGAGCGTTGATATGTGTTGTGTGTGATTATGTATAATTTAGATTTTTTTTAGTGAATATATAAATTTATATATTGCCACAGTTCCGTTCAAAAATGATAGTAATTATTTCTATTTCCTTTCTATAAACTTTGAGGTTTTTGCTTCAAGCTTTGCACGAATTACTTCTCAAGTCTCTTTTTGTCTTCTTCCAGTTAGTTGTACTGCACGATCCTTGTCATTTTTCAGCTTCTGGCTCTCCTTCAAGTTGATCACACTAACATAGGTTTCTCATTGGTTTGAAACATTAAATATAAATGCTCCTTCGCCAGTACGTGTTTTATGAGGTTAATTGACGTTTCAGTGGATGTTAAGCAGTATGTGAGGTTACATAAATAAATATATCCAAAGAGCTATAGAGTAGATAGACGCGTATGAACCTAGAGAAAACTATTTCAGTTCATCTAAGCAAAATATTGAATCACTGACAGTGCACTAGACAAGTAGATTGATGTACACACACACACATGTATATATATATATATATATATATATATATATATATATATATATATATATAGAGAGAGAGAGAGAGAGAGAGAGAGAATGAGAGAGAGAGAGAGAGATAGATAGATAGATAGATAGAGAGAGAGAGAGAGAGAGAGAGAGAGTGAGAGGTAGAACACTGGAAGGTAATATCCGTAGTGGTAGAGCACTCAGCTCATGGGACGAGTTTGGTAGGAGTAGTAACACTCAGTTACTTCACCATACCGAGAACAATTGTTTCACCTTATGCGGATATTCAGCTCGGACTGAAGAGTTTGGCTTTCTACCTGTGAGCGCTCTTCAGAGTTTGGCTTGCTACCCTGTGAGCGCTCTCTATATCCTCATGTCCTACACAACTTTGTGTCTCACCAACATCAGAATGGATTTATACGAACTGGATTACTCTCTGAATAATATTCCTACTCCCTCCAACCATGTTTACCTAAAGCTTCTCCTACAAAAAGCGGAAGATGTCGTCAGACGCTTAAGATGGCGAGCCCTAGCTTTTGACGGCAAAATTACAGGCATCAGGAACACGTTCAACCTGAAATCGAGAACCTACCCTCCTAAGGTAATTGAACTCACTCCTTTCGAAATAGACCTTCTTGACTTAGTCGCTAACATTTCCTTTCGCAAACACTCTAACAACTTCCAAAGTAAACTTAGAAATGATATTAAGAAATTTAGGTTTTCCAATAACACTTTCGTTCTATCTGACAAAACCAATAATATTTATGAAGTCGACAACACTACTTACAGCCACTTGGCACATAAGCCTATAACCTCTAAATATATGAAGGCTAACCCTATAGCCTACCACGACATCAATACAGAAGCCAAAGACCTTGCTGCCGCCCTTAAGGTGGGTAAGAAACTAAAAGGTTTTGCTAAGCGTGAGGCGCTTCTCACCCTGAAGGATCACAAGATAGACTGTGTTTCTAATCCCACGTATAGACTACTAAACCCGACATGCACGGAAATGGGACTATTCAGTAAGGCTATACTTAGTAACATAGTTAAGACCATTACGACCAAGTCCAACCCGTCGATCTCAGAAACCCTGTTAAACAAAATATTGGAATTTGCTACCACTTACACTATCATCCATTTTTTAGACAGGGAAATCATCGCACACTGCCGGAAAACCTCCTCTTCAACAACGGAGTAGGCTGAACAAAGATGTCAACCATTCCATGGTATCGCTTGACAGTGCTGACGTATGCGACTTGGTTGGCTTATTTATTTTAGACATATTACGTGTTAGATTCCCGGACTTCCACACGGGAATATACCGCGAAGATGGCCTGACCTTATCGAACCATAAAAGTGGTCACGACCTGGACCAGTTTAAAAAAATGTAACTTCTACCTTTAATGAGTTAGGACTTAGGATAACAGTAGCTACCAACCGCTCTAGCGTAGATTACTTAAACATTAATTTAGACCTTCGCACACATACCTTCACACCATTCCATAAGCTAAACGAAAAACTTAATTGCATACACAAGGACTCATGTCAGATCTTATTGTTTTTAGAAACTTCGTAAATAATATCAGTACTAGAATCTCTAACCTCTCCTCTAATAAGGTTATCTTTGACAGAGCGGCACCCTATTATAACACGGCGTTAGCTAACAGCGGCTTCTCGCAACCAATTACTTACTCCCCCACTAACAGCAACAGAAATAAAAAAAGAAATCGTAACAATAGATAAACTATCTGGTTCTCTTCTCCCTTCTCACTCAACGTTAAAACTAATGGAGAAAAATGTTTAGCCCTCTTAGATAGACACTTTCCCATAGCTCACAAATACCGCTCCATCATTAACAGACACAGAGTAAAACTAGGGTACTCCTCCGCTAAGAATATGAAAGCCCAC
>OZ024742.1:207371322-207373822 GCA_964016885.1 Eledone cirrhosa | reverse complement strand
CTAACTTCGCACAAAACATCGTCTCCTCAAAGAACAAACAACTCAAACCGTATGGAAGAAATAACCTAGACATCAGTGGAGAGCCGACCAGGAGGTGTAACTGCCCTGATAGATCTATGTGCCCCCTCAACAACAAATGCCGAGAACGTAACGTGATCTACCAGTGTAACGTGAGGACGGACACCTCCAACAAAGCTTATATAGGATTAACCGCGTGTGACTTCAAGACCCGGCTCTACCAAGATCGACATACTTTCCGAAACTCGGTCCGGCGACATGCCACTACACTTTCGGGCCACATCTGGGACCTCCAAGATAATAATATAGCCTAAAATCTCACTTGGAGCTTACTGTCCAAAGCTAACTCTTACACGGGAGAACGCGGTCCGTTTAACTTATGCTCGGAGGAAATATTACAAATTCTGTTTTCGAAGGACCAACTCCTAAACAAGAAAGAGGAACTGGTAACCGCATGCAAACACAGATTGCGTAGGACTTACCTCACCCTCAAACCCCATAATGACCCGGGTGGGTATATAAGGGCTTATACCTCCCTACTTGCCGAATAAGTTAGGGGAAACCCCAGCTTACGTAAGTAGATGTATCTCTTTTCTTTTCCTCTTTGTCTTCTTCCCCTGCCTCATCCTATCACTTCCGTCCACCTCCTATTTTCTTCCTTGTCTGCTTTTCCCCTTCGCCTACCACGATGCAGCCCATCGGGCCGCTGTAGCATCAGTTCCCCACCCCTGTAATTTTAAGATAGAATTGGCCTAATACGTTTTACTAACTACTTATAGAAGACGTGTTAAACCCCTTTAATTATGTATCAGTTCTGGTACTAGAAGTTTTTTCTACAAGTTTTTTTCTATTCTCAACTTATTAACCTGTAATTGGAAGATAGCATTGTGATTTTTTTATTCATTTCTCACTATCTAATTTTATATAGTTTTTTATTTCTTTCTATTATCTTTTATTGTCTCCTACTCTCATTCGATTTACCTATTCTATAACCTCCCTCTTCCACTTCATACACTATCCTTAGAATCTGCTGTATACATATCACTTTCAACGCTTGACCGCTCCACTCACTCCCCTACATTCTACCAAATGCCATGATAGACTTATTTGTGTTTATAACAAGTTTTAACCAATCCTCTTGGCAACTACAATCTTCCCATATAAGGAAGCATCCCCTTAAAACGTTCGGCTATTTATTCACCAGGTTAAAAATTGTAACTTAGTCGAGAAATAGCCGTCGAAACGGCTTGAGCTCTGCCGTCGGGGTCATACGTTTTCCTATGTATATATATATATATATATATATATATATATATATATATATATATAGTGAAAAATGGAAAGAGAACAAAACAGAGAGGCAGTACGAATAAAGGTTTATTAGTTTCACGCTCATGAGAGTAGAGGGGGGGACGTTTCGGGCATAAGCCCTTATTCAGGCGAAAAGTGGGTGGGAAGAGAGTTCAGTGGGTGTGTAGGGGAGTGGAGGAGAGACATTTAGAAAAAAGGGGGAGAGGAAAGGGAGGATAAACGGTGGAAGGAGTACAAATAAAAAAAAAATTTAAATAAAAATAAAAATAAACATGAAGATAAACAAGTGGTGGAAGGGTGTGAAGCGTGTAGGGGTAGTGGCGGGTGGGGTGTGGAGAGGGAGACGGGATGTCCTAGAGGGAAGGGCTGAAGGTGGTGTATGTGTGTAGGTGTACGTGTGTGTGTGTGTATGTGAATGTGAGAGTTGGGGGAAGAACGAGGTTCCATGTTCAGGAAAATGTGTGTGGGGTGGGGTGTAGGTCGGTGTGTGCGTGCGCGTGTGGATGGGGAAGGGTCTGAGGGGTGGGGGTGGGGGATAGGATCCCGGAGGCTGAGTGTGTATATATGTGGGGGTACGCACGTGTGTGTGGTGTTTATAGGTTTTGTGGATGTAGGTGGCGTGGTTCGAAAAACATTTTTCTGAGTGTTTGTCCGTGGGTAAGTTCCAAAGGTAGTTCCGTAGAGGGTGAGGTGAGGTGCCGGATATTTTCCATGTGATGAAATTAATAGTGGGAACGATGGCCAATGGTGTGTAATCCGTGGTTGTGTTGGTCGGAAGAGGGGATATGTGGGGTGCGCGCGCAACAGGAAGTGGTCAGAGAGTCAAAGCAGGAGGAGGGTAGATGAGAATGACAGGTGGAGAGGGCTGTGTGTCTGTGTGTGCGGAGAAGTGGTCAGAGGGTCACGGCATAGCAGCAGTAGAGGAGAATGGCAGGTGGAGAAAGTCAGTGTGTCAGGGTGTGCGGAGATTCAGTGGACAGGGAAGAGGATGGGTAGGTGGAGTGGGGAGGCGGTCGTGCGGGGGGTGTATTTGTAGAGGTGTTAGTGGGATGTGTGTGTGTGAAGGGGTTTGGGTGGAGCGGGGAGAGGGAGTAAAAGGTGTGGGTGCCGGTGGAGGGAGTGTAGTGTATTGGTGTGTGTGTGCGTGTTTGGATGAGTGTGTGTGTGTGGT
>OZ024742.1:207138822-207368822 GCA_964016885.1 Eledone cirrhosa | reverse complement strand
ATTATTGGAAAATTATTTTTAAGCGAATGTGCCGTCACTGTCAAATATTTTCCTATATATATATATATATATATATATATATATATATATATATATATATATATATATATATATAAGTATTGAAATTTCCGTTGGAAACAGAAAAGGTCATAGAAATGAAGAGTGCTCTATGTAAGTATCAGAGCAAAATTTAATGTATAAAAATCAATACAATATAATTACCTCATTACCAGAGGTTTCCCGAATGAGGCGGGAAACCTCTGGTAATGAGGTAATTATATTGTATTGATTTTTATACATTATATATATATATATATATATTCGGCAAAATCCTACTTCAGTGCCTCAAAAGTGCGCAGTGGGGACCCTGGCTGTCTGATAACTATGGTAGGTGGACTCAATGTCCTGGCAGGTTTTACCATGCAACACAGGTATCAGACTATTGGTCCTAGAGATGATTCATCTTCTAGAGTTCAAAAGCTAGCTAAACTGAAAAGGTACCAGCCTGCTCACCCACCCAGTGCGATGGCGTCATCTTATGGCTAAAACAGCACGAAGAAAAGGGCCTCAGCACCCTGCGCATCAATCGGGCCCCTCCACGACGGCGGAGTGCAACCCGAGCGACGAGAGGCTGCTAAGAATCACAGGTTCCCGAAGAGCGCCATGGAACATGACTAACCTTGCCACATGCACCTACAACTGCAGGTATTTGGAATGGGGGCAAGAATTGAACCACCTAATAGAGGAGAAGAAGAAGATCAGGTGCGACGTGTTAAGGCTGTGCGAGACCCGCCAGAAGATGGAGGCGAGTTCGCGATGGAAAGATGAATGTGCCGTGAGACTCGGGAAAGCAGAGAGTGCCAGATCGGTCGGAGGTATAGGGTTCATCGTAAGCAAGGAATGGGATTCGAAGGTCGCTTCTTTTCAGTTCATATCGTCACGGATTGGTGTACTGAGCGTGAAACTCTCAGGGAAGGCCACCCTCAAGGTCATCCAGAGCTACGCTCCCACAAGTGCCAGCAACGATGATGAAGTGGAAGAATTCTATCGCCAGCTAGACAAAGTGCTAGCTGTGAAGTCCATTTACACCGTCGTAATGGGAGACTTCAACGCAAAGGTCGGACAAGGACGGCAAGGGGAAGAATATGTCGGAAGATTCGGCCTAGGAGAGCGAAATGAGAGAGGAGAGCGTCTGGTCACCATGGCGGAGGCAAGACGGCTCTGCATCGGAAACAGCCTATTCAGGAAGAAGGAGGAGAAGAGGTGGACCTGGGTATCGCCGAAATTCTGAGCACCGAATCGAGATCGACTACATCCTGGTCGACAAGCGACGCATACTACAGGACGTCTCCGTCATAACGCCATTCAATGCTGGCAGTGATCATCGTCTGGTGAGAGCGAAGGCCGTCATCGACCGGACGAGGGAGAAGAAGGCGCTGCATTTGGCTTTGAAGGGAGAACGCGTCGGGGTCTTCAACGAGGTGCAGCTGCAGGAAGCCATCATGCAGGAAAACTGGCGTCAGGTAGACGGCAGAGACGCTGACTACAACTTACTGATAAGGAAACTGAAGGAATGCGTGACGAAGGCTAAGGGTGTGTGCCCGAGGGAGCAGAAGGGAAGAGTCTCGGAGGAAACTATGAAGTTGCTTCAGAAGAATATGAAGGGGACACCTGAACACCACCTCGAATATTCCCTTCTCAGCAGAGTGATACGTCAACAACTGACGAGAGACTTCGAGGCATACCAGATGGAGAAGCTCCTGAAGGCCGCAGAGGAAAAGAAGAGCCTCACGAAATGCGAGAAGGACATGGCAATGTGCAGTTCGAAGGTGACGACCCTGAAGAACACAGCTGGAGTACCGGTCAGCGACAAGAGTGAGGCAGGGAAAGGTTTGCGAAGACTTCTACACTGAGCTCTTCAAGTCTGCCGGGAATGTGCAGCCGTTGCCGTCACTCCAACAGGAAGAAAATGTGCCACCCGGCCTTGTCAGTTAGGTCCAAAGAGCCGCTGGCTTGATGAAAAGTGGAAAGGCGCCTGGGAAAGACGGTATAACATCGGAGGTGTTGAAGTCAGGCGGAGAGCAGCTCTGGAAAATGCTCGCCGAGCAATTCACACACTATCTGGACGAGGGAAGAATACCCTCGCAGTGAAAAGAGTCGAATGCCATCCTGTTATAAAAGAAGGGCGATAGATAGATCTGAAGAACTACCGACCCATATGCCTGCTGTCGGATCTATTTTTCCTAGGTCTATTCTCATACTCTGTATATGCTACCTTATCGACAAATCCACTCCTAGCAAGAGCTTCATTGTAATATGTGGAATGGTCGGTGAAAATATGCTGGTTTGTAGATAGACGGGAAAGCCTCAGAGAAACGTTTCTTACCAGGTTCTTGTTATGCTGGCAGGATGGTTAGAATGCTTACTTATGTAATTAAGAGCATCATTCGGCTTTCTATACGGGTAGTGCAAGTCGAGGTAATTAACGACCGAGAGGTTGTCCTCAACCTGTATGGAGAGATTGAAGCCTTTAAAGAAGGCTGTGAGTTCTTTTCTGAACCTGTCGCAAGCACGTGGACCGCAATTTGTCATGGTCAAAAGACCGTCATGATGGTACAAACCACCGCCCACGTTGGGGAATTCTTACTTGATAGAGAAAAGAAGGAAAAGGCCGATAAGATCAGTAACCTCCGCAGAATCGCTGGCGCCCATACTCACGTCGAATGGCGTACTATTAGATTTTTTAATCCAAATAGAGTCGTCAAAATTTATCACCAACTTACGGGCATTGAGGATGACATCAACTTCGAAATCCTTAACCCCTTTGAGTGTTTTAGCGAAATTGATAGCTCTAAGAAGAAGTGGTAAAGTGATGGAGGAGTAGTAATTATTGATGTCGAATTGGATAAAACGGCAATGTTCCTTGTTGCATATGTCGTTGAACCAATCAATCACCGCGAAAGAATTGTTCCAGAGTGCAAGAGGGGCCAAACTTTTATCAGGTATAATTCTATCTAAAATCCTTTTACTAAGTCTACCTAAATCGGACTTCGTAGGGTTAATAAGCTGAATAGAGGGGTTGCTCCGGAAATTGGATTTGTGATCCTTCAGAGTAAAGTGGGGAGAAAATTGGTCCAGATGTTCAGGCCGGTCCAGAATATGAGATCAGAGGTGATTTTAAACCCAGCATCGTTGATTTCATTAATGACGCTCCGATATAGTTTTACGGTAATCCTTAGTTACAGCATTATGTACCAGTTGATGGTAAGTACTGCGCTCTACTTGATATAGATTGCCAGTTTTGTCGGCATTATAATCCTTAATAGAACGAATTCTATTCTTCATGTCTAGCTGAAAGGAATTGCTCCTATTCCGAAATTTGATACTCCGTATGAGTTCCAAAACATCATTTTCGAAGGGTAGCAATGCTGGGTTACTCGGAGGGTTGTTATCGGTTTTAAACTCAAATTTATCCTGTTTGTTGTCCGCTTTTCCCTGATTATCGAAATAAAAGGCACGCCAACGCAACCTTTTAATGAACACGTCTTTTTTCTGTGTCAGCAGTGTTAGGTATGTTTTCCTGTTAGGTACGTGTATGTTCTTTGTAGAAATATTCAGATGTTGTTTCTACAACAATAGAGTGCTCAACCGAGGGAGCCAAATAGTAATAATAATATATTTGAAGACTAAATCCAAAGAGAGCTCGATAAGGATAAATATATATCAAATATATAAGAACCGTAGAGCAAATATTTATTAAAATAACAGATTAAAGTTTAAGCAAAGAATCGCTGCTTTCACCCTTAACGGGATGTCCTGAAACTAAAATAATCAATTTGTGAACGCAGAAGTAAATATTTCGAAAAACGTTGCAACCGAAGGAAGACAGGAAGACGATACTTTGGTTCGTGGAAACGTTCCCTGTCAAAGAACGGAAAAAAACGAAGATAATACATCATAATATGGAGCGCTGAGAACAATTAGACGCAAAGACAAAACTACGTTTATGGTATAACTGAAATCATAGACTAAAATTCTATTTAGGAAACCGAATGGTTTTCGAAATATTTACTTCACAGATTGATGATTTTAATTTCAGAAGATTCCGTTAAGGGTGAAAGCAGCGATTCTTTGCTTAAACTTTAATCTGTTATTTTAATATATATATATATATATATATATATATATATATATATATATATATATATATATATATATATATATATATATATATATATATATATATATATATATAATTATTTATTTATTAAAATAACAGATTAAAGTTTAAGCAAAGAATCGCTGCTTTCACCCTTAACGGGATATTCTGAAACTAACAAAGTCAATCTGTAAACGCAGAAGTGGATATTTCAAAAAACGTTGTAATCGGAGGAAGACAGGAAGACGATACTTTGTTTCGTGGAAACATTCCCTGGCAAAGAACGGGAAAAAACGAATATAATACGTCATTAATAGGAGCGGTGAAAAACAATTACGCGCAAAGAGAGAACCACGTTTATGGTATAAAAGAAGTCGTAGACTAATGTCTTTGCTTAAACTTCAATCTGTTCTTTTAATAAATATTTGCTCTACGGTTCCTATATATTTGATATATATTTATCCTTATCGAGCCCTCTTTGGATTTTAGTCTTCAAATTTATTGTTATTACTATATATATATATATATATATATATATATATATATATATATATATATATATATATATATATATATATACACACATGTACATGCACATGCCTATGTGCGCGCTCATATACACGTATAAACAGATATACATCTGTCTATATATATCGCAGGAACACGCTCATCGCTGCGTGTACCCACATACACCCATGTACATGCATATAGCAGAGGTAATAATAACGACTAATAATTAAGAGATGGTACGCAGATAAATATAAAGAGTTATAATTAGAAGAAGAATGTTCAAATAGCTTTATTTCGCTTCTCCGTGTGTTTGGTCGATATATGGCTGTGAATTACTAGGTATTCCTCAGGTTCTGCTCGTCCAGTACCTAATAACTTTGATAGGTTTCGGCCAGTATTGACCCAGGCCATGTCTAACTTAATAACTGTTTCTACGTTAGGCACAAGGCCAGCAATTACCAGTACATTACTGGTACTTTATTTTATGGACCCCGTAAGGATGAAAGGCAAAGTTAACCTCGGCGGGATTTGAACTCAGAATGGCAAGGGCCGTAACTCTATGTGCCAAAGCATGGCATCCGACACTCTACCAATACTGCCAATCCACCGCATGTCTAACTTAATAACAACACCTGGTGAAGTCTTACAAATCAGGGTTTGGACACCATGGCCCACTCGAGCAGAGAGTTATTGTTTGCTGAGTTATATCCGGGAGTAGGAGGCTTATCCGGGATTGTTTTAAGGAATTTGTCCAAAGACTTCTTGAACTTGATGGGGTCTGTTTCTGTTTTGATGTGTTTTGGTGTAATGTTAAAGAGAGCAGGGCCAATTGAGGTGAAATAATTGTGCCGCATTGTTGTTATGAGATGCGAGTGGGGTTTTTGTCGTGGGCAAATAGCACGGGGCCCAAGCCTTCAGTGTACATTAAAGATGATGTCAAGATCATTTGGGCAAAGCTGATGGAATATTTTCCACATCATACAGATAATGTAACGATCACGGCGACGTTGGAGAGAATAAAGTTTTAACTTTTCTAATCGACCCCAATAGTCAAGGCCTATCATGCCATCTATCTCTTTTGTAATCGAACTTTAGGGAGCTTCAACTTTCATGATACTTTGTTTAGTATGGGGAGACCACAGTGGACAATAATATTCAAGGTGGGGTCAAGCAACAGTGGAGAAGAGAAGGATAACAGTGTGGATATCTCTCGACTGGAAGGTTCTGAGAATCCAGGAACACATTCTGCGGGTCATGTCAACTTTGCTGTTTATATGAGTGGCCCAGCTTATTTTGTTATCCACAATAACTCCCAGGTCTCTGATGTTGTTGGATGCCACTAGAGGTTCACCCGAAGGAAGAGAGTATGGTAGTTTCAGGGCATCCTTTTTTCCAAAGTAGATTAATTCAAACTTATCCTCATTCAACATCATATTATTCTTTTCTGCCCATTGGATAACAGCCAGTAGGTCTGGCTGAAGGCATGTCCGGTCACCAACCTCATTGATGACCTTTTGGAGCTTGGAATCATCTGCGAAGATTCTTATGATGCTGTGCTTGATGATGTCAGTAATGTCATTAATGTAGATGATGAAAAGAAGTGGGCCCAACACAGTGCCTTGTGGGACGCCACTGCTGACTTTGGCAGGGCTTAATTTTACTCCTTCGACTACATTTTGGGTTCTGTCTGCCAGGAAACATTTGATCCACTGTAGTAACTTTCCAGAGACACCAATATTGGATAGTTTTTTCAGTAGAATCTTATGAGCAACCCTCTCAAAGGCCGTGCTGAAATCAAGGTAGATGACATCAGTGTTGGAGCCCTCTCCCAAGGCTCGTAAAACATCGTCAAAGTGACGCAAGAGCTGCGTTAGGTAGTCCCTTCCATTACGGAACCCATGCTGGTTGGAGTTCAGCAGGCCGTTGCTTTCAAGAAAGTGGGTTATTCGTGATCTCACCACCCTCTCAAATACCTTGATAATATAAGAGGTGGTGAGATCGGACGGTAGTTCACTGCAAGGGATTATTTCCCTTTTTGAAGACTGAGACAACGGACTGGGACAAGGTTTTCAGGAATATAGTCACTATCCAGTGAGTTCCTCCACAGATTAGCAAGAAGAGATGCTGGCCAAAGTGAATGTCATCGAAAGAAATCTTTGTTGACGGGAATTCTATAATTTTGCTAGTGTTGCCAATGTTCAAAACATTGTAAGCGATGACCAAATGTATACCTCTCACCTCTGTGCGCTACAAGACAACATGAGAGAACGGTTTGTTGACCTTTTGCCAATGGATATCCAAATGTGGATAGCAGATCCCTTCATAGCCACCGTCGACGATTTGGACGTTAAATTTCAGGAATAATTCATTGAACATGAAACAGATGACATGATCAAAATTAGATTTCCCAAATAGGTGAACCCCTTTTTTGGATGCAAGAAGAAATTCAGCGTCGATTTCCACTCATACATGCAGAGGCTAAGAGATTGGCTCTGCCTTTTCCAAGCTCATACTTAGTCGAGAGGAGGTTTGGTGCTGTTTCGAGACCGCACAGTAAGTCTCGCAATCGCTACAATGTAATTACACGGGGAGATAACTGGCTACATCTTACGAAAATTCAGCCTCGTGTCAAAGAGTTAGCTAGACTCCATGAAGCTGGAGGGTTCCATTCAAATGAGGACAAAGTTAAAGTAATTTGATTTATCCGAAAACTTGGATATGCTACTGTTACAAAGCAAACAAAAACTGTTTTATTTGTAATTGTAGTCTGACTGGACTGGAAACCATCTACTATAATTCACTTACTCATTTGTTGTATATATTTTACCGTTTACTAATAAATATACCCTCTTCCGTGGTCATGAAAACCCTCTTCCATGGTCCCTAAGCTCACAAAGCGGAGAGGACATCAAGTTAGATATCAACATTTATTCTGTCCGTTTCATTAAAGGGAAAATTGGAAAGCTTTGCCACTTTCCTCCATATGAGAGCACGCTTTTGATAGACAGGCTTGCTCTTGTATACATTTTCAAAATAGCTGCTATCATCTGGGGGGAATATAACAAATTCAAATGGTCCTTCTTCATAAAAAAGAACATTTATGTTCCTTTTTTTGAAATTTATATATTTCCTTTTAGGGAATGTATTTATACTCTCAGCTTTCTGCAATGGTATCTTTGGAATATTGTTAATCAATTTTTTAGTAATCGACTGATATCAAAATCAGTCGTATATTGAAAAAGGGAAAAATATGGTAGGGGTGTTTCGTGATTTCGTTTGGCCTAAATGAGCTGAGAACTTATGGTCTAAATTAAATGTCTTTCGTTTATATATATATATATATATATATAAACAATTAAGTTAAAAATGTACATCCACATATGTATACTGAAATACTAGTATGCATATGAATACACACACGTATACATATGTAGATGTACCGAGTTTTTCACTGGTCACTTTACTGTGAGTGTCCAGCTATTCTAGTATTTCAGTATACATATGTGGATGTATATTTTTAACTTAATTGTTTAAGCGTCAGTCATACAAAAGTGAGTTACAAACGAAACGAAATTTAATTTCGTTTCGTTATTTGTTTTTATATATATATATATATATATATATATATATATATATATGTATGTGTGTGTGTGTGTGTGTGTGTGTGTGTGTGTGTGTGTGTGTGTGTGCGTGTGTGTGTGTGTGTGTGTGTGTGTGTGTGTGTGTGTGTGTGTGTGTGTGTGTGTGTGTGTGTGTGTGCGCGTGTGCGTGTGTGTGTGAATGTATGTTTGGTATATTTGGCAATAAACTGTAGGTTTAATTAAAAACATTTTGAAGACCATTCGCTATGAGTTTTAAAGTAGTGACTATATTCTCGGCAAAAGCAAAGAAGAGTAATCGACTGCCCTGTTTCTCACTCGTTAGCATTTATGAAGACCATCCACTCCTTCACTTCTGCCGAGAGTTATAAAGCTGGATTCTTATAGAATTTCAGTAATATTTAAGAGCTGGTTATACAGAGCGGTTGCCGCTCCAGCAATATATATATATATATATATATATATATATATAACAAAGTGGCTGAGAGGAGGGTATAGAGAAGGGAGATAGCAGATAAATATTCAACGGTAAGGATGAAACGAAATGCACATCCCTGCAGGATTTGAAATGAGAATGTAAAGGGAGGTAATTAAATACTGGAAGGTATTTTGTCTGATGCCTTACTTACTGAACCATCCGCCGCCTTTATCCCTCGTAAATTATTCGGAATTTATTGCAAAAGTAAAAAAAAATAAAAGAAATAAAGAATATTAAGATAAATAACTTACTAATCAGAAGGCAGAAAGATTGAATTGTATGAGAAAATGTTCCAAATTTAATTACAGATCTGAAAATAGAAAACATCGCTTCTGGTGACTTTGATTTGAATATAAGTGGATTTTTTTCTTTTTACTTGCATGTCTGACTCATAATTCAAGAGTTCATGAGGTCATAAGTACCACATTTCATTGTACCGTTTGTTATTCTAACTCCACTGAACCACTCTTCGCTGGAAGATCAATTTCCATTGGGAACATTTCATGGCATATAAAACAAATAACACAGTAGTATGTAAAATATACTTGTAATTTAATTAACGTAACCATTAACCCTATACTAAAATAATTGTCGGACATAAATTCCGTGTGGTATTTCATTAAATCCCACTACATTCTGATTTCAAATCCAGCAAGCAACATTGTTGATGATGATGATAATGATGATGATGATGGTGGTGTTGTTGCTGTTGTTGTCGTCGTTGCTGCTGCTGTTTCTAATCCAGCTGTAACCATCTCTTTTTTTTTATATATCTTTAACTGCACTCTCTAATCCTTCCTTCTTTTTATAAAAGATTTGAAGTATATTTAGTTGATGTTTCTAGCATGTCGAACGGTTGCAAAGAAGCGCCTTCCTTGCCTTGGCATGACTTCGTTATTCCTTTGTTTCTCTAGAGTCAATAGAATATGAAGCAGGTTTAAAACAGTCCTCAGAAATGGGTCTGCGTCTGTAAAATTATACAGCGCAGTTAGAATATAAAAATGGAATATAATTAGATTGGCGTTTAGGTAGTTTTCAGAGGTAGGGTTTGGTGTCCATACGCTTTGATACGGTGAAAATTTACCTCAGCGAGGAGCAAGTGTGAAGTTAGCTGGAGAGATGATCAGTTAAATCAATCAAAATTGAAATATTTTTTTATAATGCGTTGTTAATGTAGGGAAAGAGAACAAGTTGACGTGATTTAACTGAGCGAGATAGTTGTTTGTTGAAAAGAGATCAGTTGAGAGAATATGTTGTTCTGTTGCTGATTTTATTGTTATTTTTGTGTTGTCCCAGGACATCCCTGAATGAGCAATTCTATGGCAAATATGTAGTCACCCAGACAACGAGGCGTCACTGACAGATCCATCTTTCCAGTTATACTGTATCACTGTCTTGCTAAAGAAAATACTGCTTACTCGGACATACAGTGATGAATCGTATGGGGTGTAGCGTAGCTTTTTGGACATATAACACTCTCTCTTCTGTCTAGTCTACTCTCGTACACCGGTTGGGTCTTCTGGTAGCTACAGTGTAGCTTAGTAATAGAGATCAGTCAGAACATGGCAATTGCTGTCTTTCTGCAATTATTGTTTGGTGCTTTGCATCCCAGCAAAATGTTTGGAGCAAGTGAGGCTATTGATGTTGCTGCTATTTCTCTTTCTAATTGTTTTTCCCATTTGTATGAACTGAGTGTGCGATATAGTCTTTTTATGATGTAATAGTGTTCTCCTCTCGAGTGTTGTATATGCATCAGCATGATTGGAGGATACTTTCCTTGTCATAACAAAAACTGTGAGAGTTGAATTTCTCATTATATTTGTTGTTCAGACGACTAGGATTAGATGTTCATTGTTATCGGGCAGACAGGGATATGTTATCCCTCCACATATATGAGTGAGTGAGGGTGTATGTGGGAATATATATATATATATATATATATATATATATATATATATATATATATATATATGTGGGGGGGGGGCGTGTGTGTGTGCGCGTATGTATGTGTATGTGTGTGTGTGTGTGTGTGAGAGAGAGAGAGAGAGAGAGAGAGTTATTTGTGTGTGTACCAACATCTGTTGAATGAAATCAATTTTGATCTCATATATTTGAATGCTATAATCTACATCTAACCGAAACACCACATCTTCATCACTCCATCTGCATTTGTATGTAGCAATCGTTATTGAAACATTAACTCGCTCCACTACAACGTTCCCTTACTTTATATATACACCCTCCCATGGCAATATGTCAACATATAGAGCTGGTGGATATATATATACTAGCATTAAAGCCCGACGTTGCTCGGGGTCAGTAAGTTACCAAAGTTAGGTTGCACCACACATTTTATGGCAGCACTTTTTTGTCTGTCAGGCACTGGGTGAATGAATTGCAGACCCGTACTGCCGAAGCAGGACCTGCGCCAGCAGTGACAATTGTAGTTTCGCCTATTGATATTATCTCTGTGCAAAGTGTTGAAATTTATTGTTTCACAGTACTTGCGCAACACGCGCGTAGACGATGCCAGCCGAACAACAGAGCTGCGATGGAGTTGTTCTGCATGGTTGTCTAATGTGTGTTTTCTAAATTTAAGACAGTAGGGAGGGTGTGATATGAGGGAGAGTTAGCTGCTGTTTCTAGCAGGTTTAGTGACCTCATAGAGGATATTATTGTGTATAGTAAATAAACTGATACTTTTTTCTTCCACGTTCGTTGACAGAGGTTTTTAAAAAGATTTATCGGTATTTTTTTTTTGTTGTTGAATAAATTTATCTGTTCCTTTTGAATAATTGTTGTTTCGTATGAAATGTAATAAGTTCTCTTTGTCATTGAAGTAAATAAATGTTTGACCGTTCCACACTCAAAAACAAACGTTCTCTCTCTATCTCTCTCTCTCACACACACTCTTCGCTCTCTTCTCTCTCTCTCTCTCTCACACTCTTCTCTCTCTTCTCTCTCTCTTTTTCATTTCTTCTCTCTTCTTTCTTCGACGTTCCTAAAGGAAGTTTGTAAGTTTAAGCGTATATAAGAGAAAGTTGCAGCATCTATGTAGTTTTATTGAATTTTAACGGGAGTAGAGAGAGGTAATCAGATTGTATTTGATGGGTAAAGCGTCATGTATTTAGTTTTTATCGATTATTTCCGTAATTGTCGGGGAGTTTGAAATAAATAAATAGTTGTTGACCTAAGTTAGACCATTTACAACAATCTTACCCACGTTGAGTCGAAACCGTTTGAAATTGTGCAAATGTATAAACATGGAACATGCACGCACACCAACACACACAACAACAATCTGCCTTTTATAGATAATGATAAGTGTGTGTGTGTGTATGTGTGTGTCTATAGATAGATAGATAGATAGATAGATAGATAGATAGATAGATAGATAGATAGATAGATAGATAGATAGATAGATAGATAGATAGATAGATAGATAGATAGATAGATAGATCCACTCACATAGGTATAAGTTTCACTCTGTTCATCTACTAGTATTGCGCCAGGAAGGAATTACTGGGTTAAAGGAATCGTGTGCTTCATCAGTCTTTGTGGAGGTGAGATCCGTGGTGTGGGTTGTGAGAGTAGGGTTAAGTAGGCTAATAACTAGGCTTTTGTGAGGTGAGCCTTGTCAAAGACTGACAAGTATATCAATCAAGATAGCTTACAGATTCAAGTGAAACAAGCCCCCATACCATATTTAATGAATTTTCTGATAATTCCCTGGTCTGCCGATGAATGTATGTATGTATGTATGTATGTACGTATGTATGTATGTATGTATGTATGTATGTATGTATGTATGTATGCTGGTATGTTTGTATGTATGTATGTGTATGTATATATGTATGTATGAATTATGCATGTGTATGTATGTATGCATGTATGTATGTGTCTACTTATATATACATTTATATGTGTCTGGATGTGTGCGAGTGTTTGTGTGTGTATGTGCATGTGTGTGTGAAGGTGTGTGCATGTGTGTGCGCATGTGTATGTGTAAATTCTAGTGAACTGAACAAATTGAGATTATTTTTACAATTTAAAGACGAGAACTCCCTTCAAAGTAATGAAACAGGAACTAAGGAAAATAACTCCAATGATATCCAATTAATACAAATTCCTTTCATCCGAATATTTTTATCACTATTACGTTCGCTTATCCTGTATAAAGGGAACTGTTAGAAGACGTTGAATCTATTTCAACTACGTAGAAACATCCATTTAACCAGATAAGGTACCATGAAATTTCAAGAGAAACAATTACTCATATGAACATTTGAAATGCGATTTTAACAAGATTTCCAACGCATAACCAATAGAAGTAGCAGTCCACTTCACAACATCACACTTACAAGGGTCACGCCATCAATGTCATATTTACAATTAACACGCTCTTTAGGAAATTTTATTTTCACTAATGTTTCCCGAATGAAAAACATATAATGGTGATGCGAACATTTTAAAAGAGAGCAAAATTCGATGTTATCTTATATCTATTGTTATTCAGCTCTAGGTTCCTCAAGGTTCAAACCCGTTTGTCCTCAAAAATCTCCTTTTCAACCATTACATTTAATAACAAGCGAGCCATTATCTTTTAATCGGTCTTCTTATGGAGGTAGATTTTTGGGGCTGTTTGCTACGTATCTGTTTAAACCTATTTCAAAATGTGTCTATCTCCTCTGCGATTACCATTTAATTTTCTTTTTCTACTTGTGTGGAAGAAAAACTATTTTTCTGCACAACTAAATGAAATTAATTCTGTAAAACTAAGACACATATGTCTAACGTACATGTCATTCTCTAACCCTGAAATACTGTGTCTCCGTAAAACTTGCTCCCCATGTGTGTGTCTCTCTGTTGCTTCACCATTTTGTTTGTTTACCCTCGCGTCCCCTTTATTTACGTGTCCCAACGTCTTTTTTTAGCCGTTGCTCGCACCAACCGGAGGTATATGGTCTTTAAAGCGATGAAATGCCTATGATAGTTGGAAGATCACTGATGAAGGACAAACTTTTTTTCATATGTAACCCATTTGCAACTCCGCAGCGCCCTTATTATCATATATATATATATATATATATATATATATATATATATATATATATATATATGTGTGTGTGTGTATATATATATATATATATATATATATAAACATGCACACATATATATAAATATATACATATATATGTATATATATATGTATGTAAAGTGATTACACTCCCTGGATATATATATATATATATATATATATATATATATATAAATGGAATAAATGAAACGAAATTTCAGTTCTCACTCTTAGTACTGCTCTTACTTAAATATAAGTATGTATACGTACATACATATATGTGTACAGACGTACAGTATTATTTATATATATACATACATGCACACATATATATATGTACGTATGGATTCACCGAACATTCATTATAATGCTTGGTGTGTTTGTAAACAAACATCCCGACTTAAGTCGTACAGTGTTTAGTAACCATCGTTGCCCTTTTGTTCAACACTGACAAAGGAACGATGTACTAGTTTCAAGCTTATTAGCTATCGTCACCACCGTATACCTTCCTGCTAGATGATTGAAAGTCTGAAAGTATATACTTTCCTTATGCATATTAACGGCTGAGCAGCCCAATTTGCATATCGAGTGAGTTAATCGGCCGGGCCCACCGAAAACGATGAATGTAAAAAATGAAACGAAATTTCGTTTCTCACTCTTAGTACGGCTGTTACTTATATATATATATATATATATATCCAGGGAGTGTAATCGCTTTTTGCAGTTGCAGTTGGGGCTTATGGGCTTGTTGCCACGTTGACGGTTGTTGGTATTCTGTGTGGAGCTGGCATGTGTGTTGTTGTGTTGTGTGTGTGGTTTCGTTCTGGGTTGTGCTAGTTGTTGATTATGGTTTTATCATGTGTTTGCGTATATATATCACCTTGACCGACCAGTCTGTCGGGCGTCCATTCGGCGCCGCTGGTCACAGTACGCCGTCCATTCCTCTCTGGATCGTTCTTTCCTCATCAATGTACCCTAATCGTATTCCTAAAATCTTAACTCCACCTTCGTAGAGGACTTCCGAGTGGTCGTTTCCGCTCGCGCGGGTCCAGCCGGCAATTGCGCGGGTCCACCAATTATCGGTGAACCGGGCGACGTGTCCGCCCCTTGTGAACTTGCTGCGCTTATATTCCGTGATGACGTCCCTCACGCCGGACTTCTGTCTGATAACTTCGCTCCTGATGTGCTCTCTCAACGAGATTCCTATCATTGATCTCTCCATGGCTCTTTGAGCCGTTACCAGCCTCTGCTCTTCTCTCTTCGTTGTAGCCTAAGTTTCACTGCCATATAACATTGTAGGTAAAACTGTGTGCTATTGAAAAGGTTGGTGCGGGTGGTCTTGTCCAACTTCGCCTTGAGCACATCCCTTATGCCGTTGAACGCTTTTCTTACGCCCATTACTCTCCGCGAGATCTCCCTCTCAATGTCTCGGCGCATGTTCACTTCTTGTCCTAGGTAGACGTATTCCTCCACCTCCTCTATTTCATCACCACCAACCACCATTCGACCTGTTGGTACGTTGTCGGACCGCATGAGCTTCGTTTTCATGCGGTTCATCTTGAGGCCTACTGCAGAGATTTTGATGTTGAGCTCCGTCAGCATGGTCTGAAGCTGATCCGTGGTTTCGGCGATGAGTACGATGTCATCAGCGAAATCGAGGTGGGTAAGTATCTCGCCGTTGATGTTGACACCACATTGCCAGTCAATGCCTCTGATGATCTGCTCGAGACATGCGGTGAAATGTTTTGGAGAGATCGTATCTCCTTTCTTCACTCCCTTCTCGACCGGCACGCGTACGAGTGAGGACAGCAGAGCTATGTCGGTGGTGCATCCGTAACTGTCCTCCCTGAGTAGTTGAACGTATTGCTCATCGACTCCTTGCCTTTGTAGTCTACGAACGTGACGCAAAGAGACATTCTGTACTGTTTCGCTCGCTCAAGCAGTTGTGTCAGAGTAAATATGTGGTCCATCTAGTTGTAGTTCTTCCGGAAGCCGGCTTGCTCTCTCCGTTGCTGTTCGTCCAGATGACGTGATAACCACTTCAGGATTATCTTCGTGAACAGCTTGTACACGTGAGACAGCAGGCATATGGGTCGGTAGTTCTTCAGATCTTCTCTATCGCCCTTCTTGTATAGCAGGATGGTATCCGATTCTTTCCACTGAGAGGGTATTCTTCCCTCGTCCAGATAGTGTGTGAATGGCTCGGCGAGGATTTTCCAGAGCTGCTCCCCGCCTGACTTCAACACCTCCGATTTTAGCCGTCTTTCCCAGGCGCCTTTCCGCTTTTCATCAAGCCGACGCCTCTTTCGACCTCACCGACAAGGGTGGGTGGCAAAATCCACTGCAAAATCCTACTTCATTGCTTCAAGAGTGGCGCAGCGGTGACCCTGGCTGTCTGATAGCTATGGTAGCGGGACTCAATATCTTGGCACGTTTTACCATGCTACACAGGTATCAGACTATTAGTCCTAGAGATGATTAATCATCTTCTAGAGTTCAAAAGCTAGCTAAACTGAAGAGGTACCGGCCTGCCCGCCCAGCCAGTGGTATGGCGTCATCTTATGGTTAAAACAGCATGAAGAAAAGGGCATCAGTTCCCTGCGCGTCAATCGGGCCACTCCACGACGGCGGAGTGCAACCCGAGCGACAAGAGGCTGCTAAGAATCACAGGTTCCCGAAGGTCGCCAAGGAACAGGACTAATCTGGCCATATGCATCTACAACTGCAGGTCTTTGGAAGGGGGCAAGAACTGAAACACCTAATGGAGGAGAAAAAGATCAGGTGCGACGTGTTAGGGCTGTGCGAGATCCGCCAGAAGAAGGAGACGAGTTCGCGATGACAAGATGGATTCGCCGTGAGACTCGGGAAAGCAGAGGGTGCAAGATCGGTCGGAGGTATAGTGTTCATGGTAAGCAAGTAATGGGCTTCGAACGACTCTTCTTGCCAGTTCATATAGTCACCGATTGGTCTACTGAACATGAACCCCTCAGGCAAGGCCACCCTCAAGATCGTCCAGACCTACGCTCCCAGCGACGACGATGAAGTGGAAGAATTCTATCACCAGCTAGACAAAGTGCTAGCTGTGAAATCCACTTACACCGTCGTAACGGGAAAGAATATGTCGGAAGATTCGGCCTAGGATAGCGAAATGAGAGAGGAGAGAGTCTGGTCACAATGGCGGAGGCGAGACGGCTCTACATCGGAAACAGCCTATTCAAGAAGAAGAAGGAGAAGAGATGGACCTGAGTATCGCCAAATTCTGAGCACTGAAACGAGATCGACTACATCTTGGTCGACAAGCGACGCATACTGCAGGACGTCTCCGTCATAATGCCATTCAACACTGGCAGTGATCATCGTCTGGTGAGGGCGAAGGTCGTCGTCGACCGGACGAGGGAGAAGAAGGCGCTGCATTTGGCGTCGAAGGGAAAACGCGTGCGGGTCTTCAACGAGGCGCAGCTGCAGGAAGCCATCGTGCAGGTAAACTGGCGTCAAGGAGACGGCATAGGCGCTGACTACGACTCACTGATAAGGAAACTGAGGAGTGCTTGAGGAAGGCGTGTGCCCGAGGGAGCGGAAGGAATCTCGGAGGAAACTATGAAGCTGCTTGAGAAGAGGAAGAATATGAAGGGGAGACCTGAATATCACCTCGAATATTCCCATCTCAGCAGAGTGATACGTCAACAACTGAAGAGAGACTTCGAGGCATACCGAATGGAAAAGCCTCTGAAGGCCGCAAAGGAAAAGAAGAGCCTCAAGAAATGCGAGAGTGACATGTACAGATCGGAGGTGACGACCCTGTAGAACACAGCTGGAGTACCGGTCAGCGAAAGAGTGAAGTGGAAAAGGTTTTGCGAAGGCTTCTACACCAAGCTCTTCAAGTCTGCCGGAAATGTACAGCCGTTGCCTTGTCGGCGTATATATATATATATATATATATATATATATAAACGTTTGTATATGTATAATAAAGCCAAAACAATGCAGGTATGGACATAGAATAAAGAATGCAATTGCAAAAGATATTGTTCACAATTAGTCTTTTACCTTAGATTTATTTAAATGTCCTTAATTTTCGAGATAATATCTCTTCTTCCGGAGGGAAGTAAAGCGGTTAAACCAGTGTTCTAAATAGCTTGCCAAGTCATGCATATATATATATATATATATATATATATATATATATATAAATAAAAGGTATCGAAAATACTTTAGCAAAAAGCCAACAGTATTCCATAATATATATATATATATATATATATATATATAATGTTACCAGGATATATATATATATATATATATATATATATATATATATATATATCCTGGTAACATTATATATATATATATATATATATATAATAAATTAAATATTTGATTTTTTTGTTTGTTAATAATTGTTTCTACTATAGGCACAAGGCCAGCAATTAACCAGTGCATTACTGGTACTTTATTTTATCGACCCCGTAAGGATGAAAGGCATATCGACCCCGTAAGGATGAAAAGTTTACATATATATATACATATATATACATATACGTGTTTTGCAACTGGTCACTTTTTCATAGAGCCACAAAGTGACCAGTTGAAAAACACGTATATGTATATACATGTATATATATATATGTAAACTTTTAATATGTAATAATCTCCCATTAGGTTGAGATACAAATTTGAATGTATTGTGCTGTGCTTTCTAGCAAAAATGCCACCAGTCGTAAGCAACTACCACACCCCTTCCAACCTGACCGCGACTACGTCACATTTTTAGCCATTTTGAATGAATTCTTGGCGCGATCACTTTGGAAAATTTAGTGTCTAGATAAGAACGAACTTCCTGAAGAATCCGGTGCTCGAGTTTATATAATTATTACATAATTATTGGAAAACTCAAAATACGGACGAAACCATGGTAGAGGTATTTAAATGTATTCTATTTTCTCCTAGTTTATTTTACACCTAATTCTGTTTAGTTGACTGTATCTGGGCGATTACGCTGTCGAAATATTCGATAAATATTCCGCTACGGCCGACGCGAAGGGCTGGCTAGTTTTGGTTATTTGTCGGAAATTTCTTCATAGAAGCCTCATTCTTATAGCCTGGTCTATTCGATTTTTTTATATAGTTAATTATGCTAATTGGGAGAGGAAATAGTATATATTTTATCTTGTGATTCTATAAACATGTTTTATGATATATATATATATATATATATATATATATATATATATATATATATATATATATATATAACTATGTATAAAAAAAAAGTAACGATCGACTTTCGTCAAATCGGACCGAGGGAACAATGTTTCCGTTGGTCTTTCCAATTGCTAATACTATCTATCGGTCGCAACTCCAGGTAGAAGGAGCAACGTGACATAAAGTGTCTTGCTCAAGGACATAACGCATCGCCTGGTCCAGGAATCGAACTCACAACCATACGATTGCGAATCCAATTCTCCAACCACTCAGCCACACGTCTTCTCAATTATATATATATATATATGTATATGTATATATATATATATATATGTATATATATATATATATATATATATGTATATATATATATATATATGTATATATATATATATATGTATATATATATATATATGTATATATATATATATATATATATATATATATATATATATATATATATATATATATATATATATATATATATATATATATATATATATATATATATATATATATATATATATATATATATATATATATATATATATATATATATATATATATATATATCCTGGTAACATTATTAACAAACAAATTGGGCGGTGGATTGGCAGTATCGGTAGAGGGTCGGACGCCATGCTCTCCAGCATAGTTACGTACCTTTACGATCTGAGTTCAAATCCAGCGGAGGTTGACTTTGCCTTTCATCCTTACAGGGTCGATAAAATAAAGTACCAGTAATGCACTGGTTAATTGCTGGCCTTGTGCCTAAAGTAGAAACAATTATTAACAAACAAAAAAATCAAATATTTAATTCTTGCTTCAGAACATTTCATGATATTTATAATTTATAGAAAATACTACACTATGGTCTATATAAGTTGCCTATATACAATATTTATTTTTAATTGTTTTTAAATGTTCTTAAATTTATACATAGTAATATTTATTATTATCAAAATTTATACTTAGAAATATTTATTTGTTTATTATTATCAAAATCCTATTTACTATATGGTGCTCTGAAATCTTATAGACATTTTTACTTATATTATAATATAAATTATAATTAATTATTAGGTTAAACATTAGATAAAACAATATATTTTTAAATATCTATATTCCTAAAATTGCTAAATATTGGAGTTATCTTTCCTTAAAAAAAATGTTTTAAAATGTTTAAATTTTATATTACTAACCATATACAATAATAGATTATGCATAATACTATACATCTTTACTTTAAAAATATAATTACTTTCACATTCTTAAAGTATATGTAAAAAATGCTTATATATTATTTTTTTATCTATCTTACGCTCATTTATAATTCTATGTCTATATATATATACTTAAATAAGATCTATATTCATGCATAATCCTTTATCTACTAAATAATATTTTTTTTAAATAACGACATACAATAATATCTTATACTACAATTCATTATAGTTATAAATGCACTCATCATAATATTAAAATATATGCGAAAAAATATATCCACTCATGAAACATTTAGAAGACCATATGCATTCAGTTTTAAAGTAGTAACTATATCACTTACTTCCTTTCGGCGAAAGAAGGGAGGGAAGATGACAGTTTGTTTCACGCTGGTTGGCGTTCATCAGAGACCCTGCTTTCGCCGAACATATGGTATATTGCCAAATATACTATACTTACATTCATGTATACATCGCTATTTAGAGCACCAATCCTAATATATATATATATTTAGAAATATATATATATGCATACATATACATACATATTTTTGTGTTAATGAGTGCTTGTATATATATATATATATATATATATATATATATATATATATATATATATATATATATATATATATATATATACATATTTAATTAGAAAGTGAACAACATAATATATCACTAATCCATTATATAACCTCTCTGTCTGATGAACGATCTATACGTATTCTAATATTGTCTATGTGTCCTGAAACCTTTGGCAATGGAGTAGTTATATATTTTGTTGTTCACTTTCTAATTAAGTAACTCTGTTCTATACATAGAGTACACTTTTTCCTTCGGAAATACACACACACACGCATATATATATATATATATATATATATATATATATATATATATATATAGTGGTAGAACACTGGAAGGTAATATCCGTGTGTGTGTGATATAGGAATAGTAATTTATCTAGTTGTAAAAAAAAAAAGCATGTTAAGGTGCAGAAGTTCCTTAAATAGAACTGCATTCCTATGAAATTGCTATAGTATACCATTGTTTTTGATATTGATGGCATTATTAGTAGTTGGAATAGCAGTGATAGAGATATTCATGGCAGTGGTGCTGATGCTGTTGAAGATGTTGGTATTTGTTGGTAATTTGCGAATAGAAATAGAGGAGTGTATCTTTTTATGTGAATTGATGCTCTGATTCATATGATGATTTTGGTGGAGAAATATAGGAATGATTTTGTTAGTAGTAGTAGTAGTAGTAGTAGTAGTAGTAGTAGTAGTAGTAGTAGTAGTAGTAGTAGTAGTATGTGAGGTGTATATTAATGCGTATGTTGAAGATAGTATTTTAAGTAATTTAAGTGCGTATAATAGCATATTTCTGTATGATTTAGTGTCTGCATATATAAGAGTAGTCGTATATATATTCTTCTTCTTCTTCTTCTTCTTCTTCTTCTTCTTCTTCTTCTTCTTCTTCTTCTTCTTCGACAGGTCAGCGCATAGCGTTCTTAAGCAAGACACTTCATTTCTTGCTGCTTTTCATGTCCACTTATTCCTGAGAGGGTCATGGAGGCAGTATCCAAACACTCCCTCCAGTGGGTTCTGTTAGAAATAACCGACTTTAAACGATCCAGCTGGATCCCAAAGCGAGACCAGCCAAGCTCAGGGATGTTATCCAACAACAATGCTGGGTTTCCTGTCGGTTTGTTTTGCCCGTAAAATCTATCCACCGATTCTTTCCTGGGACATTCTAACCACATATCTGAGTTGTGATCTCTCAATTCGGAGGAGTAGAGGCTTTACCTTGATTGACCCTATGATCACCAAGCTACGCACTCAATCGAGTAACGTTACTCCAAAGACCCTTCGGAGGAACCCGATTTCGGCTGCTCGTATTATTTCGGTCATTCCCCAAGATTCATGACCATAAGTAAGGGTTGGCACGAATACCGAATTGCAGATAGCAAGTTCGGCTTTTACGCATATCTCCCTTCTTCTGATTACCGAATGCTGAAGCTGGCGCATTGCTCCATCAGCTCCTACAATTATTGCACTTAATTCAGCGTCTATCAAACGTGAATTCGGCCCCGAGATACTTGAACTTTTCCACCTGCTCCAGTGGGTACTCCATTCACATGTAGAGTGCACTGCGCTGGCTTCCTTGATAGGACGATTGTCTCAGATTTTGCTGCGCTGATTTTCATTCCAGCCCTGCAGCACTCAGCATCAAACCTATCAAGCGCAAGTCGAAGATCATCTTCTGTCGAGTTAATAACACCATGTCGTCTGCAGATTCCAGTCAACTGATTTATATACCTCTTGGCAATACTTCCACGATTTCTCGACGACCTGCTGCAGTGTTAATATGTGGTTGCCTGTGCTACGTCCGGAGCGAAAACCACACTGTTCACAAGCTAACGTGGACTCGACAATCTCCCTGCACCTCTTTACTAGACACTTAGCATAGACTTTACCGAGGAGGCTTAACAAGGAGATCCTCTGTAATTGAACAAATAAACAATAAACATTTAGTTGGTGAAGGGGTTATTTTCTGATTAATGAACAGAATCCGATTTTATTGTAAATTTCTACACAGGTTTTCAAGAAATAAGTCATAATTAAAAAGTCACAAACTTTTAATCATTAAATTTTTTAATTATTTCTAGCCGGTCAGGGTTATTCAAACTCTACACTACGGATAAGAAATCAGCACAATAACAGTAAATCAACAATCGGTTTATCCATGACACTCCAGCATTGTATCTGTGTGCCATGATCACTATTGTAACTACTACTACTACTACTACTACTACTACTACTACTACTACTACTACTACTACTACTACTACTACTACTACTATTTTTGCTTTTATTGATGGATTGGCAGTATCGGTAGGGCACCGGACATGTTTGTGGCATACAGTTTCGTCTCTGCGTTCTGAGTTCAAATCCTGCTATGGTTATATTTGACATTCATCCGTACGGGGCCGATAAAATAAAATACAAATAACCCACTGGGGTTGATTTAATCGACTTTCCCATCCCCCAGAGTTGTTGGCCTTGTGCCTATATCAGAAAACATTATCACCTCATCACAACTCGCAACATTACATCTAACCTCCACCTTAAACACCTACACTTTTGCTACTCGAGCCAACGAAGTATCCTCTACGTGGTCATTCATTCTACAAGAAATAGCAGCTGAATCTCCTCTCAAATCACACCCTGCTGTCTTTGAAAAAGACGCGTTGTTTAATATGGTCTTCAGTCCCCTACGCTCAGAAAAAAAATGAGAGAAATGATTTTGATCATGGGCTTGTTTAATCAGGAATGTCCTGGTGTTAAACAATAGCAACCACTTGTTCGGAGCCAATGTGAGAAAGTTTGTACATTGTTGCTCGAAATCTGAGGCATGGTTGCTATATCTTCTTCAAACGACGTCTTCTTCTCTTATAAATGAAAGGACACGTTCGTTAGATGATGTAGACCAAGGTGTACTATGTCAAAAAAAAAAGAAAAAAGACGCGGTGGCATGCTATTGTTTGTAATAGGTTTATTCTATCCAGGTTGATGTGGAACAAAAAGAAAATAAAAAAATCCTCTCTAGGTACCACAGTAGAAAGTCCGAGTAAATCAATGTGTTTCAATGTGGATACTTGACAGTCTAAAACCAGCAGCCAAACCTGCCTCCAATCACACGCTACCAGCTTAAATAAGCACATGTTGAATAAGGAGATCTTATATTTGCAGCACATGGGGGACAGAAATGATGGAATTCATAACTGTAATACATTTGATCATAGGTCTACTCAATCAATGCTGAAATGTGGCTAAAATAGCAAATTTGACTAAATTCCCAAGACCAGTTAAAACTCCCATCGTTAACACAACCCTTACTGGAATACACCTATTTCTCCTTTTCTGCAACCAATACTACCAGGACCACTACTACACCTATTACAATCAATCCTAACACGACCAAAAATACGAGCACTGCCACGTTTTTGCGTCACAACCATTACCATCATAGCCAGTACCACCACATTTACAATAACCACTACAATCACCGCTAAATACACCAACAATATCAGCACCATCAACGCAATCAACACGTCCATCACCCTCACCAACATCACTACTAACATCATCACCACCATTATTATCAATGCCACCATCATCAGAACCACTAACCCTACCATAACCACCAACACCACTACTATCACGACTACAATCTCCACCTTCCCAAATTCCACTCACTGCGGTTACATCTACCACGGATACCATTAACAGCATGCCTACCTTTAGAACTATGAAACTACAACCCCCAATTATCATCTCCATTATCACTACCACTTCTACTACTACTACTACTACTTTTACTATCATCTCTCCATCTCTGCAAATTCCATTACTACTACTACTACTACTACTACTACTACTACTACTACTACTACTACTACTACTACTGCTACTACATATAGCACCACCAACCCCACATCACAAAGGTCTCCTTTACAACTAAAACTACTACTAATGCTAACAATACCATTACCAACACCAACAAGAACAACCCAATATTACTAATATTACTTACAACAGCAGCACCACCACCAAAGCTTCCACGAGCACAGTCACTACCACTAAAGCTACACTTTCTTGTTTGACCACTCATCGCCTTTCAAGTACAGTTCTGTCCATCCTATGCACAGGCTGCCGCCATTGATTTTTTGCGTGAAGATGTGTTTTGATATTTTATTTGTTTGTTTGTTTTTGGTTTGGGTTCTTTTTACAATTGGGTGTAATTCCACTCTGTTTATATTTTTATATACACACGCACGCACACGTATATACATACACTTACTCACACACACAAATACATTAATAGGAAAATGATAGATGATTGTTGTATCAATACATAATCATTTGAGACATATAAGAATACACTCACAAGAGATGTCAACATGAATGGTTCTGTTATTTTTATCTAAAGACATTTTTTCCAATTCTAACCCACCCGTCCCCTCAATCTATCTTATTTCTCATTCTTTCTTCTGACGAAGACGAGCGTCCGAAACGTTAAGACCCTCTTCCTGCTATATCAAGCGTTAACTTAATATACCCCTTCCATATACTGTACCGATTGTGTTGTTATTTCTGTTTACTTTTACACACACACACACACACACACACACACACACACACACACACACACACACACACACACACACACACACACACACACACACACACACACACACACACACACACACACATACACATACACACACACACACACATACACACACACACACACACACACACACACACATGCGCACACACACACACATATATATGTATATATATAAAAGAAAGGCCGATCAGTCACTGTGTATTTTTGAAAATAGCATATATGTTCACTAGTTCTGACAGTTTGGCAGGTGAACAGTGAGCTGTACTGATGAAGGGTGATACCCAGAAACATTAGTGTCTGCAGTTCTGTTCGCATGCCAACACAAGAGCAAGAATGAAGGGTTCATTCTACTGACATGGCTATAAAATTGAGGTTCGTTTGCATAATTGCAAACGAATCGAATGTTTTTATTAATATTCGAAAAACTCAGATTATATTTATATATATATGTATATATATATGTATATATATATATATATATATATATATATATATATATATATATATATATATATATATAGAGAGAGAGAGAGAGAGAGAGAGATGTTAGATAGATAGATAGATATAGATATAAACAACCTATGTGTCTGTGTGTGAAGGCTGGAGACATAGGTGAGCGTGTCTAAAAAAGACATATACACACATACAGAGGCACATGCACACATATACACCCAGACACACGTGTAGCCTCACTTAATTCCTAAATTATAGCCACACCATCGGTTTGATCATTTATCGGTGGTATTACTTCTCCCCCTCCACCCAAGTTCCCAAAACTGCCATATCGATTGTATTCTTTCTCTCTGGACAATGACCAATTTTAAGTCGGCAATACTACTATCAGACAAGAGCCACAAGAACACATTTTCCACATATGATTTTTTCTATAATACAGAAAACTGATATGGAAATTATCTTAGCAGAAAATTTCTGTGAAAATTATTTATAAAATAATAGAAAACAAAAATAACCATAAAAAAACAAGTGATATTTTCTTAAAAGTCTAGATCTCAGACAGTGCCAAATCGACTAAATCGTTGTTTTTTTTTAAATTTATTTATTACTTTTATTGTTTCTTTTCAAAGCCACAACTGCCTTGAATTCTACAATCGGAACAACATAATTACTCTTCTGCCAAAATGATACCAATCCATAAACACATATGCTTGTGTGACTGTATGTTGTGTATGTGTAGGATATTTACATACATAAATATGGTCATTCAGTTATGTATATCGCTGCGTAAGTATATATATATATATATATATATATATATATATATATATATATATATATAAGTCTATGAAATATTGCTGGAATAAACTTGAGACATCCAGTAATAGACACCGAGATCCTTGAGAGAACACATTGTAAAAACAGAAGTGGTTACATGGTATGCATGGATAACAGCCGGCTTCCCAAGAGGATGTTGTATGGATAACTGGCTAGTTATATATATTTATAATATAATATAATATATATATATTATATTATATATATATGGCGGTGGATTGGCAGTATCGGTAGAGGATCGGACGTCATGCTTTGACGCAGAGAGTTACGGCCCTTTCCATTCTGAGTTCAAATCCCGCCGAGGTCAACTTTGCCTTTGATCCTTACGGTGTCGATAAAATAAAGTACCAGTAATGTACTGGGTATTTGCTGGCCTTGTGCCAAACGTAGAAACAATTATATAATATATATATATATATACAAAGAGAGAGAGAGAGACATAGATAGAGTGAGTGAGAGAGAGAGAGAGAGGGGGGAGAGTGAGATAGATAGATATATAGAGAGAGAGAGAAAGAGAGAGAGTCATATATATATATATGTTCTCAGGAAGATGGAAAAACGCGGCGTATGGAAGCTGTTAAGACAGCTAAATACCGTCGAAGCGGCGTTGAGTAATATATTACCACTTCTTTCCTTCGTGTCCACTCACACCGAGCCGCTGATCTCTGTCCTTCGAGGTAATATTTTACTCAACGCCACTTCGACGGTATTTTGCTGTCTTAGCTTCCATACGCCGAGTTAATGTGTTTATATACATACATATATATATATATATATACGATATTAATAAATGGAAACTATATTTATAAAACCATATTTATTTCATTATATATATTTCAAGGATACCAAGTTACATTATGGTATGCCTTCATCAGACAAAATACAATATATAACAGTTTTATAAATAGACATTGACGTACGTAACCCTTTAAAAATTGACCGTTGTTTTTGGAGGCCATCAGGATAGTGATTTGTTTACTTTAGTAAGTCATAGTGTTAAGAGTAAGTAAAAAGATGGAGAGAGAGAGAGAAACGTGGAGAAAAGAAAGGGAGAGATAGATAAAGAAAAAGAAGAAAGCAAAAAGAAAAGAGAACAGAGGAAAAACAACGGGGAGATATCAAACCATCAGACAGAGAAAAAATCCAGAGAGATATATATGTGTGTGTGTGTGTGTGTGTGTGTGTGTGTGTGTGTGTGTGTGTGTGTGTGTGTGTGTGTGTGTAGAAGTGTATATATATATATATATATATTTTATTATATATCGTTATGGTCATATTGCCAAAACTGCCAATAAAGAAGACACTTATTATTTGATTTTTCACTTCAGCTTTATTATTAGCTATTAGTTATTTCGTCATATTACTTACGTAACTCGTTCTGAGACATCATCAATTAATATTTGTTTTCCTCTGTGCTTCCTATTTTTCTGGTCTTATTTTTTTTTATTCCATCATGTATTTCTGTGTCATTATTGGCAACATGACCAGCCTCAAATATAACAATATATGTTTCAACACACGATTTCACATCAAGATTCCTGCAAAATAAGTACATAAATGTCTCTCTCTCTCTATCTATCTATCTATCTCTCTCTCTCTCTCTATATATATATATATATATATATACGAATACCACGTGGCGGAAATATAAATAACATGGCTGTCATAGGTGGATTTGGTTGTGAGTTGTCCCTTCTATATATATCTATATATCCTACAGAAACTTGCACTCACTATAATAAACCCGCCTATTATTATAACAATATATGCTCATTTTGCCATACGTGATTCTGGAAGCTGAGTTTCCTGTGTGCGCTTTCATCTGTGTGTGACTGGATTGCCATCACGATTTGTATTTGCTGTGGTACAGTTATATGCGGTGCGATACATTGGTTGAACGCCAACTTGGACATACAGTGAATTTCACCTGGCACGTTGGATTGAGTGACCGAATGTTTTCCATTTCCTCACATCTGTGCCGGCTGTATATGTGCCATACATTTCTTTAACTCGTAGTTCCTTCTTTTATTTTTTATTGTAGATTTTATGTATATATCCCAGACCGCCTATGGTGATAAATCCCATGGCTATATGTTTTGGAAAAATAGTGTTATCTCACTTGGAGTTCGGAACTGGACATATCGATGTGGTTCGTAGGGTGCGGATATGATAAGGAGAATCGACATATTACAGGGCGATATATTTGGAGTACACCATCCCTCATATGGACTATCATACATGTAAGGCTGCATTACTCTAACCAACAATTCTTTTCACAGACTCATGCTTGCAAACTCTCTTGGTCGGCCTGTACACCACTTTTTGCAGTGGTTGTGCTTTGATGCATCCATGCTTTGCTTTGTCTTATATATTTTATTGGGGAGGGGGGGTTCCGGGCTTTTTGTTCATTAATTGTTTCGTATTTTTGTATTTATCTCTTTTCTTATCCCTGTATTTTTGTACTTTTTTATTATTATTTTTTTTATTTTCTTATATTTTCTGATTATTTCTGATCATGCTGAGTAATACCCTCACTCATCCCTTGCTACCCTCTCTCAACCTCTTTATCATCTATTGCACCATATAAGTGATACATTTTTGGTGTAATTTTTAATTTTTAATTTTTAATTTTTAATTTTTAATTTTTAATTTTTAATTTTTAATTTTTAATTTTTAATTTTTAATTTTTAATTTTTAATTTTTAATTTTTAATTTTTAATTTTTAATTTTTAATTTTTAATTTTTAATTTTTAATTTTTAATTTTTAATTTTTAATTTTTAATTTTTAATTTTTAATTTTTAATTTTTAATTTTTAATTTTTAATTTTTAAATTTTAAGACATTTTATGACATAATGAGCATCATGTATTATGTATTTTTCCATATAGCGCTAGCCTCGGGACGCCCCTGCTGGTCATTTTACCTTGTTCTGGTGGTCATTTAACCTTGCTCGATGGAGCATGCAACTACTGATATACTCATGTTTATAGGCTCTGAAGATTCCTGCCATGGTGTATGGATGAAACACTGTTAGCTAATAAAACAATGTATTTCTAAGCACTCTTTGGTTATTCCTATAACTATAACAGCTTTGTAGTATACTAGTTATCCTACATTGAGCTAAAGCCACACTGTCATACCAAGGGAAATATATCTACATGTCTAGACATATTGATATATTTGTCAACGAAATATATATATATGTATATTTATATATATATATATATATATATATATATATACACACACACACACACACACACACACACACACATACACACACACACACACACACACACACACACACACATATATATATATATATATATATATATAACAAAGGAATTGTGGTAAGGAACCAGATGGACCATAACGCACCAGAGTACTCAATACTTAGGGTAGTAGGTGGGAATATATATATATATATATATATATATAGTATGCATATATGCCAAATTGTTGTGATATTAAGAGCACTGCTTCCATAATAATCTCTACCTTCTGTGATAAAAATAAACAGAATTAATATTTTTCTCCTTGAATCAATGTAAACATTGCGAATATTTATATCACACCAATGCATATGTATGCACATGTATGCACATGTATGCATATGTATATTTATTGTTCACTGGTAACACACTTTCTTTTCCTCGAAAAAGAAAATGTGTTCCTTTCCTTCCTCTTCTCACGCTTTTATTTCTCATTTTATCTTCTGATGAAGGACTAGTGTCTGAAAAGTAGACTCTTTCCTATCTATATTATTAAGCATTAAATTAATATATTATTCAGGGTACTGTATTGTTTTCATTATTGTTTCCGTTTACTTTTCGCGCTCACGCGAACACACACACGCGCGCGCACACACACACACACACACACACACACACACACACACACACACACATATATATATATATATATATATATATATATATATATATACGAGTCTGTATGTAAAAATATATGTATATGTATCTATATATGCGTATATATGCGTGTGGACTTTTAATATAATTTTCCGTATGCTAACGATCGTATAAATTGGGGCTAATATTGATTTTATAATGTACTTTATATTTTCCTACATTGTTCCATACGACTGCCAGCTTGATTCCATATATACACGTATATGCTGGAAAGGTGGTTCTTTTCTTAAAGTAGTCCAAAAATATACAATTTGGAAAATTTGAAAAGTCCGACGCAATCTTTTTTAACCAAGTGGAATTGTCTTAAAACAAGTATTACTTATTTACATTCGTTACCATGTTTGTATCAGTCTCACTGTTTTATTTTTTTATCGAATTCTGAGGTACCTATATATATTTTTGTTTTGTTTTTTTTTCAATATAATTTCAAGGCTATATTTAATTGGAGACTAGAGATTCTGTTTTGCTGTTCATTGCGATATAAGAATCAAAGATAGTTTAGTAGAATGTACAATGAACAATAACATATTCCCAAATTCTTAACTAGGTCAAACAGTTTGTCATCTAATCGAACGAACGAAAGCGATGGAGTGATTCATGAGAATGGAACGTTTGTTTATGTATAAGTATATATATATATATATATATATATATTTATATATATGCATGTTTGTGTGTGTGTTTGCGTGTGTGTGTGTGTGCGTGTGTGTATACCAGAGAGAGCGAGAGAGAGAGAGCGAGAGAGAGAGAGAGAGAGAGAGAGAGAGAGAGAGAGAGAGAAAGAGAGAGAGAGAGAGAGAGAGATGTCAGGTTATAGATATATAGCTATAAATCATTGCATGAATTAGCCATTGCTACCGTGAAATTCAAAATACCAGTCCCCCATGATACACACACATACACATAAATGTGTTTGTGTGTATGTCTGTGTGTATATATATATATATATATATATATATATATATATATATATATATATATAAATATATATATATATATATAAAACGGAGGAGTTGTGATAAGGAACCAGATGGACCATAACGCACCAGAGTACTCAATACTTAGGGTAGTAGAGTGGGTAATAGGAAAAAGCCCCGACGACAGAGCTCAAGCCGTTTCGACGACTATTTCTGGACCAGAAATATCCGTCGAAACGGCTCGAGCTCTGCCGTCTGGGTCATACTTTTTCCTATATATATATATATATATATATATGAATATCATCATCATCGTTTAACGTCTATCTTCCACGCTAGCATGGGTTTAGACGGGAGTTGTCACACTTGAGGCAAGATTGGTTGTCTCGCTCGTATGGGACTGTCTGGCAGGTTTTCTACGGCTGGATGCCTTTCCTAACACCAACCACGTTTACAGTGTGGACTGGGAGGTTTTTACCGTGTTACCTACACGACCACATTACAGCTTGGACTGTGTTTTTTGTCCTGACACCTACACGACCATTATTTATTTAGGACTGGATGTTGTGGTACCAACATAACTTTACAGAGAAAGGGGTGCTGTTGATGGGGGTGGGTTGGGGGTTGGGAGGGTGGGAGGGGGTGTATATTTGATTAAGAGGTGCCTACTGACTGTAGGTTTCGCTTTGTACTTAGGCAAGGCGGGTTTTCTGTATTACTGCGTAGCGCCAAAGATCTCGGTCCAGCGGCGTTGTCTTAGAGAGGTGTAAGTCTGAATTTATCAAATCGTCCCAAGTTTTTCTAGGTCTGCCTACTCCGTAACTTCCGTCAATTTTGATCGCCCTGCACTTTTTTATACAGCTGTCGACTTTCATGCGCATCATGTGGCCATACTAACGTAGTCTTCTCTCGAGTAAACAGTATCTGATCCCTCTTATACCTAATTTCTTACTTAGTTCCGTTATGCTTTGCTGTTCACTTATATTACTATTACACATCCTCTCCAGTCTGCGCAGATCCTCTGCACACAATGCCCATGTCTCACTGCCATGTAACATACAGTCTGCCTTTCATTTTTAGAGAGAAATCTTTAGCGGCCAATAGTGGTATAATTTCTGAATTTTTTCCATCCCGTTCTGACTCTGGCTACTCTACTTTCATAGCACCCTCCACCACTGCTGATTTTGTCACCTAGGTGTCCACTATTTCTATAGAGCCATCTGGGCAATAGAAGGAGCTAGTATCCTGTGGGCGCTTGCTATTTATTCCACCTGAGCACCGGCCACATATAAAATCTACGTTCTTAGATAGCTTACCTGTGATTCCACTACATCCTTTATGCACCCATACTCTGCATTTGGGACATAAAATGGAAATTCTGGAATTTCTGTCAACTCCTTTCCTACACACTAAGCATGGCCATTTCCCAGAGGGGACCAGAGCCCTATTTTCTTTCCTACATACTAGAACTTTAGTTTTAGACAAGTTAACTTTAAGACCTTTTGATTTTAGACCATGCTTCCATGTTTGGAATTTATTCTCTAGTTCATCCATCGATTCAGCTATGAGTGTTAGATCATCTGCATAGAGAAGTTCCCATGGACAGCCGGTCTTGAACTCCTCTGTTATAGCCTGAGAGGCAATAATAAATAGTAGGGGGGCTAAGGACAGAGCCCTGATGAACACCACTTATTCGCTAAATTCTTCCCTATATTCGTTGTTAATTCTAACCTTGCTGACTATTTCTTTATACATGGCTTGTATAGCTCGCACAAGCCATTCATCAACCCCTAGTTTTCTAAGGGCCCACCAGATAATAGCGTGGGAGACTCTGTCAAATGCTTTCTCCAAGTCAACAAAAGCTAAGTATAGGCGTTTACTTTAAGCTAGGTACTTCTCCTATAGTTGTCGTACAAGGAAAAGGTCGTCTGTGGTACTTTTACCTGACACAAACCCAAACTGCATTTCGTCTAGATCAATTTCCTCTCTGATTAGTTGCGCTATAACTTTTTCTGTAACCTTCATGACCTGATCAATTAATTTAATGCCTTTATAGTTTCCACTATCTAGTGCATCTCCTTTACCCTTGTAGCTGCTACGCCAGTCATTTGGTATGACCCCGTTCTGTATGACTTGGTTTACTATCCGGGTGACCATGGCGTGTCCCACCATTCAAGATGCTTTCAGCATTTCAGCAACTATCTCTGAAGGCCCAGCTGCCTTGCCTGTCTTCATATCTTTGATTGCCTTACTTATTATACTACCTTCAACTTGCACTGCTGGTCCCTCTATTGGATCGAATATATATATATATATATATATAAGAAAGTACGTCCATAGAATCATTTGATAAAATATATATAGTATTTCCTCTCCCAATCAGCATAATTAACCCCACAAAAAATCCATTAGACAAGGCTATAAGTTTAAAAAGCACCTATGAAGAAACATTTCCTAAAAGCTAATGAAACCTCATGGAGTAGAGACATAATTTAGGTATGCTTATATACATTTTTTCTCCTAACTTTGATTTTGTACCTAATTGTGTATGGTTGGCTATATATCTAATCGATTTCCACGAGCTATTAGAAATACTGGGTAAATATTCTGTGGCTGTTGATCGCGGATAAAATAGCTATCGCTTGATTATCTATTGTTTCTTCATAGGTGCTTTTTAAACTTATAGCCTTGTTTAATTGATTTTTTGTGTGGTTAATTATGTAGATTGGGATGGCAAATACTGTACATATGTTTTATCACATGATTCTATGGACGTACTTTCTTATGTATTGCTCTGATTGTTGATTATTTAATTAATTAATTCGTCATTGAGCCACACTGTGAATGGTTGCCAAAAGCACATATATATATCTATGGCTCTGTCTAGTTTATGTAAATGTAAATCTATATATTTTATATATATATATACATATATATATATATATATATATATATATATATATATATATACATATGAATCCAGTTATATATATATGAATATATATATATATATATATATATATATATATATATATATATATATATATATATATATATATATATATATATATATATATATATATATATATATATATATATATGAATCCAATTCCCCAGAGAAATAATAACACAACCAGGAACTGGACATATCGATGTATTGACGGACTAAAAGACACTTCAACTACATGTGTACCTGTCTTTCCCACACCAAATCGGACTGCCTGAAGAGTTCACAGCCAATGATAGCTGTCACCGAAATATATATAGCAGTATAATAAACGAAGCCAAATTTTACATATTTGACTTAATTATCTTATATATATATACATATATATATATATATATGAATCCAGTTGCCCAGAGAAATAACAACACAACCAGGAGCTGGATATATCGATGTATTCACGGAGTAAAACACACTTCAACAACATGTGCACCTGTCTTTCCCACACCAATTTGGACTGCCTGAAGAGTTCACAGCCAATGATAGCTGTGACCGAAATATATATAGCAGTATAATAAACGAAGCCAAATTTTACAAATTTGACTTAATTATTTTATATATATGTATATATATATATATATATATATATATATATATATATATATATATATATATATATATATATATATATATATATATAGAGAGAGAGAGAGAGAGTTATATATATATATATATATATATATATATGTACATATATATATTTATCACTTAATATATGTGTGCACTTCTCTATGGGAATATGCCTACAAAGGATTAACTCAACTAAAACATTTGTAATGTGGTATTATAATATTTCCTAAAATCTCTGTCTAATGAATTTAGACAGAGAATTAGAGATTTAGTAGACAACTGCCATGCTGCATAACGTAAAGTACCAATTCCGAAATTTCTCTTTCTGTAAATTGTTTCTTATATACATATATACACACAACCACGAAACACACACGCATGCCCGCGCGAGTGCACTCACCAATTTAAATGTACATATATATGATGATTGCTTCATCTTGTCAGATGATAGCCGTCTCCACATCATCGCAATTCCTCCAACAAGTTTCCAAACAACCATGTGCACCGAGGTGACTTTTCAATCCAGCAACTGATTTACAACTGTCTTTGGTACAATTAACAAATGTATGCCAGTGTGTGTACTCAGTTTATTGGATCAGGATGTGGAATTTTGTATTGATGAACCTTCATATGTCATTTTAACCCAGAGGTTGTCTTACTTATCTTGCTACATTTTGACAAACAGTAACAGGGAGATTTGCAACATAATCTGCCTGTGTCATTGTTTTTTCAGATGTTTTCATATGGTCTGCAAAACCGGCGTTAGTCAGAAGGAAACGGTGACAGAAATTGCAATTCTAATAATCAACATTTTCACTCACCAACTCATACTTTCTTAGTTCTTGTTTTAGCCCACTTTTTCTTTTTCTTTATTTTTTTCCCTCCAATAGTTGACACACTGTTTTAATCATCTTTCCCCATTATTACGATCAGGAGCTTGCTTTTCCAATTGATTTATATCTAAACGCAGAAATTTTACATTTTTCTTAACAAAATCTTTGTAGATTTTTTTAGAATTATGCTGTGCTCGTTTTCCTTTGGAGCCTTGCGTTATTGATGCAAACACGATTCCCTACCCAGCGCATATATATATATAAAATTACTTGCTGAAACGAAGATAAAATAAAGAAATATTTATCTATTTACTCAATGTCCATACTGTAGTTTAATTCAGCAAACTCAGCCTAGGCTGTGAAAAGCTCGAATCGTCAGGGAACATTTTCGAGGAAGAGAAAAAATTGACTGAATTGTCCACTAGCCGTGATTAAATTCAAACTGGAGAATTATCACGTGGTTAGCGTCCTACAGAAAGGCAGAGATATATGGACAATGGCAAGTAGGAAATGCTGCTAAATATAGCAGTCCGATTCGGCCAAATTATTTACTCAACCGTAGGGGAGTATTTAACATATATAGTGAAGATATACATACTCAAGTACATACATACATATGAGGGAGTCTGACAGATACCAATTTGGCTCGATGAGGGAATTTATAAAAAATCAATTATTCAGAGCATTAAATAATTACTTGCTGGAAGAAATCTTTATCTATTTACTCAGCGTCCCTACTGCAGTTTCATTCAGCAAACTCAGCCTGAGCTGCGAAAATCTCAAATCGTCAGGGAACATTTTCATATATATGTATAGAGAGAGAGACACACACACACTCAAATATATATATATATACACACACACACACACACACACACACACACACACACACACACATATATATATATATATATATTTATATATATATTTATATGTATATATATATATATATATATATATATATATATATATATTGGTGAGTTTACCCATTATATATATGCGCACACGTATGTACTTACATACGTATTCAGGTGTGTATATTTGTGTTTGGGTGTGTGGGCATAGGCCCGATATTTGGATATGGAAGACCTTTTCGTCTGAATGCCTCAATGAAAATTTAGTTTCATATTTTTTTTCATATTCCGAGTTTAATTTTCCGCAAAGACTACTTTTCTGTTCATCTTTCGAAGCTCGGTAAAGTAAGTGCCAGTTAATTTGTCTTGTCTCCTATGTAAAAAAATATTTTATTTATTCAGAGCCAGAATAGCAACATATTCTCCGCGCCCCAAAATTATCCTCCCAAAATATTTTTTTAGAAATGTATGTTCTGTAGAATGTACACTGGTATTCTATAGAAAAATGCATATTGTATACTTTCTGCACAATATGGAGACTGTATGAAATTCTTTGACTTTAGATCACTAACAATGCTCTCGTATATCTTCTTCGTGTTTCATTTGAATAAACAATAATGTATTGACACACATACAGCCATCATATACATCTAATCGTATACACACATCAGTATTAATGAAATGCCAGACTAATAGCATAAGTCAAATAGAAACCTTTGGAAACACCATGTTTGTTATTTTAGTTTTAACTAAATGTTAACCCCTATCAAGCAAACATATGTCTATTCCTTCTTTTATATTCATGTCTACATTATTCAATATGCCTTTTCTTTTGTTGTTCATATTTGTAATGATATACTTAAATACATTTCTAATAATTGACATCAACATTTATCGTTCAACATGAGAGCCAAATACAAACAGGGAGATTTGGAACATACGGTGGTTTATGTTATTATCCAGCGGACCTAATATGACACAGAATCTTCCAGTGCCAATATATATAGCCAGAGTAGTTTACAAAAATACACTCAATTGTAGCTGTAAGCTTTTTTCTCGGATATTTTTTGGTTTTGTTTGGTTTTTGTTTATTTTATTTATTATTATTTTTCGTAAATTTAGGAGATATTACGACAATATCAGAAGACGTGTCTTAACATCACCGCCTGATTGTAATAGACTTTAATAGACAAAATAAAAACTTGTCGCTGAATTTTAGATAAGATATTAAACATTCAAAGAAAAAAATAAGTTTGTACCCATTGAACATAAATATTTCAGCTATAAATTGTTGAAATCACCGATTTATGTTGTAACAAGTTGCTACTCTTTTGCCTGTGAATATTATAAAATGTGATAAATATTTAACTCCGCAATAAGTTGAAATAATGGCTTTTATTGCTACCAAATTGTAGATATCTTTATGACGTTAGATGAGTTTTACCGGTAATAAATAGAAGGAACGCTTCAGACGATTATTTGAGATATTCCATTTAGTACGAACAATGGTAGCAAATATATTCCATTTAGTACGAACATTGTTAGTGAAGATATTCCATTTAGTACGAACATTGTTAGTGAAGATATTCCATTTAGTACGAACATTGTTAGTAAAGATATTCCATTTAGTACGAACATTGTTAGTGAAGATATTCCATTTAGTACGAACATTGTTAGTGAAGATATTCCATTTAGTACGAACATTGTTAGTAAAGATATTCCATTTAGTACGAACATTGTTAGTAAAGATATTCCATTTAGTACGAACATTGTTAGTAAAGATATTCCATTTAGTACGAACATTGTTAGTGAAGATATTCCATTTAGTGCGAACATTGTAGTGAAGATATTCCATTTAGTACGAACATTGTTAGTAATGATATTCCGTTTGGTACGAACATTGTAGTGAAGATATTCCATTTAGTACGAACATTGTTAGTAATGATATTCCGTTTGGTACGAACATTGTTAGTGAAGATATTCCATTTAGTACGAACATTGTTAGTAATGATATTCCGTTTGGTACGAACATTGTAGTGAAGATATTCCATTTAGTACGAACATGTTAGTAAAGATATTCCGTTTGGTACAAACATTGTTAGTAAAGATATTCCGTTTGGTACGAACATTGTTAGTAAAGATATTCCGTTTGGTACGAACATTGTAGTGAAGATATTCCATTTAGTACGAACATTGTTAGTAAAGATATTCCGTTTGGTACGAACATTGTTAGTAAAGATATTCCGTTTGGTACGAACATTGTTAGTAAAGATATTCCATTTGGTACGAACATTATTAGTAAAGATATTCCGTTTGGTACGAACATTGTTAGTAAAGATATTCCGTTTGGTACGAACATTGTTAGTAAAGATATTCCGTTTGGTACGAATATTGTTAGTAAAGATATTCCGTTTGGTACGAACAATGGTAGTAAATATATTCCGTTTAGTACGAACATTGTTAGTAAAGATATTCCATTTAGTACGAACATTGTTAGTAAAGATATTCCAATTAGTACGAACACTGTTAGTAAAGATATTCCGTTTGGTACGAACATTGTTAGTAAAGATATTCCATTTGGTACGAACATTATTAGTAAAGATATTCCGTTTGGTACGAACATTGTTAGTAAAGATATTCCATTTGGTACGAACATGTTAGTAAAGATATTGCGTTTGGTACGAACATTGTTAGTAAAGATATTGCGTTTGGTACGAACATTGTTAGTAAAGATATTGCGTTTGGTACGAACATTGTTAGTAAAGATATTCCGTTTGGTACGAACATTGTTAGTAAAGATATTCCGTTTGGTACGAACATTGTTAGTAAAGATATTCCGTTTGGTACGAACATTGTTAGTAAAGATATTGCGTTTGGTACGAACATTGTTAGTAAAGATATTGCGTTTGGTACGAACATTGTTAGTAAAGATATTCCGTTTGGTACGAACATTGTTAGTAAAGATATTCCGTTTGGTACGAACATTGTTAGTAAAGATATTCCGTTTGGTACGAACATTGTTAGTAAAGATATTGCGTTTGGTACGAACAATGGTAGTAAACAGGTACTTCAAAAGAATGAAAGGCAAAATTGACCTCGGCGTGATTTGAATTCAGACTGCAGAGAACCGGAACAAATGCCAATGCACGTAATCCAACGTTTTAACCACACCACAAATTTGTTGCTTGATAAAGGTTTCTGACGTAAGCACAAGGCCAGCAATTTTGGGCGAAGGGAATGTCGATTAAATTGACTCCAGTGTGTTACTAGTACTTTATTTTATCAACCCGGTAATGATGAAATGCAAAGCTAACCTCGGTTGTATTTGAAGTTATGACATAATGGGCGATAACTCTATGCCGTAAAGCATGTTGTCCGGCGCTCTATCGATACTGACAAGCCAATCAATTACATCAGATTGTCTGGTTAATAATAATAATAATAACGGTTTCTGAATTTAGACACAATGCCAACAATTTTGGGGAGGAGAAAGTCGATTAAATCGAACCCAATACGTTACAATTGATTTATTTTATCAACCCCGTATGGATGAAACGCAAAGCTAACCTCGGCGGGATTTAAATTCTGAACGTAATTATCACAATAATTGTTTCTACTTTAGGCACAATGCCAGTAATTTGAAGTAAATCGACCCCAGTGCATTACTGGTGCTTTATTTTATTGCCCCTGTATGAATGAAAGGCAAAGCTAACCTTGGCGGGATTTGGACTCTGAATGTAAAGGGCCATAACACTATGCCGCAAAGCATAGTGTCTGACGTTCTACCGTTACTGCACATCCACCGCCCTAAGATTAATAATAATAATGGTTTCTTACATAGACATAAGGCCAGCAATTTTGGGGGAGGGGAAAGTCGATTAAATCTACCCCAGTGTATTACTGGTACTTTATTTTATCGACTTGGTAAGGATGAAAGGCAAAGTTAACCTCGGCGGGATTTGAACTCAGATCATAAAGGGCCGTAACTCTATACTGCAAAGAATGGCGTCCGACCTTCTACTGATAATAATAATAATAATAATAATAATAATAATAATAATGATTTCTTTATTGGCCACAAGGGCTGACATCAAGAAAAACATTACAGATGGCACAGGACGGTACAGGACGGTACGATGTGGGTTTTGGGCGTGTAAAGATGTTTATTATTTATATAAGAAAAGAAAAACAAGACAGAAACATATATATATATAAACAATAAAAATGAAAATTGAAACAATGAAAAATTCCCCAATAAGGGGGAAACCTCCGAGGGTTACTCGTGGCGAAAACCACACAAAAGACTCCGGCCACTCTGACCACCAGGGCAAGCGCCTTCTCTCAATTTTTCCCTTTCTCAAACTACAGGCGTATATTCAGAGCGGTCCCGTTCACTCGGACCATTCTCGCTATATTCACCCACCTTTCAACAAACTTGATAGAAGGCAGCACTTGCCCCTCCACCCTGTTATTTCTCTTCAAGTGAAACTTGAAAAAGTTAATTAGGGATTCGCCGAAGAGAAAAGTATCTGTCTTTAACCCATTCAACCATGTCCACTACACAATCTCTTTCGCCATGGCCGCCAAGCAGATGAAAACCGCCCGCCCTTCCTCCTCGAAGGAAGACAGCGAAACCATCTGCAGAATTGACTCAGTCGATAACCGGATCAGTCCTACACGCGACGGCAACTGTTCGACAAAGCTCCACAAGTTAGCAATGCTCGGGCACTGAACGAGTGCGTGCACGACGGTTTCGTCGCTCTACGCACATCTCGGACAGCCTCGGCTGACGGCAGTTCCGTGCCTGTAGAGCTTATCTCTAACCGGCAACGATCCCCGGTAGCACTGCCAGGCCAGGGATTTTTGGAAGTTATCCATAGGCCTTGGGCTGAAAGTTCTCAGTAAGAGAGCAAACAGCTGATCTTCTTCGACGCCAAGGATCTCTCCGAGAACGTCGTCGCTCTTCCCCTCCACTAGTCTTCTATAGAACGCCGAGGTGGATGTTCTACCGATACCGGTGCCCAGCTGGCAGTGAGCGCATGGAGACATTCCAGTTTCCAAGCGCTATCCCTCGGTCTTTTCCTGACCCAGGACTGCAGCTCCGTCAAGGAGACGAGCTGTGGGAGAACGTGCCTGGCGAACGGCGACCACACCTGTTCAGCGTCAAGGAAGCACCAGAGATGTCGCAGCTTCAGCGCATGTTTGCGCATCATCAGCCATGGAATGCCCAATCCTCCACACAACGTGTGTTGACAGCAGATGGATCTTCTGACCATGGGAGCGCGTCCCTTCAACAAAAAGCGGAAGAGGAGGCGCTTCATTTTGGTGAGAGTTGGGCCGGGGCAAGGGAGGATGATGAGGCGGTAGCAGATGACGGATGTTATGTACGCATTCGCCACCTCTGCCCGGCCTTTCAGGGACAGCTTCCTGTCGGCCCATTTCTGGGTGAGGAAGGCCGCTTTGCTCGTCACCTCGCTCCAGTTTTTCTCAATCTGGAGGTCCGGTCCGAACCAGACCCCGAGCAATTTAAACGGTCCGTCCGTCCAAAGCCCCACGACGCTGTCGGACGGCATGGACTTGCCTGTCCAGGTGCCGAGCTACAAGCCCACCGACTTTTCCTGGTTTATCTTTGTTCCTGTCACCGCTTCGTATTCCTTGAGAGCGGTGCCGAGCATCTGGACGTGTCTGGGTCTCGACACCACCACAGTAACGTCGTCGGTGTAAGCTGAGACGGACCTCCCGCATCCCAGTTCGCGTGGGACCCCTCTCGTCGCCTCAAATTTGTGCAGTAACGTCTCGAGGGCCAATACGTACAAGAGGGACGAGAGGGGACAACCCTGGCGGACCGAGCGCATGATGCTGAACGGCTGCGACAGGTGACCGTTCACCCTCACAACTGAGCAGATGTTGCTGTGCATCGCAGAGAACCAGCCCCTAAAGAGGGACCCGAAGTCGGCCACCTCGAGGACCGCCGCCGAGTACCGATGGTCGACCATATCAAATGCTTTAGATTTATCCAATTTGATCAGGGCTCCACCCGTGCCAGGTTCCTTAACCACCCCCTTTATGATGTATCGCATGAGATGGAGGTTGTCTCATGGATGGATCTGTCAGGAATGGCACATGTCTGCGACTCTGCCACCAGATCACCGAAAACCATACTCTGATCCGGCCCACTGCTGCTCCTGAACAGTTGAAAAAACAATAATAATTGTGTCTTCTTTTGGCACAAGGCCAGCAATTATCCAGTACATTACTGGTACTTTATTTTATCGACCCAGTAAGGATTAAAGGCAAAGTTGACCTCGGCGGAGTTTGAAATCAGAATGGAAAGGGCCTTAACTCTATGCGTCAAAGCATAGTGTCCGACTCTCTACCGATACTGCCAATCCACCGCCATTAACAATAATAATAATAGCAACAACAACAGCAAAAGCAACAACAACAACAACAACAGCAACAGCAGTTAATGTGATAATACCTGGTATATCCATCTGTCGATGAGCAGATGACACCACCCTGTATTGAATTGATACGGAGATGGGTATATGTAACATCACCCCGCTTCCCTACCCCATAGACATGCACCCCACGCACATCACTAATACTAACGCTACTACTATTAATACCACCATACCGTAAATAAAGATCAGGTGGCTCCATGCCAGTTTGGCTAAAAAAAAATGTCCATGAAATAAATAAAGGTTACGCCTCTAAATCAACATGCCAGACATCTTATCTGACATGTGTCCAGACTTAGGAACAGGTGAGGATGGGTAGCTAGGGGATCACGATAGGGTGGGGCGGAAGGGAGAATGAATAGATCAATAAGAATGAATGTGTGAATGAATAATATTAAATAAATACTTAGATAGATATGTTTCTTTTATTTGCCACCAGGGCATCAAAAGTGGGACAAGTACAATGGGGGGAGTTTACACAAAAAGGCGTCCTCAATAAGGAGGAGGCAATAACAATATATAAAAATAAAATAAAATATAACAAAAAATAAAATGTATAACAAAATCCTCAATAGAGAGGAGGCGCCTTGGGGGGTCGCAGACACCCCCGAAAAAAGTGTGCAACCCTTCTCCTCAGGAGCACAGAGAGGGGGTGCTCCCTCGTTCCTTCCTCTTTTCCACCTACAGGCTTATGTAAAGAGAAGGCCCATTCACACGGGCCATTCTCGCCACTTTCACCCACCTTTCATAAAAACGACTGGGGTGGAGCACCTCTCTCTCCATCCTGATCCTTCTTCCGAAATGATATCGGAAGAAACGGACCAGTTGTTGGCCAGAGAGAAAGGTGCCTGACCTCAGTCCTTTCAGACGCGTCCACCATACAACTTCTTTCACCATGGCTATTACGCACAGAAACACCGCCTCTCCTTCATCTTTGAAGGGGGGAGGCGGCTTGATCATTACAATAGACTCGGTGGTCAACCGGATCGGTCCCACCCTTGACAGCAGTTGTTCGTCATAGCCCCACAGATCGGCTACGCCCGAGCAGTGTACCAATGCGTGTGCAATGGTTTCCTCGTCGCACACGCATCTGGGACAGATCTTTTTGGCGGGGTCCCTACCCGGGCGCCCGTGTCTGTAGAGCTTTTCTCGAACGGGTAGAGCCCCTCGGTAGAACTGCCAGGCCAGGGACTTCTGGAAGTTGTCCATAGGTCCCGGGCTGAATGTCCTACCGAACAGGCTGGCCAGTTCGTCCTCCTCCATGTCTAGGGCTTCTCCGAGGGCGTCGTCGCACCTGCTGCGTACCAGCCCTCTATAGAATGTTGCGGTGGAGTCTCCACTGATAACCGGATCCGCCTGCCAGAGGGCGGTGAGCGCCTGGGCACACTCAGTGTGCCAGCGGCCCAGTTTTCTCGGTCTTTGCTTGACCCAGGATTGCAGCTCGGTGAGTGAGACGAGTCTGGGAAAGGTTCGTCTCACAAACGAGGCCTACACCAGTTGACCGGTGAGGAATACGTGGAGGTGCCGTAGCCTTATTGCGTGTTTACGCATCATTAGCCACGGCATCCCCAGCCCTCCTTTCGAAGGGTGTTGACAGCAGATGGATCTCCTCACCAAGGGAGCCCGCCTCTTCCAAAGGAATTGGAAGAGCGCGTGCTCCCTCTTGGCGAGGGTTTCTCTTGGGCAGGGCACTACGGTCAGGCGGTAGTAGATGACGGACGCTATATAGGTGTTCGCCACCTCCGCCGGACCTTTCAGGGATAGTTTGCAACTGGCCCACTTCTGGGTCAGTGCAAACACCCTGTTCGTAACCTCCGCCCAGTTCTTCTCCACCTGGAGGTCCGATCCGAACCAGACCCCGAGCAACTTCACCCGGCCCTCCGTCCAGCGTCCGATGACGCCATCGGAGGGCATCGATCTGCCCCTCCACGTGCCGAGTTGCAAACCGATCGACTTGTCCCGGTTCAGCTTACCCCTTGTGAACCTTTCGTACTCCTCCAGTAAGGTGCCGACCTCCCCGATTTCGGAGGCCGTCGACACCTTTACTGTCACGTCATCGGCGTAGGCCGACACCGCTTTCCGCAATCCCGGTTCCAAAGGGATGCCCTGCAACAACTCCAACTTCCGCAGTAGTGGCTCGAGAGTCAACACATACGGAAGGGAGGAGAGAGGGCACCCTTGTCGGATGGACCGCGCGATTTTGAACGGCTCCGAGAGGTAGCCGTTCACCTTGACCCTAGAGCAGACGCGGCTGCTGTGCATAGCAGTGATCCAGCCCCTGAAAACGGGTCCGAAGCCTGCCGCCGCTAGCACCGCATCCAGGTAACCATGGTCGACCCTATCGAACGCCTTAGATTGATCCAAGTTGATCAGAGCCCCACCAAAGCCGGGTTCGTTCCCAACCCTCTCTATGATGTATCGCATGAGGTGGAGGTTGTCATGGATGGACCTGGACGGGATAGCACATGTCTGCGCATCTCCCACCAGGTTGCCCACGACAAGCGCCAACCTCTTTGCTAGCACCTTGGCCAAAATCTGTAACTCTGTATTTAGCAGAGTTATGGGCCTGAAGTTACTTATTTCGTCCCCCTTGTTCTCGTCCTTCCTCACTAGCGTGACTACGCCCTTGGTCACAGTACAGGGAATTCTCCCGTTCTGTTGCCAGTTGCAGTAGACCGCCTCGAGGAGATCGGGGAACAAGTCCGGCATAGTTAGATATAATTCGTATGGAAGACCATCGAGACCCGGGGATTTGCGTTTGCCGCATTGGCTCAGCACGTCCTCTATCTCAGCGGCCGAAATCGGCTCCTCGCAGGACTTCGCCTCCCTGTCCGAGAGACGCAGCAGGCCGTCGAGGTATGGACCGAAGTCCACATTCCCAACCGGCTCCCCGCCCCTCCCGAACAGTCGGGCAAAGTGCCTTTGAAAGGCCTCACACATCTGCTTAGGCTCAAGAATCGCCCGTCCATCCTGGTCTCGCAAAGACCGGATGGTGGATTTAGTTCCACTGTTGGCCTCTGTCACGCGGGCCCAGCTAACAGCTTTGGTCCCGTCGTTCCCTAGAGCACGTATTTTACTTCGGACAACGCAGCCTTCGTGCTTCGCGTCGAAAAACTGGCTCAAAGCCGTTCTCGACGCTAGCACTCTGGCCACGTCGCCGCTTCTAATTGCCTCTTCTACTCTATCTATTAGCTCCCTTTCCTTCCTATTCCTATAGATAGATCATTAATACCTTGCTACTCATGTGGTTGATCCAACAACACAACACATCATTACCACCTCTCCCAACAGTAACACCACTACAATCAACATCATAGTCGTCGCTGTCGTGGTCATTACTCTCACAAATGGAACCTTTATGTGGCATCTCGATCTGCTTACTACTCTGTTGTGTTGGTCATCGCTATACAATTTTATGGATCATCATTGCATATTCATTCCACTATTGTCTGGATCATTGATACACTATTGATAAACAATTTTGACACTACCATATCAAATATTACTGCACTATGTAGTGGTTCATTACTACACGACTATACGTATCATTGTGTATCGTGTGGTTCATTGTATATTGTGCAGTTCATCTCTACCCTACTCTATCAATCATAACTTTATTACACTGTGATTCATCCCTATGCTATTATATGAATTGTTACTACATTATTGTGTTTCTTACTACACTACTATATGGATAATTACTACACTATTGTGTGCTTCATTCCTACACTACTATATTAGTCACTAGCAGTGGTACCCGGCGCTGCACGGGATAAGGTATTTTGGAACGCGGGCCGCCAACAGAACTAATCGTGGAAAAACTGCATGCCTGGACAATATGTAAAGAAAATAACCGAATACTCTGATGGCTGGATAATCTTTAATATTTTACTCGATGAAGCAGGAAAATGCAGGTTTTCACCTAATGCGGGCCCTAGGGGATCAAGGAAATGATTTTTTTTAATGTGCATAATATGCCTTGAAATTTCGGGAAAATCGGCTAGACGTAACGCCTCAAAAAAGCCCTAAAAAGCTGAAAAAATGAAGTTTTTCACCTAATGCGGGCCTTGGGCCACAAAAAAAGTTGGATTTTCTTTGCTCACGGTATGAAGAAGAGACTGTCTAATACATAGTTACAATTTCAAGGATATGGTCTGACGGAACGCCTCAAAAAACCCCTAAAAACCTGAAAAACCGCAATTTTTCACCTAATGCTAGGGGATCAAAAAGTTGAATTTTTTTATGTGAAACATAAGTAATACACATGTAAAGTTTGAAAAAAGTCAGTTGGGTATTTCTCGAGTTTTAGTGATTCAAACTCACACACAGACATCCTCAGAGATGTGACGTAATGAGGACATCCCCACATACAGACAGATATTATAAGGGCGCGACGTTATATGTATGTATCTATCTAAAAAGCGAAAGACTAAGAATCATAGAGAGAGATCGCTAAATCGCCCAATGCAGTCCCTAGGGCATTGAAAATTTGAAATTCTGTTTGCTCAGAACATTCCCTGAAACATAAGTATTACATATGTAAAGTTTGAAAACAGTCGGTTGGGTGTTTCTCGAGTTTTATGGATTCAAACTCACACACACACAGACAGAGATCCTCAGTTTTATATATATATATAGGTTAGTAATTCATTCACCAGATTATTACTTTAATATCTTATCAATCATTACCTCACAGGAGCGGTCATTACTAGTAGAAAATAAAAAAAAATATGACTCGAATGGACAGGCAGAGGATATTTCAAAAGTATAGACCTCCAGTGTTTTCAGTACACGGGTGGTTATTTACTTCCGCCATATCAGGACAGGGTCATTACGCCTTAGGTAGGAGTCTCAGGGGTGTTATGGTAGATGTATCGGGTATCACTAACTACTTTTGCTAATGATTTCGCCATCTTGTCCTCGAGGGGTAACTGAGACATGCCATTCAGATTCAGCCAAGAGCTCTGTTTTCTATCTGGTTGTTATTCGTCTCTCCTTTTGTCATCATGAAATTAAGTTGTTATATAATTATGTATTGACAGGCGAATAAAATAAACAATTGTTTATAATTTTTTTACCAAATATGAAATTCGATGTTGTGAAAGATTTTAATATGCATTTTTATATGCATTTTTATATGCTGTGTTGAGATATTTTAGAGAACGAGAATGACTAAACTATGATTATGTTTAGCAGCCATCTGAAGGGTCGGACATTTGTATCCTGGGAAAGCACATTACTGTTGGAAATTAACAGTAAATGTGTAATAAAAGAAAAAGAGATAAAAACTGGATCAAAGAGTGGAATAAGTTAAAAAATAAAAAAGAAAGAAAGAATGAATGGATGAATGAATGAAAGGAAGAAACCAGAAAAGAAACAGAAGCAAGCGCATAAATAAATAAGGAGAGAATAAGGAGAAATATGAAAAGTAAAAAAGATATGAGGTATAAAAATAACATGAATATTAATCACAAACACAAAGCATCGTAATTCAGAATTGAACAAGAGAAAAGAGTTATTAAATCATATTTAAACATTTTTAATATTTTGTTTCAGCATTGCTATGTTTTTAGTGAAACATCTCGTCACAGATTAGGTAAATTTCTGCATTTGTAGAGGTTTTGTTTGGTTGTTGTATTGTTGTTAGTTTTGAAACTGTTAACCTGAAACGAAAATTGCGCAGAATATTAAAACTATAAACTTTCACTGATATTCTAGCTTCGTACTTACGTAACCATGCTGCTGGGCAGTAATATATCTGATCAGACAATATATATTTGTTGTTGGTGTTGGTAGTGGTGGATGGTGTTGGTGGTGCTGATGGTGTTGCTGGTGGTGGTGGTGGTGGTTGTAGGGTTGCTGCTGCTGTTGTTGTTCGAGATGGTGGTGGTGGTGGTGGTGGAGGTGCTGCTGGTGCTGCTTCTGTTGCTGTTGTTTTTATTGATTTCTTGTTGCGCATGTCTTCCATGATCAGCTACGACCTACGTAATGTAGGTTTAACGATAACATCTTTAGCTACTCCAGTTACGGCACATCTCTGTCTTCTTGATGACATTTTACAGTGTTTTTAACTTTTTGTGATGCACTGTTGTAGTCTTGGCACGTACTCTCTTCTCTGCATACTCTATATTTATATGTCCGTTACTGTTGATTATCCTCAAGCCCACATTTATTGAGTTGACCGTCTTTGTAGAGTTATGGATGGATACAGCGAGGACTATATCATTTACCGTACCACTGACACATTTTAAATAGTGAGATTTGCTGACGATTTGGCTACTACTTCTCGCAACGTGAGCGAGCAGCTATAACGATTCACTCTGTTTTGTATGTTTTAAAGTTTGCAGATTTTGTTTGCGGATAGCACGGAGAAGGGCTAGGAGAATCCGCTCTCTTTGTAACAACTACTGTGTCCCTACTATCAGTTAGAACTCATCTAATGATCTGTCTGTTATCCTCCTTGGAGGTTTTGCTTTCTGCTCCTGTTCTTCTCGCGATTTTTATTGTTTCAGTTTATATAAAACGTTGGCAAATCTCCCTTATTTTCTTTCGCCTTCTCCCAGTCTTTTAGCAATTTCTTCAAAGGTGTGTTATTTTCTTTTAACACTTAATATCATTTAATGATTTAGTAGAAAGTAATAAAACAGATTTGTTAATTTAAATGTATATAGAACTCTTCTCAGTGGACAGATTATTCTTAAAATTTACAGTAAACCCGCGATGTCCATGTAACATAAAAAAGAAAGTTGGTCGTATATGATGACCCTATCATTCTATATATAATCAATCACACAGAGGGTAAATAATGATATGTGGGTATGACACAAGACTGGTTCAAATAATGGTACTACTCACATATTGCATCATTCAAATATCAGGGAATGAGAAGGGTCACAGAACTGGCAAATGATGTGTGAGGCCTGCAGGAGGAAGAGATTCAATACACGATTAATTGAAATATTCTGGATAAATCACTCCCTTGTAGGAAAGGAAAAAGCAGGTATTCACTTTGCTTAAGTGAAAAATGTAGAATACTGCGGGGCCTGAAGTTCTATTAGAAATATCTTCTAAATGCTAAAAATGAATTTTTTAGAAGATTCCCCCATGTGAGATCCACCGCCTCTCAGCATGGAAGAATATGAGCCCGGACACACAAAATACAACAATCTTATAACCGCCTTAGCCAACAAACCAGTCTTAGGCATATATATATGTACACAACAAACAACACCCGATACTGTTAAACGTAATAAGCAACATAAATAATATGCACATAAATATTACATACACCATTAACAATACTGACTCCCACGGCTATATACACTAAACACAAAATGTATATACCCACGGATATATATACGCACCATTTCCACAAGAACAATCAATATAGTTACACACAAAAAAATATATTGTCACGCAAACAGATATATATAGTGTCGATGTTAACACTTTAGCAATTACAATTTTAATTATAATATATATATATATATATATATATGTGTGTGTGTGTGTGTGTGTGTGTGTGTGTGTGTGTGTATGTGTGTGTGTGTGTGTGTGTGTGTGTGTGTGTGTGTGTGTGTGTGTATGTGTATCCTCTCTATATAAATCACATTATTATCTCCCTTATATCTGACGAGGTCACATATATGAAGTAACTTCCAACCATCTTGGATTTGCCTGAAGATAACCAAATTAGCAGATATAGAATGTCCTATGCGAGTTAAAGTTTGAAACCTTAGGTAGATCATATTCATAAATTTGGGCTGTGTACATTACACAGAGCGGTTTTTACTTTGATGTATTCTTCGGCGGAAAAACTTAGCACTGTATATATATATATATATATATATATATATATATATATATATATACTCCGTTTTAAATCATCTAGCTGTTCCCTCGAATGGAATTGGAGATATACAAAAGCGTTGAGAACTTAATATTGCTAACATAAAATTATTGGACCTTTTTACACAACCAATATTGCACCTTACTATATAACAACTATATATATATATATATATATATATATATATATATATATATATATATATATATATAAACAAAGGATGTGTGGTAAGGAACCAGATGGACCATAAAGCATCAGAGTACTCAATACTTAGGGTAGTAGAGTGGGTAATAGGAAAATATTTAACCTTAACGGCAGAGCTCAAGCCGTTTCGATGTGTATTTCTGGACTAGTTCAGAAATAGCCGTCGAAACGGCTTGAGCTCTGCCGTCGGGGTTAAACATTTTCATATATATATATATATATATATACAGAGAGACACAGAGAGAGAGAGAGAGAGAGAGAGAGAGAGAGAGAGAGAGAGAGATAGAGAGAGAGAGAGAGAGAGAGAGAGATCGCTGAATTCTACCGCGTAGTTAAGAGTTGACATCCACTATTATTGGCTTTCTGATGAAGTGTAATAAATAATTAAGTATTGCATAAGATTGAAATATATATATTGTAGTCAGCATATGTAGACAATTAAATAGACATAGAAACATATGTTAAAGCAAATACATTCCTAATCTCCTTCACACCGACGTTTTATTTTTCTTGGTGCAAAACTTGCTTTTATATATGTGTGTCGGCGTGTGCATGTATATGTATATATTTATACATCTATATATGTATGTATGTATGTATGCATAACATGTAGGCGTAAGTGCGTGTTTATGTGTATATGTAAGTATGTGCGTATGTGTGTAATATTTGCATGACACTACTCTTCTTCTCAGAACAAAAGCAACCAACAGTAGCTACAGCAGTCCCTCTATAATGGTGAACTCCAAGTAAATTAATTAGATATCACTCTCCAACCCTCTTCCAACCTCCAATCCCTTCAATACCTTTCTGATGAACAATTAACAATTAAACCCAGCCAACAACCCACCTGGATTTGGTATAAATACTTTCCCCCCAATAGCGAAAGAACGATTTCTCAAGTAAAATTAATTAAATCCGCAATTCCATCTTATCATTAAATGTTTATGGTGGGAAGAGAGTGGAATAAATTATTTTACATTTACTTCATTAAATTGTGTTTGTGCTCTTTATATAGCGACTTCATTAAATCTTAAATAAACTTTATTTTCTAGAAGTTACATTGATTGTTATGTTATCTTGTTTGTTGTATTAGTTAATATAAAATCTATTTTCGATCTTTTCTTTTTGCCTTTTTGATTCTTCTACAGTATCTTTTCGTATGTATCAAAAAGAATAAAGTAAATCGTCTTCGAAGAATAGGTGCCGAATTAACATTTGCAGTATTAGTCTCAACTCTTTATGTTCTAAGTTCAAATTCCACTGAATTCAAATTCCTCTAAGAACGTTTACATACATCTCCGAATCAGCTAATTTGATGTGTCCAAGAATGGATCATCTACCTCATTTCTTAATTTGATAAGAATGATCTTGGAAGAAGTGCATTGAGTTACGAGACTTTACATTCTGAATTCAAAACCCGCCGAGGTTAGTTTTGCCTTTCATCCTTACCATAAATAAAGTAACAGTAACGCAATGAGGTCGATTTACTTGACTTTCCGTTTCCTCAAAAATGTTGATCTTGTGCCTAAATCAGATACCATTATTGGGAAGTAAAGAGTTCGACATATTGTAATCGTTGTTTAAGCACAAATCAGGTAAGGTGGTGGAGACATATACTCGAAGACGTTCCAGCTTTGATTATTCCCTAACTTGTCTATTGTGTCCGTGTTGTTGATTTTGTTGTGGTGAACTTGTTATTGTTTTTAGCCACGAGTAGGCTTGGTTGAGCAAACTTATGATCAAATGCATTTCGGGCTTCCTTCCTCATTCTGTCTTTGTGTATATCAGAGGCCAAAATATCGTTGTTGTATTGTTGCTTATATATATATATATATATATATATATATATATATATATATATATATATATATATATATATATATATATATATATATATAATATATATGTGTGTTTAATAAAGAAAAGCTTCTACAGGACTAGAACTCTTTCATTCGTGAGAAATCATCAGGAAGCTGACTCTGGTAACTTTCTATATTGAACATGTATACTCTGCTATGTATTGAGTACCTTACTTACTGTGGTTACCCCCGATTGAACCCGGAATAACTTATATATATATAAAATGGAAAACGGAGAATCAGTGATGCATCGGAACACAATTTATTGTCAGGTTCGATCCACAAACAGATCGCACCTCGAGCTGTTCGCCGGAGAAACAATTGTAATAGGTAATGAATTGTGTTCCGATGCATCACTGATTCTCCGTTTTCCATTTTATCATACTCTGTTCCGAAGGAGCATAGAGTGCTCAACCGGCATACCGCCTATGAACGCATCCTAGCAACCATACGACATATATATATATATATATAACGAAGGAAATGTGGTTAGGAACCAGATGGACCATAACGCACCAAAGTATTCAATACCTAGGGTAGTAGAGTGGGTAACAGGAACGAGTAGGACCCCGACGGCTGAGCTCAAGCCGTTTCGACGACTAATTCTGGAATTTTTAAAAAAAAGTTTTTTTTTTGGTCCAGAATTGGCCGTCGAAACGGCTTGAGCTCAGCCGTCGGGGTCCTACTCGGTCCTATATATATATATATATATATATATATATATATATATATATATATATATATATATATATATATATATATATATATATATATAAATATTATACATATATATACATATATATATATATATTATACATATATATTATACATATATATATATATATATATATATATATATATATATATATATATATATATATATATATATATATATATATATTGTCTATGTTGCTGTTATTTAGCTTAAAGCCAACTCGAACTGAATAGACCTCTGATTGAATACTTCCCATCTGTACACACATGATCATCCCGTCCTTCTTTTGGTTATTTCATATCTATAATATACTACAAAATATAATTGTTTCTACTTGTGGCACAAGGCCAACAATTTAAAGGAGAGGGGTAAGTCGATTAAATCGACCCTAGTACTTACTGGTACTTTATTTTATCGAACGCGTAAGGATGAAAGACAGAGCTAAGCTCGGCTAGATTTGAACTCTAAATATGATGCCCCAGTAATATATTGTATATTTACTACATTATCTAATCATGCCTCCAACTCTCAAGGCGGTAAGGGAACTTGTGCCATAGTAGGTCAAATGGCCGCGTAGAGGCTACTTCGAAGGATCTAAGAAATCATTGCTTGTTTATGAAGGGTGTGATTAAAGGGAGATTTGGCCGTTAATTCTTGCAGATCAAGCGATCGTATATACTTTTTCTTGTTAGTTAAGACATGGCTGATTTGTTACATTATGTGATTTATACTATATAATTTCACTCCTCTAAGATTAGAAATCATAATTATTGATTGGAAGTTAATAAAATATAATCGTGGTGTAATGTAGATACTTTTCTTGATTATATACCATTTCTCTATACTTTTCTGGCCGTGTGACATCCATTAAATGATAGGAAGGCAGTAAATGGCAAAAATCAATTGCGCTACAATTAAAATATTGCTTTGCCGTATATAGTTATGTCCTGTTACACCCTGTGTTATAATTCCCAGCAGAGTTAACCTGGACTTTCGTTATTCTAAGTCTCATAAAATAATTATTAACAGTCGAATACTGGAGTTGATGGTACACTTCTCCCACCAAAAGGGTAAACTTGAGCCGCTGTAGAAAATTATTATTGTCATTATTGTTGTTGTTGTTTTTGTTTTTACTGCTGCTGTTGTTGTTGCTGCTGCTGCTTTGTTTTGTTGTTGTTGCTGCTGCTGCTTTGTTTTGTTGTTGTTTACTTGGTGTTTTAGCCGAAGTTATTGTACACTACCACCACAACCACCATCAGAGCCAAAATCCCTAATGCCAGCACCACTATTTGGATTATTAGCATCAAAAGCCATCATCTTCTCTTACCTGCAATATACATCGTTTGTTAAATACAAAATTGTATAAGTTATGACAGATCACATTATGAGGTTATAGTCACAATGTTCTTACCTTTATTTATATCCACCACCACCACTATTACAGTCACCACCTCCCACTATCACTCCCATTACTTGCATCTATGCACCTAATATGGTAATTCTCATCATTACCTCGATTTTGCAGCTGCCACCTATTTAACTAACCACCACCAATAACAAAAATATACAAAAGAACCATCACTACTGTCTATACTACTTTTGTCCTTCCACCACCTGTGCCATAACCACCACCACATCATTACCGCCAATAGTATAACAACTAACGGTTCCACTAATACAATTATCCATCACAGAAAGATAGTCAGTCAATCTTCTTAATGCGCCAAGTTTACTACCCACCACATACTTTCTACCCCTTTAAAACTTTTTTATGACTCTGTTTCTAACAATAATCAATAATGTTCATGTTTTAATTACTTTTGAAGTAACCAGAATTTAGAGATGGGTTTAGTAGAATAGCTATAAGTTATATTTATTGATATATCAATATATTCCAATATTAATATTGGTCTTTGGAGCGCAATATTAAATCAGATTCTTACGTGAAATTATGAAGGAATTTTAACTTTTTCAATGATTTGGTCAGAAAGAAGGGTTTTCCCAAACATTCTCAGGACCTCTATAACAGAAGGGATCGATGCAGTTAAGGTTCTCAACTGTAGCTCAATGATGTAAGGTAAAACCATGAAGAAGGGTGAACTATTCCAAATGGGTGACGTTCAATGTAACAACTAAAACCACAAGATTACATTTATACAATGATTGTTATTAGCGTATGAACAAAACCATTAAATCGAAGAGATGGAACCGACATCTTCAGCATCAATAAGTTGTTTTGTCGGCGAGTGAATGTATTTTTATGCTGGGTTTTGTTTATGTAGATTTGGTGTATAGGTTTATTATTATCAACTCCGCGCTCCTGTCTTGTAAATTAGAGAGAGAGAGAGAGAGAGAGAGAGAGAGAGAGAGAGAAACAGACTGATAGATAGAAAAAGAGAGAAGCATTACTACATGACTATGTATGTATCTGTACATTAACTGCCGTTATGGAAATGACATCAACTAATAAAGAAGAGCCAGTCCCATTGTTGAATACTTGATACCTCTGTTTATCGCATCTGCTATGGCTGTTACTGCGTGTTTGTATAAAACACGCAATCATAAGTCTCGGGTTTGAACTTAATGCGTGGCATCTTGGGAAATCTCTTTACCATATCTTCGATTCGGGACCCATGCTCTTTGAGTAAACTTGGTTAGACAAAACAGAAACTACATGGAAGACTGTCGAATGAACTGGACTTGTAATTGAAACGTACATCCTTGTTATAGTCAATCACACCAATTCCACTTGAGAATTAAACGTGCCTGTGGAATTCTCAGCCATTTTGCACGCTAATTCAATGAGGATATTGATCAGATGATCAAACAACTGGAAGCTCATACGTGGTTCACGGTGGAGCGTTCACCATTATCATATATACATAGTCAGACACATCCACAAGCATATATATACACAAGGTGTCCCCCAAAAATGTATACACACTTCAACAGTATTCTAATAAATATTGTCTGTACAGGTAATCAAAGTGTGTATACATTTTTTAGGGATACCCTGTATATTTGAATGTATGTGTGTGAATGTGGGTATGAGTGTGTGTTTATGCATGTGTGTGTGTATGTGTGTGTATGCGTATGTATGTGAATGTGTATATGTGTGTGTGTGTGTGTCTGTCTGTCTGTCTGTCTTTGCCTATGGGACACAATCTCAGGAAGGTCATGGATTCTAAGCTTAGGTATTGGTTAGCTAAAAATATATTTCTTCAATCTTCAAACCGCAACACAACCATTATCTGGTTTGGGCTTCGGGGCAGAGAACTTAACTCTGCTTGCAACAGCAACAGACTAACTGACAAACAACACGTTCCACTCCTTCCTCATGGTTGAGTAATTAGCTGCAGAGAGAGTGCCAGCCACAAAAATAATTGCCCTAGCAGTAGGCAAATATCAACATTTGTAAAATCCATCTCACATGTATTAGCAATGAATAATTGCTGTAAACCAGTGAAAATGCAAAAGGAATTTTGTGTGTGTGTTTAGATAGATATGTGTATATGCATGGGTGTATGTGTAAAGGAGATAATGTATGTGTATGTAGAGTTGTGTAAAAGTATTACTCTTTTACTTTTTTACCTACTCCCGCAGACGGGTTAGGGCCGTGCTGGGGCTCAGCCAATGCTGCTACATTTAATATAGACGCCATTCCTTGGTTGGCCAATGATGCATGAGGGATTTTGACGCTGTCGCTCTTATTTGTGTTTCTTGGCACGATGTGGGCTCATCTGACATATTAGACAGCAAAATGTCGAGATGCTTCCTGAAAATATCTACATCACCCCCATGTAGTCCTGCCAGTTCTTTTTTGTAGCACACACACACATATATATATATATATCAGATGTTGTCTGTGAGTAGAGAACTCACACACATACAAAAATATATACATATATATGTATATATAGATAGTTTATGGAGTGTAACTTCAAGTTACTGTTGGTTTACCAATGTGAGCACTCGATGCGTAGTTTCTAGTATGTACTTCGGGTTGGTACTAAGCAGAGAGTAATATTAATAAGTATGAACGAGGTGGCAGAAACGGAAACAAGAAATTTCTTAAGAAATAACAGGTCCATTCAAGTCTTGGAAAACTATTGATTCTGTCGTTGTTGTAGGATATGATTTTGTTTCAAAAGGCGGTGATCGAACGCATCTAGCTGAAAATCAAATCAAATCATTTTGTGTATAGTGTACCAGTGCGTGTATGTGTGTGTTTGTTATTCGTCCGTATGAAGCTAAGAGGATGTGTGCGTGGATACATAAGTTTATGTGAGTGTGTGCGTGAGAGTGTGCGCGCACGTGTCAGTGTACGCGCATGTGTGTGTGTTTTCTTGTAAGTACGAAACTGTGAGGATATGTGTGTGTATATAAGTTTATGAGAGTGTGTGTGTTAGTTGTTAGTCCGTACGTGTGATAGTTGTTGGTCCGTGCGTGTTGTTATGGATATATATATATATGTATATGTAAATACGTATACGTGTGTGTGTGTGCGTGTGTGTGTGTGTGTGTGTGTGTGTGTGTGTGTGTGTGTGTGTGTGTGTGTGTGTGTGTGTGTGTGTGTGTGTGTGTTGCCTACGTGACAATCTCAGGAACGTCATGGATTCTATGCTGGCTAAAAATATATTTCTTCAAACCGCAACACAAAGAGTTGTGCCTTGAAGCAGAAAACATCACTCTGCTTGCAAAAGCAACAGACTAACTGACAAGCAACACGTTCCACGTGTGTGTGTATGTATAAAATTGGCTTAATAATCTCTACAACCTTTTTTTTATTTGGAATTCATATGCTTTAATTTTTGTAACCCCTTTTTTCTTTTCTGTTTTTATTATCTTTTTTTTCTTTTTGTCTGAAGAAGAGGGGACATATCCATGGCAATTGCAGATTAACATAGTTGGCATTCAGCTTCAGATTCTATTAGTTAAACTAATCAAGAAAACATGGAAGAGAGGGGGAAAGTGAGAGGGAGGTGGAGAGAGAGAATTGGAGAGAGATAGAAAGAGGGGTAGAGAGAGAGGGAGCGATGGTACTGTGAGAGAGAAAAAGAGGCAAATTTCAGAAGGTTGCAGTTTTGGTGAGAAAGGGTTCGATGCGAATCAGAAGGATAAGGAGAGATAAAATAGAATTGAAGTGTTGAGTCGAAATGGAAATCTAAGGACATTCTGTTAAAACGTGGCAATGAACAGAAGCAACAATCAAAAGCTTTATTTCAGCCAGCTACTTGTACGTTACAGATCTATTAATCAACAACATTCTCCTAGTCCTCTCTCTTCCTACCACCATAGCTGTCATCGGACGTAGCGTGAGGTGTTGGAGTCGCGGAAAGATTCTCAGGCCAGACTCTGGCGCATAAAACATTTCAGTATACTTCATCTTATTGGCTATTTCCAAATATTTAATCACTTAAATCGAGGCTATAAAGTTGTGTCTTTTAAAACAGAGCTGGCCGAGGTTAGATACGAATAATAACTACAGAAGCAACATCATCTTCAAATAAAACAATGAGAACATCCTGATCCAGTCCATCATCATTATCATAAACATCATAATCAGCAGGAGCAACAACATCAATAATAGCTACAACAAGGTAACAGCAATAGCTGACCTGCCAAACTCTAAAAATCCAAAAGGAGAGTACCATGTAAAACAGTGCCCCAAAACGAGAAGAAATGAGGCAAAATGGGGAGATTTTAGATAATGAAAGCTATACCCATTTTCACAAGAGAAGACATCTCTCACCTACTCCAAAGTGGGTGGGAGATCTCCCCGTCGGACGGAGAGAGTTGACAGGTCTGCAATAGTAACAAGACTAAGAACCTCAGAAGCAGCAAAGCCAATAAAACGAGCAGGAACTCTAAAGAAATGCAGCAGCTGTAACATTTTCATCACTATCATCCTCAATCAGAATAAGACCAAGCAGTGAGATGTCATCATCATCATTTTGAAGGGATATTGTTACTTATTAGGGGGTCTTAGTACTAATAAAAACGCTGTTTTGTTCACTTCTTTATTGTTAACTATTCTGTTGAATTTATAGATTAACTGTAAAGAAAGAAATGAACTACAACCTGTAGTATGGCCTTCTCAAAATACAACCATGTTTATTTCAACATCAAATCACCTCCCAAACAAATTCAAGCCGAAACGTTTGGGGTTGAATGTGCATCTAGTAGCAAGAAATGTGACGGTACCTGTGAAAATGTATGGATCAACGAAACTCGGCTGCCTATTTCCTACAAGTTTGTTTTTGTTTGTTTGTTTGTTTTTTGTATTTGACCTATCTTAAAATTGTATGCAGGAAGGAAGTTTTTTTCCGTTCAAAGGTTAAAGCTTGGGATGAAGTTTTTGTTTCGTGTGTTGTTTCTTCTCTTACTGACTTGTCTCTCCTGTGCCACGCCATATCCGTGTCTTGCAGATAACAAAAATTCAAAATGTCATTCTAAGTTGAGGATAATGCTGAAGGTGAAGGATAGTACTTCCTATATGGAATGTGTGAGTGTGTACATGTGTATATTGTGGATCTACATGTGTCTAAATGTGTGGGCGCCAGCTTGTGTGAGTATTGAACTCTTGATATCGTATAGCTATTGCACTTCTTCATTTACTAATTTATTAACTTCTTATTTGTGTCACAAGACCAAAAATTTGCATTGGCATAGAATGAGAAAATGTAACAGTAAATCTTTTCTCAAGAGCATCAGACATACATGGGCAGTAAACAACTGATGTCAACTGGGAAATAAATTCAACCTACGGGAAACAACCTATTTCTGTAGTTGGGTTATTTATAATTTTAGCTTGAAGCATGAGCCAAGGAGAGGTAGCAGCCTTTACTATGTACATAAATCAATGTTTGTAGCGGGATATGAAACGAGACCCTTAAAGCGATATGGCAGTCACATTATTTTGATTTAATCAAAATATAAGGAATAATAAATGTAAATAAGAAATGTAAATAAAGAGCACCCACAACTTAAAATGGCTCATAAATAAAATCATTATGCCTTGTCCTAATTTTATGATGTGAGGAATATAGGAAATAAACCTACATTTCAAACTTATCTCAATGTATACCAGATAAAATTCTTGAAAGTTTTTTGAAAGCTTGTTGAAATTAAGCAAAACAACTAGAATCGATTTGAACTCTTAGCCTACGATCTAGTAACCATATATTTCTATGTGGCAAATTTATATCTTTAATATAAGGTATTTAACTCGTATATCCTGAGTCTACTTGTGTTCCCTTGCTTTACAAAATTCATGTACTTCAGTCACATTAACCAAGTTACTAAAATCCAGTCATCATTCCTTCAATTCAATTTGAGCCCTTTCATGCTTGTATTTTTCTGATGGTAGCGGGTAGAATTCAAAACGGAGAGAGCTAGAACAAATGCCACTAAACAACATGAACTAGAAAACTAGTCAGTCTACCTCCATGGCTGAAAGGCAAAATTTACCTTGGTGGGATTTGACATCAGAACACAGTTGGAAGACATATCGCAAGATATTTAATCCGATGTTCTAACGTGTTTGCCAAATCACTGCCTATAAACTATATATTATAGCAAAAAGAAAAAAAAACAATTCAATACATGAATACTTTATAGTCCAGTGTCACGTGATATACGAGGTTATGTAAAAATACGAGTGCTAAGGCTTTAGTTACCAAAGCCCTTCACATAGGGCGCAAATATGATTATTTGGTTAAGGAGGTCCCTTCGCAGATGCATACTTTCTAGCTCGATCCCATGGTGAGGAAACTTGGGCAATTATCTTCTGTCATAGACCCAGATTGACCAAAGCCCTTTCAGTAAAATTTGGTAGACGGAAACTGTGTGGAAGCTCACCCGAAGAAAGATTCCTTTACTTTAGCTATAAATTTAATCCTTTGCCTAATTTAACTTGACCACTGGTACCTGGCTGGTTTTATACAAAATGATAGAATATTATATTGCAAACATTCGGGTCAGGTTCTATTTTTAAGCGCAGCTTCCTCCCTTCCTTCTATCAGTCTCGGAATGCCATGGAAAGTGACACATGCCCCCACCTTTTCCCTCTGACTACGCAATTTAAAGAAAAAATACAAAACAAAGCCAAAACAAAAAGCGATTTGACTGCTTTAGACGGAGGGGCTTTTTCTGAAGAATTCTGAAAGATTACACCTTAACTTTAAGTTTTGAGCACTAATATACCCTTGAATGGAGAATTAGACGTAAATAAATATTGGTCAGTTGGTGTGGAGCAATGATTGGTTTGAGGCAGATAGGCGGATGGGCTGAAATAATAACGTGTTAAGAAAATAATAAAAATAAATAGCGTAGCAATTTAGAAGGAAACTTAGTATGTCATAATTTGGCCCAGTGATTGTGATTGAACTTGGCAGTGCCGTGCAGAAGAGTATCGGAATCAACAATATCAACCACAACAAGAATTATGACTAATGGAAAAAAAAGTAATTATCAACCACAATAGCAACAATTATGATGGGTAAGTTGATGGTGGAGGGGATTCAAACAAGTATTTTCACATACTATATGGAATTGAAAGCTCTAAGTTTAGCTCACGTAATGTGTGTGTATGCATGTATGCATATGTGTATGTATGTATGTGTGTATGTATGAATGTATATAAGTATGTATATAAGTATGTATATAAGTATGTATGTGTGTATCTATTTATATAAGTTTTATGTATGTATGCATTTATGTATGTATTATGTATTTATGTATGAATGTAAGTATGCGTATAAGTATGTATTTATGTATTTATATATGTACATATCTATGGTCACTGTATATATGTACAAATGGTCAGTGAATATATGTACATATGTATGCTACTAGTAGTATATAACCCAGTGCAACTGGTGCATGGTCGGATCGTCTGTGAGGATGGTGATTTTGGACACCCTGCGGCATAAAAAAACAAAACCCGTCAAAGAGTTGTGTTACTCAGGACAGTCAACGGCCATCCAAAGTGTGTCCCAAGGCACTGCAGCCTGGGCCCAGTCGTCGTCCTGCTACTGCGAGAAATTTCAAGTTTAAGCCTTTGAAGGTGCTGGAATGTTCGCAACTTACTAGGTTCTTCTACAATACACCCTGAAAAAATATCGGTACTGGTAGCTGAAGAGATAACAATGTTATCAACAATGGTATAAACCGATTATTGTTATTTTTATCGAAAAGGCTTCCTCACTGACTAATTACAATGAACAGCCTCTATTTTATATGAAGATAGTTTCCGACAAATCGCCCTACTGGGCAGTTATTATCTGCAGTTCAGTTGTTGTTGTCGTTGTTTAAGCCCAGGTCAGCCATGGTGGGCTGATAAATGATGACAATTCCCTATATATTTCTGACAGTCTGCCGATAGCAGTATGTTTACTAAGTGTTCTTTTTTAATATTGTAAGTTATAGTTTGAGGGAAATTTAACTGTTTCTTCTAACATGTCGAATGTATAGATTGACGAGCCTTTAGAAAGGTGGGAACCAATTACCAGAGAGTCGTAGTGACAATGAAACTAATAAGCTACGAAAAGACAAACTCTCTACCCAACAAGGTCTATATTTGCAGTGAGACTAAATATAGTTTTATTCGCATTTAGCTGAAACTGGGGTGGGGCGTGAAACATGGAGTGATTTGAGCAAGGTGAAAATAAAACAAAAAATGCGGCATATATCAATATATCACTCTGAGAATGTAGTTGTACACCTTATACACTTGGTGTGGACTAGGCCAGAAGAAGCCTTTTGGTGTGGGATTCAGTTGGCAGCGATTCTTAGTATACGTTTTACACCTAATGCAAGAGCATAGTAGGGTTTGTATAATGTTGTAGATACTGTTCTCAACCAAAGACTCTTTAATGCAGTATATTCTACGCTAATGTTTTATAACTTAATAAAATCTTAAAGTATATACAAAGTAAATGTCACTTGTCACTGAGTCTATGTATATGCATGCATATATAGATATATACATGTATGTGTGAGTGTGTTTAGGTGCCTGCTTGTGTATGTGTGCATACATCCATGCATTTAAAATGGTGTATAGTTGTGTTTTCATCGTACATGAAAAAGCATTTACAAAGTTCTGTGGTGTGAATGTAAGCATGTAATATACGTGCATATATCTATAACTGTATGTGTGTCTGTGTCTTTGTGTGTGAGTGCGTACGCGCGCGTTTGTGTGTGTATATACATACAAACGCACACACACACACACACACACACACACACACACACACACACACACACACACACACACACACACACATACAACCACACACAGACATACAAAAATAAATGTAGCAACTATTACTAGATAAAAAGATATTTTAACTTGTTGATATTTCATGGCAGAAATGACATGAATAAACAAAAAGGAGGCAGTAGTTAAGTAAAGACAACCTGAAGGGAGCAGTAAATGAGGCCTTTATTTTCTATCACTAAGGAACCATGTTGAAGAGAATCCGTTGTGACATTTGTAATATAGCAATAATAACAACAGGGTATCCTAATCGTTGTAAGCTGTGAATGCACTGCACAGTTATATATATATATATATATATATATATATATATATATATATGTGTATGTGTGTGTGTGTGTGTGTGTGTATGTATGTATATATGTGTGTGTGTGTGTGTATGTAGTAGTTTACACGTTATATATATCTATATATATAAAACTGTTGTTGTCTGTGTGTGTGTCCTCATTTTTGCAAAGTCTATACAAATCCACATTTCTACTCCGATTGACTTCAAACTTACATTTATATATTCCTTGCGGGCTAAAGATATTAACTGCAGTTTTTATTTTTCAATTTTCTGTTGTTAAAGGGGTTATAGGCGCCGAATAGACATCTCTGTCGAGCCCTTATGATGGTTTCTACTTTTGGCACAAGGCTAGCAATTACCCAGTACATTACTGGCACTTTATTTTATCGACCCCGTAAGGGTAAAAGGCAAAGTTAACCTCGGCGGGATTTGAAATCAGAACGTAAAGGGACGTAACTATGCTAGCCCTTATAAAAATCTGTCTGTATGCCTGAATGTCTGCATAACGATATTCTGACGAACACATCATTGCTGACGTATTATCTTCGCTACATTCACACACACACACACACACACATATATATACATATATACTTATATATATATATATACATATACACACACATATATATACACATATACATATATACATATATATATATACATATTCAAACACTTATACACACACATATATATATATATATATATACATATACATATATATAAATATACACATAAAAATATATGTATATATATATACATACACACACACACACACACACACATATATATATATATATACAAACATACACACACACATATATATATATATATATGCATACATACACACATATATATCAATATATATATATATATATATATGTGTGTGTGTGTAATCTGTGTGTATATATATATGTATATATGTATATATATATATATATATATATATATATATCCCCTCCGCCTCCGTGGTATTTTCTTCGTGGTTATAAGAGGCTTAGCTCTGTTTCTCAACCGTTATATCGCGTGACTGTCTCCCCCTCCGCCTTTTGGAATTCTTTCTCACGTCGTGTAGACGCGTTCTTGAGACTAGTAAAATGAGGTATCCTCTTGATAAGTCGGCAGACCTCGCAAGGACTCTATATCTTTGATATATTGTTTTTGTTTATGCCACGAAACTACGTAGTCGAGGAATTTAGGAACAGTTTAGGTATGATACATTTTATTACTAATTATATCTAAATGTTTCTTCTCTCTTCATAATGTATTTTTAACTCTGATACTGGTTCAGTCTGGTTCAAACTGAATTGGTCTGTCCCAGTCATTCATTGAGCAACATCGGTGAAGTTGGCACCCTTAACTCACAGTTGGGTGCGGATGCATTCATGTATATATGTGTGTGTCCGCATGTATCTGTGTGTTTCTAAATATATTAATAACTCCCTCTGGTCGAGCAATCTTTGAAGTGTGGGGACAACTGGAAAGCTTCCATTACTCATACTTCTCGCCTTCTTCACTACCTCTTCTACGGCCTCGATATGAATACCCCCTCCGCCTCCGTGGTATTTTCTTCGTGGTTATAAGAGGCTTAGCTCTGTTTCTCGACCGTTATATCGCGTGACTGTCTCCCCCTCCGCCTTTTGGGATTCTTTCTCACGTCGTGTAGACGCGTTCTTGAGACTAGTAAAATGAGGTATCCTCTTGATAAGTCGGCAGACCTCGCAAGGACTCTATATCTTTGATATATTGTTTTTGTTTATGCCACGAAACTACGTAGTCGAGGAATTTAGGAACAGTTTAGGTATGATACATTTTATTACTAATTATATCTAAATGTTTCTTCTCTCTTCATAATGTATATATATATATATATATATATATATATATACATATATATATATATAATATACATATATATATATATATACATATATATATATATATATATATATATATATATATATATATATATATATATATATATATATATATATATATATATATATATATATACTTTCAGACGTTCAATCATCTGACAGAAAGGTATACGATGCTGACGATAGCTAATAAGCTTGTACATCATTCTAGTACATCATTCCTGTGTCAGTGTTGAACAAAAAGGTGACGATGGTTGCCTGAACACTGTACGGCGTAATTCGGGCTGTTTGTTTACAAACAAACCGAGAATTATAATAAATGTTCGGTAAACCCATACCTACATATATATATGTGTGTGCATGTATGTATATATATACATACTACTGTACGTCTGTATACATATATGTATGTACGTATACATACATACTTACATTTAAGTACCAGCCGTACTAAGAGTGAGAATATATATATATATAGATATATGGAAAAGAATGAAACGAAATTTCATTTCTCACTCTTAGTACGGCTGGTACTTAAATGTAAGTATGTATGTATACGTACATACATATATGTATACAGACGTACAGTAGTATGTATGTGTATATATATATATATATATATATATATATATATATATATATATATATATATATATATATATATATATATATATATATATCCGTACACATGTGTGTGTGTGCTGGTGTAAAGGCTATAGCTATTTGGATATGAAAGAGACTGTGCGATCGTGTCAGTGTATGTATTTTCTGATGTCCTTTACATCCAACACAACACAATATATATATATATATGTGTGTGTGTCTGTGTGTGCGCGCGCGTGTGCGTCTATGTGTGTGTGCGTGCGTGTGTGCGTGCATGCGTGTGTGCGCGCATGCGTGTGGGAGTGTGTGTCTGTATGTATAGTATAATTATTCGCAGCAAATTCTAAAAGTACTGTTTGCACAAGATAAATAATTTAATAGTAATTTCTAACATAGATGGAGATCAGACGATTAAATCGACCCTAGTACAGTTTATATCAAACAAATTATCTGAATTACTTTCCAAAATAAATCACTCTATAGATGATATCTAGTTAATAAATGTCCGAAACATAGCACTGGTAAATTACTGAATATAAGATATTTGGATTTCGCTGTCGTTTATGTTTGTCACATCACGATTTTAGCCTTTTTCGGCAAACTTTCGGTAGATTAACTATCCTTACATAAAGGATCTTAATAGTGTACAACTTCCTTTCCTGGTGGAAAGAAAGAATCTCATATGTCCGGATGTGGAATAACACTAATAATTGTGTTCTTCCTCTCACTACCCCCTTCTCATTCTTCTTAATTCTTCCTCCGTCTTGCTAATCATGTATTTGTATTTATATGTAGTTATATGTATATATAATTTCAGCCGAAAATACACATAGAAAAGCCGTTACATATGATGAACAGACAACTGCATCTTTACTTCGACAGCCACTTGCTCACTACAATTTTGCGCATTAAGGAGTTATTGCACATATAATGCCAGTTTACGCAACAGATTGAAGAACCGCTAAGTTGGTAGGATGCATGTGAGTCGATAATACAGCAGGAATAGTCAGGAAAATGTACTAGTGTCTGTCGACAAACAAAAAAGATAAATACATAAAAATAATACGATTAGAAATAAATAGACAGCGGACTTAATATTGTGAAATATGCAACCAGTTTTCGCTGGAAAATTTTAAAACGTATATTTTTGTCAACAGAATGTGGTTGGATGACGGAGCTTTACGCATGTATATATGTATGTATGTATGTATGTATGTATGTATGTATGTATGTATGTATGTATGTATGAACGAATATGTGCATGTATGTGAAAATAAAGAAATGTGTGTGCAGAGTACATTCGAGCCCTCTTGCATTCAGTTTGGTCAATTGTTCTGGCATTAACACTTTTTAGGCTAAATACATAATCTATTTCTTAAGATCTTCCCAATCTTATAACCACTTTTGCCGGATCTTGAAGGACCCGTATTTTTCTAATGACATGAGGTGGGCTTTGAAACCAGAAACCAGTGTTCAAAGAGCCGAACAACCGCAATGCATTCGGTCAAATGCTTTATCGTCTTTACCAATCCAGACGTTTATTTCAGATAGATATTGATAACAACCTCAATACATTTTAAACTTAGAGCACAACAGCTAAGCTGAAACCGTTTCGGTAGTAAATGAGAAATTATTCAGATTGATTTAGCTTCATTCAAGTCTTCAGGGGTGGAGTTATATGTTCAATCACAGGTGGAGGAGTTTGCGGTGAAACCAATTTTTAAAAACTCAAAATCAAATACATGCCAAGAATGAACTTAAAACAGTCATTGAATAATTTGGTTTTGCCATCCGTATAGTTGTTATATATAACAGATATCATTAGAGAAGCATAACTGGCTTGTTTTTATTTCCGTTTTCCCTTACCTAGATGATATTCGATGGCTCTGGTAGTTTGATAATGTAGATTTATCTCCGACTAACAGACACTGTCCCACTAGCATTGTCTTTTGATTAATTTGCCGGAAGAAAATATAGAGTACTAACACGTAAATGGAATAATTGTCATACCGGCCTTACCTCGTAACATCTCAACCTATATATACACATACGTATATATAGTTCATCCTAACGCAGAGACTCTATGACATTCTCAGACTCGACATTGAGTCCAATTTCTACAGAGCCGCCTACAAGCTCAAGGGGTTGTCTTTCATCGGCACTTCAGAGACCTCCACAACGAACTCAAAATTCCCCACTTACCATCTCGACAACTTACTACACCTTCCACCCGCCAATCGTGATCTCGGGAATAAACTCTCACGGTTAAAACTGACCATTTCTAACATCCTACAAAAACACTCATTCTCACCACCATCTCTCCAGACCACAACTCGCTACCCTAAGCAACCAGTATTGAAGGACCATCTTATAAAATCTCTTGGCTACTCTCCAAGATTTTAAAACCCCGGGCCATGTCTACAGTTCGGATGATGTCATCCAGCGACCCAAACAACGAGAACTTCACACCCTCAAATCCAACATGTACGCCTTCAGCCTGGGTGTAGTATCCCTCTACACATCGGTACCTGCACTTCCGGCAGGGGATATACTCACTGAATGTGTCAGTTTCAGTGACCAGGATATTTTCGGCCTCACTACCACCGACATCCACCAGCTCCTATCCATCATTGTAAAGAATGCCTTTTCCAACTTCCTGGGACAAACCTACCGACAGAGCTCTGGATTACTCATGGGATCCAGCCTCTCGGGTTTAGTGGCCATTTCGTATATGAACAGACTACAACGCCGACTTCTCAGCTCCTGCGACACCAGCAGGGACCTGTTTGTACATTACAAATCTGCCCTCCCCAACAGCTCTAAAAGAGTTCAACGAAATGGCTCGCATACACAACCGATGCATTGACACTGCTAATATAGCCACCCATATCATACGATTCCACAAAGTACTGGAGATTAACGGCTACCCAGCTTCCTTCTCCATCCCACGATGAAACCCCAGGCCCAGAGACCGGAACAACACAAACAACACTTTCTTCTTCAAGATCCCATATCTCAGCACAGAATCCACCAATGCCATACGCAAAGCCATCAGAAGAGAGGGCCTCAATATCAAACTAGCTCACTCTGGACCTTCCCTGCGAAGATACCTCTCCACAAGTCAACCCCCTACCGAGGATAACTGATGCACCCTAGCCAATTGCCCTACACTAATTGTTGCCAACGTACCTATGTAGTATACAGGCTAGAATGTAACAAAGGCAATCTACTTTACATAGGCAGCACTATTCGACCGTTACATCTCCGTATTAAAGAGCATGTTAACACCAACTCTTCTTCCTTCCGCAAACACATCATAAAATGCAGAAACCAGGACAATACCACCACAATCTTAGCTACCGAACGTAGTATAGGCACGCTGAGAATTCAGGACACCCTCTTAATCAAGCAATTAAAATCTAGGATCAATAATCGAATGGAAAGAAGTGGACCAGAATGCCTAATTTAAAAGCCTTTATTCCAACATCTCAGCGGCCTGTTTCATTCATTCTTTCAAATTAAACCTATGCCCTCACTAGACAAACACACTTAAACTCACACACACACATACATATAATCGCACACATATTATTCCCGTTTTATTATATACATATTCGCACACACCTTTCACTACATAAACTTACATTCATGCACACACATACAAACATCCCACTTAGCACACTTACATTCACACACACACATGCATATATCATACATTTCACAGCGCACACGTTCAAAATTAACGTCTTTTCATTTCATTTAACTTAAATCTGCTCTCCAAACAAGCAAGTCAACTCTAATCGATCGTTTAAGTCTTTCATAGGGATACTCCCTTGGTAATAGTTTTTTAAACACGAAAATATTTGGGACCATTAAATTTGCTAAGGTAATATTCTTTTGTTATCTTATCAATCTTGATTTTCTTTCTGTGGTTTTCAAAATTATAAATTTGTGTTTCCTATTCAAGCAAACTACAACAATCTGATTTTAGCTATTCTAACGATGAGTTTTCTCATATTTTACATGTATTCAACAAGTGCCATGTTCTCATCAGACAGCTTCTTACATAATAAGTTTAAGTTGTCAGAGACAACTTAAACTTATTATGTAAGAAGCTGTCTGATGAGAACATGGCACTTCTTGAATACATGTAAAATATGAGAAAACTCATCGTTAGAATAGCTAAATGCTTGTCACCAACTTTGTAAATTGTCTCCCTATTGACCACTGGCTGCTGATCTATATTCTCTGAGGTATTTTTGCCCATCGTTGTCTTTGACAGCATTTATCTGTTTTAACGGTTGTTCTAGCGATGAGTTTTCTCATTTTTATATGTATTCAACAAGTGCCATGATCACATCAGACAGCTTCTTACATAATAAGGTTACGTTCACGAGGCAATCCATATTAAAACGACAAGAGACCGGTAAAAAATAATGTTCATGAAACCTTCCCCCGTTCCCTTGAGAACCCTAATTCCCCTCCACAGCTCCAAATGCGAAACTACTTCGCATTTTCTTATTCTAAATATACTGCGTCATTCCTATGTGGAAAAAGTACGTAGAGTGCCTGAAGTGAATTGCATCAAAGTTTACCGTATATATATATACCATATATATATATATATAAAGTGTCTCCTTGAGCAAGACACTTTATTTCACGTTGTTCCTTCTACCTGGAGTTGCGACCGGTAAGACCGACTGGAAAGACCGACGAAAACATTGTTTCCTCGGTCCGATTTGACAAAAGTCGATCGATCCTTTCATTTACATATATATATAGGAAAATGTTTAACTCTGACGGCAGCGCTCACGCTGTTTCGACGGCTATTTCTGGACTAAATTAGAATTTTTAGCGTGGTAAATAAATAGCCGAACTTATCAAGAGGTAATTCCTTATATGGGAAGATTGTATTTATCAAGAGGATTGGTCAAAATTTCTTGTAAACATAATTAATTTTTTCATGGCAGTGGGTGGGAGGTGGTGGTGGCTGAACTTGCCTGTAGAACAATGGGTGAGTGGGTGGAGCCGGTCAAGCGTTGAAAGTGAATTCTATACAGCAAACTCTAAGGAGTGCGTATAAAATTAGGCTAGTTAGGAAGCAGGCGAAAAAAGGATACTGAGAGTGAGAGGTTATAGAAATGGTTAATAAATTGAGATTAAAAGATAATAAATAAAAAATATATGAAAATAATAAAATTAAAAAGTAAAAATAATAAAAAAAATCTCTAGAGTATAAAGCAGTTGCTATATTTTTAGCTGGTATTGCGTTTTCGGCCAACGCTATATATAATTTACTGGAGTGGGAGTACTGAGGCTACAGAAGCCCGATGAGCTGCTTGGGGTAGGCGAAAGAGGAAAAAGGAAAGGAAGAGGAAAAGGAGTGGAAGGAAGTGATAAGAAGAGATAAAGGGAAGAAGAAAAGAAAAAGAAAAGAAGTACATCTACCTATGTATGCTGGGGTTTCCCCTATCTTGTTCGGCAAGTGGGGAAAAGAAGATTGTTGCAGCCATTGTCTACCCACCCGGGTCATGAGGGGTTTGAGAACGAGGTAAGTCCTACGCAATCGGTGTTTACATGCAGTTACAAGTTCGTCTTTTTTGTTTAGGAGTTGGTCCTTCGTAAACGGCATTTGTAATGTTTCCTCCGCGCATAAGTTACTCGGACGGCATCCTCCCGTGTAGGTGTTAGCCTATTATTTTATTCCATATTGTATTCCCATTTCAGATGCAATTTCGTTTCAAAGTATTTACTCATTTTGGCTGTATTATATTACATACAAGACACAATCACAGAGTTTTAGTAGTATATAGATAGAGAGGGAGATTGGAAAAGAGATCAGTGTAATAGATATAGAGAAGGAGAGAGATTGATGCTAATTGATATAGAGAGGGGTATTGGAAGAGAGTTCTGTGTATTAGATATAAACAGTGTGAGAATTTGGTTCTAATTGATGTATAGAGGGGGATTGGAAAAGATTTCCGTGTAGTAGATATAGAGAGGGTGAGAGTTTCGTGTTAATTGATAGAGTGAGGTGGATTGGGAAAAAATATTTTATGGTTAATGTTGAGAGGGGGAGCTTTTGATATTAATTGATATGGAGAGTGGAATTGTGAGAGAGTGTTGTTTGGTTGATATAGAGACGGACTTAGTTTGGTGGTAATGATTGGCGTGAGGGGATTGATAGAGATAGGTATTAATAGATATAGAGATGGGTGGGGAGTTTGGTAGTAATGGATAGAGTGAGAGGGAATGTGAGAGAGTCTTGTATGATAGATATATAGAGAGGGGTAATTTGGTGATAATTGATATAGAGAGGAGGGTTGGAAGAGTGTGTTGTATATTATATATATTTCTATGTATTTGCCTCCAGGGCATCAAAGATTGGGACAAATACAAAGGGGGAAGTTTACATACATTTAAAAAGACGTGTAAAAAACATATAACAAATTAAATTTAACAATCGATTTCCTCAATAGGGGGGGGGCGTTGACATGGGTCGCACACACCCCCGAAAAAATGTGCAACCCTCCTCTTCAGGAGCACAAAGAGCGGGTGCTTCCTTCCTCTTCTCATTCTTCTCCTCTCTCACCTACAGGCTGATATAGAGAGAAGGCCCATTCACTCGGGCCATTCTCGCTACTTTCACCCATCTTTCATAAAACTTGCTGGGGTAGGGCACCTCTCTCTCCATTCTGATCCTTCTTCTAAAGTGGTACTTGAAAAAAAAGACCAGTTGTTGGCCGGAGAGAAAGGTGTCTGACCTCAGCCCTTTCAACCTTGTCCACCATACAACTTCTTTCGCCATGGCTATCACACAGATGAAAACCGCCTCTCCTTCCTTTTTGAAAGGGGGAGGCGGTTTGATTGTGACAATGTTCTCGGTGGTCAACCGGATTGGTCCCACCCGCGACAGTAGTCGTTCTACATAGCCCCACAGGTCAGCAACGCCCGGGCAGTGTTCGAATGCGTGTGCGGCGGTTTCCTCGTCACGCATGCATCTTGGACAGATCTTCTTCGAGGGGTCCCTACCCGGGCGCCCATGTCTGTAGAGCTTTCCCGAACGGGTAGAGCCCCTCGGTAACATTGCCAAGCCAGGGACTTTTGGAAGTTGTCCACTGGTCCCGTGCCAAACGTCCTACCGAACAGACTGGTCAGCTCGTCTTCCTCCATGCCCAGAGCCTCTTCGAGAGCGTCGTCGCACTTACTGCGCACCAACCCTCTATAGAGTGTTGAGGTTGAGTCTCCATTGATTGCCGGATCCAATTGTTTGACAACTTAATCAATGAAACAATTATTAATACTGTAAATAAAACCCTTTTTGTACTGTTGACCATGTTATTTTTCATTATTTCACTATTATTACTCCAAGATTTACTTACATAGAATTCCCGAGAACTCACAAACTCGCTACCTAAGAAAACCTCTTGTGTCAAACAACACCTTACGCTAATACTATCCCCAAATCGGAGTATTCACAACCTCTAACTGGATTACCTATAACGATAATTTGTTATCCTATATATATATATATATATATAGTAATAATAATAAATTTGAAGACTAAAATCAAAAGAGGGCTCGATAAGGAAGATCCCGTTAAGGGTGAAAGCAGCGATTTTTTGTTTAAACTTTAATCTGTTATTTTAATATATATATATATATATATATATATATATATATATATATATATATATATATATATATATATATATATATATATATATATATATATACATATATATATATATATATACACACACACGAGCATTATAAATATGTACGTATTAGTTATATCGAACATCTGTATACTGTATATATATAAAATTAAGTATGTGTGTGTGTCTGTGTGTCTGTGTATTACCTATAGGGGCCTACATCTTACGACCGATTTTCATGAAACTTTACAGGCTCTTTACAGATTCATAGATTAGTCATCGGGGAGTGTTTTCTATATATCAGTGTATCGGTTTTTTTTATTCCGGGGTCATTTTGCAGATAAAAATGGATAGGGAGGGTCACCTTTTTTAGGTATCGAAAAATAAGATTTGTGGCTCTAGCTCTCGCATTTTGCCACTGATTTCGTTCAAATTTTAAAGGAAAATAGAAATTAACATTGCATAGCTTTATATTTTGCATTTGTTGTTCAGGGTCGGCGTGGCAGCCGCTTAAATATTCAAAAATACCACTTTTAGACTCAAATTTCCACTTTTTCGGCTCTAGCTCTCACATTAATCTACCTACTTTGTTCAAATGTTACACTACGCTAGATCTGATTATTTCACATCTTAAAGTGGCTTTACATTCTGGACTTTTTGTTCAGGAACGGCGTTGCAGCCGCTTGAATATTCGAAAATACCAACTTTTCGCTCAAATTTCAGCCTTTTCGGCTCTAGCTCCCACATTTTTCAACTGATTTCGTTCAAATTCGAAACTTCGGCTCCACCTCACATATAAATCAATTTACTTGGTTCAACCTTTATACTACGATAGAACCTATCATTGCACGTCTTATAGATGGTCAGAGGCAAAACGATGGCCACTGACGTCGTCTGAGCTTTTAGTTGTGTATTTGAGAATTCATCGATTTCCAATCAAGTAGCGTGAGGAAATTTGGCTTAGTGTTAGAGGTCATTACCTCCCTCCCCAGCATGCCCCTTCGTCAGTCACCCGCGTTTCTCAGGGATAGAGATCATCACCACCCTCCCCCGCATGGACTGTGTGTGGCCATAGATAAGTCATCGAGAAGCAGTCGCTAAGATCAACACCTTTTCATCAAAGCAGATATTATTTTACCTACCGAGGCAACGCTGGGTACTGCTGCTAGTTAATACTAAAATAAGAATATTATGTCTCTGTTTAGCACAGCTGGTACATAAAAGTAAGTATGCATACGTACACACACACACACATACACTCACACATACACAACACAAGCACACGCACTCAAACGCACACACATATATATATATATATGTGTGTGTGTGTGTGTGTGTGTGTGTGTGTGTGTGTGTGTGTGTGTGTGTGTGTGTGTGTGTGTGTGTGTGTGTGTGTGTGCGTGTGTGTGTGTATTTGTTTTGCAAGGTTTGTGATATGAAATCGTGTGTCGAAACAAATATTGTTATACTTTGGGAGGGTCATATTGTTATAATATTGGCAGAAATAATAACAGAACACACTCCCTGTTCGGTTTGGGTTGGCTTACGCTTCTGTATCTTTAAAATCTCCATAGTTAATTTATTTGGCGATATTAAATATGTAATAATATCATATTTACTACATGTATAAGCTTTATGGTTAGTTAATAACATTTTTAATTTTAATTTTTCTAACAAAATGAATGACTATATTTTTTTTATTTAAATATACTCTTGATTATCCTTGGAATTATGTTAAATTATCTTTTTCATTTTAAATTATCTTTTTCACTTTATATTTGCTTTAACTTGAAATATAATACAATAATATAGGTTCTTTCAAATATTATAGTCTAAAAATTTCAAGTTATTTAATTAATTGATTATTTCTAATTAACTTAATATTTGAAAAAAAAAATGGTCACGCATCATATACCTTGATTTTCCTTCTTATGTAATTATATGTTACCATACATATTTCCCTTTCTTTGTTTTTACTATCAAATCTCTTTCCTTTTCTCTCTCTCCTCTAGTTAGCCCCTCGCTCTCTCATTTGATCCCTCTATAATACGGAGGTACACATATTTTATTATTTAAATTTTTAACAGTTATGTTTATATTTATTACTTCTCTTTATATAAAATTATTATATTTATTGTTATATATTTTTATACACATTTTCATACGTACCCTCTTTATTATATGTAGTTTTTCATGTTTCAACTTATGGTGTATAAATATTGAGTTTTGTCATAACTAATCACTGCTAAGACTGGATTTGAACCACCAGCACATTCGAGGTATGTCAGACATCAATTTATTTTATCTGATGCGGACGTACTGATGAAATAGCTCAGTACCTCTGAAATATGTATAATAAAATATATTTGATCACATGAATGTCTATATTTATTGATATTTTGAAGTAATATATATATATTTATATATATATATATATATATATACTAGCTGAATTTCCCGGCGTTGCCCTAGTTACTGCTGTTCTTATTCAGATTAGTAGACGATAAATATGAAAATATGTTTTTTTTTCTCATAATTATTTCAAAATACCTAGATTTTATTTTAAAATATCAACATTGTAATGATAATAGAATTTGAAAGGAAATCTGTCAATCTTGAAGCACCTTAGGGTAAACAATATTCATTGTGTAATTCATGTATGTGTAGATGTATGTGTGTATTTCATAACATACCTAATGAACGCACAAACACACACACACTCACGGACACATATATATTCATATACACAATGTGACGGCCTATTGTTTTAATCCAAATGAAAATAAGGACTATCACACATACACTCACACACACATACACTCTCATATACATTTACACACACATACACTCGCACATACACTCACACCCACACATACACTCTAATATAAATTCACATACATATACTAAGACAGACACATACATATACAAAATGTGACGTCTACAATCTCACATACGCTCACACACATTATGAGTATGTATGTGTAGATGTGTGTGTGTGTTTAATTCTCTGAGGCCTAACCTACATAACGAACGCACAAACACCCACACACTCACAGGCCCATACACAGTCTGTCTTCATCGCCGTCGTGGCTTACTACATTTGACTATAAAATATTTTAGATAAAATCTTATATAGTTTAAATCCAAATGAAAATAAAAATTACACGTTCACACCCTGGGGTACAATACTGTTATCTTGTCAAATTTGATTTGATTTGGTCCAGCCGTTAGAGAATGCATAGGAACAGACAGAGAGACAAAGAATTATATATATATATATATATATATATATATATGTGTGTGTGTGTGTGTGTGTGTGTGTGTGTGTGTATACATATGTATATATATATATATATATATATATATATATATATATATATATATATATATATATATATATATGTATATATACATACATAAGTCGGGTCACTCTAGGGTGATACTGGTAACATGTAACTCAGTACAACCTGTCGTATGGACGGGTCGACGGTGACAAAACCGGCTGGCTACCCCACCAAGTCTACTTGCTGAGGAGGGTGATTTTTGGATACACTGCAGGGCAAAAAACAAAGCCTGGCGGAAGGGCTCATAAGAGTCAACGGTCATCCAAAAATGTGTAAATATGTATATACACATGTACATAATACCTAATTTAATACCTAATTTTTGCTGGACCGGCAATCGCTCTGTATAACCAGCTCCTAAATATTATTGGAATTCTATAAGAATCCAGCTTATATAATTTTCGGTGAAAGTAGGCGAGTACGTAGCTCTGATGAACGCCAACCAGCGTGAAACTGATTGTCAGCTTCTCTTAATAATTACTACTCCTCCATCACTTTACCACTTCTCCTTAGAGCTGTCAATTTCGCTAAAACACTCACAGTGGTTAAGGATTTCGAAGTTGATGTCATCCTCAATGCCCGTAAGTCGGTGATTAATTTCGACGACTCTATTTGGATTAAAAAATCTAATAGTACCCCATTCGACGTGAGTATGGGCGCCATCGATTCTGCGGAGGTTACTGATCTTATCGGCCTTTTCCTTCTTTTCTCTAACAAGGAAGAGTTCCCCAACGTGGGCGGTGGTTTGTAACATGATGATGGTCTTCTGACCATGACTAAATGCGGCCCAGGTGCTTTCGACAGGTTCAGAAAAGAACTCACAGCCTTCTTTGAAGTCTTCAACCTCTCCATACAGGTTGAGGCCAACCTCTCGGTCGTCAATTACCTCGACGTTACCCTCAATTTATCGAATGGCTTGCATTACCCGTAGAGAAAGCCGAATGATACGCTTAATTACATAAGTAAGCATTCTAACCATCCTGCCAGCATAACCAAGAACCTGGTAAGAAACGTTTCTTTGAGGCTTTCCCGTCTATCTACGAACGAGCATATTTTCAGCGACCATTCCACATATTACAATGATGCTCTTGCTCGGAGTGGATTTGTTGATAAGGTAGCATATACAGAGTACGAGAATAGACCTAGAAAAAATAGATCCCGACGCATTATATGGTATAACCCACCATATAATATGGAAGTGGCCACACCATTAGCTAAGATCTTTCTCTCCCTTATTATGAAGCATTTTCCCCCTACACATAAATATAGTAAAATTTTTAATAGAAATACTATTAAAATTCCTTACTCTACGACTCCTAACACTGCACATAACATCACAGCTTCAAAATTAGTTAAACTACCTAGGCGTAGGAACACGTGCAACCCTGTAGTTAGTACTAACTGTAATTGTAGGAATCAGGTTGACTGCCTCCTATCCGCGAAATGCATCTCTAGTAACATTTTCTAATGTTACTAAAAATGTAAGGTTGAAACACCACGTCCCGTAGGGCCTACATAGGGTTATCCGCCAATAGATTCAAGTAGCGTCTTTACATGCATACCCATTCTTTTCGATACCCTTTAAGAAGGAATATGACGTCACTTTCAGCTTATATCTGGAGTCTAAAAGATAACCACACCCAATAGAGGTTACACTGGGAGATCCTGTCTAGGGCTAGATCGTATAACGGAAATAAAAGACCATGTGACCTCTGTGCCGCTGAGGCCCTTGAAATACTCTACGCCAAAGACCACATCTTAAACAAAAAATCTGAGGCAATTTCGGCTTGTAAACATAAATTGCACAAAACTTTCCTGTATTACAGCCCCACATTATACCCTAACGGATAGTACGAACTATACGCGGATATTTTACGACTTGATGTGTTAGCTAAGTATATGTTATGTGTATACCATTACTTATTTGTATAGGTAAGTATATATTACCTGTATGTTTTGTGAAGGTAGGTATAATTTCTCGTACGTATATTTGATTGTATATGTTATGGCGTATATATTATATATTCTGGTACATATGCTCTTGGTTATGTGTATACGTGAGTTTTGCGTCTGTGTGAGTATGCGGGTTCGTACGTATGTAGTGTGTGTGTATATGTGTACTTTGTGTTTTGGTTGACGTACGTTTCCGAACATATGTGTATTTATATGTAGGTATGTGTGTGCGCTTGTTATATACGTATTTATTTATTTATATACGTTTATTTAATTATATGTATACACGCAATATGTATATATAGAAGTGGTTAAACAACAGTTATTTCACCATACCGAGAACAATTGTTTCACCTCATCGGATCCTCAGCTCGTAATGGACATGGTTATACGAAACAGGAAGGACAACCGTACGAACGCGCACACACAGAACTGATCACTTCACATAGGCAATACTAAACTGCGTGCGAGAGATGTACGGAGATAACTCCAAAAGTCGGAAAGTTTCTAGTTGATAAAAAAATTAGTTTGTTGTTGTAATTCAATCTGGAGCTTTGTAGTTATGTAAGAGGTTTTTCCAGGCGTGTAGGCAACGTGTGAAGAATTCATTTCTCGTGTTTAGGCAATCACTATTGCGTAATCTCTTTAGAATATTTATTCGTTCATCAATACATAGTCCACACGACGGATTGGGCCTTGCGTATGGCTAGGACTTAGTGATGGCTTTCCATTGAATGGAGTAGTCTATACTTGAGTCCTTGAGGGACCATACGTGGCTCGCGAGTTTCGTGGATGAACGTCTGTCCGGGTACCTAAAGATCGACTGGTGGTTCAGGAAGCGTTCCATAAATCGGCCCTCCACCATACCCACATAGGATTTGACCTCCTGTGGTTGATTTGGTCGGTTGGAAGTGACCACAGCTTCATAAACTACAGCGGTTGTTTTGCATTGCTGTTGAAGGGGACAGGCTTCGTGCTTACAGCAAGAGCACCCTGGTGGGGTGTTGCTCTTAGGCCTGTTGGTGATGCGGGCCTTCATGTTCTTAGCGCAGGAGTATCCTAGTTTTACTTTGTGTCGGTTAAAGATGGGGCGGTATTTATGACCTATGGGAAAGTGTGTATCTAAGAGGGCTACAAATTGTTTGCCTACATTGGTTTTACCGTTGAGTGAGAAGGCAGGAGAGAACCAGATAGTTTGTCTATTGTTACGCTTTCTTTTCTTATTGCTGTTGTTGTTAGTGGGAGAGTAAGTGATAGGTTGCGAGAAGCCGCTGTTAGCTAACGCCGTGTTATAGTAGAGTGCCGCCTTGTCAAAGATAGCCTTATTAGAGGAGAGGTTTGAGATTCTAGTACTGATATTATTTACGAAGTTTCTAAACACAGTGGGAGGATGGCATGAGTCCTTGTGAATGTAATTGAGTTTTTCGTTTAGCTTATGGAAGGGTCTGTAGGTGTGCGTGCGAAGGTCTAAATTAATGTCTAAGAAATCTACGCTAGAGAGGTTGGTAGCTACTATTATCCTAAGTCCTAACTCAGTGAAGGTAGAAGCTAAGTCGTTTTTAAACCGGTCGAGATTGTGACCACTTTTATGGCTCGATAATGTCAGTCCATCGTCGCGGTATATTCCCGTGTGGAAGTCCGGGAATCTAACACGTAATATGTCTAAAATAAATAGGCCAACCAAGTCGCATACGTCAGCACTGTCAAACGATCCCATGGAGACGTCGAATAGGTCTGAAGTTGTTGACTTCTTTTCCCAGTCTACTCCGTTGTTGAAGAGGAGGGTTTTCAAGCAGTGAGCGATGATTTCCCCGTCTAAACCATCGACGGTAGTGTAAGTGGTAGCAAAGTCCAACGCTTTGTTTAACAGGATCTCTGAGATCGACGGGTAAAAATCAACAATGTCAAACTGTGTGACCTTCGCTTTTTGGATTTGAAGGATTTAAACCATTTAATTACGGAGTCGCTGTTCTCCCATTGGGACAGGTTGGACTTGGTCCTAATGGTCCTAATTGGTCCTATGTTTCTAAGTATGGCCTTACTTACTAGTCCCATATCTGTGCGTGCCGGGTTTATCAGCCTACATGTGGGGTTAGAAGTAAAGTCGACCTTGTGATCTTTTAGGGTGAGGAACGCCTCCCGCTTAGCTAGAGATTGTAGGTTCTTATCTACCTTAAGGGCGGCGGCAAGTTCTTTGGCTTCTGTACTAATGTCGTGGTAGGCCATCGGGTTAGCTTTCTTATACTTGGAAGTAATAACGTTATGGGCCAAGTGGCGGAAAGTGGTGTTGTCGACTTCGTAAATATTATTAAGTATTATTAGAAGACCTAAATGCCTTAATATCATTTCTAAGTTTAGTTTGAAAGGTGTTAGGGTGTTTGCGAAAAGAAATGTTAGCGACTAAGTTAAGAAGATACGCCTCGAAAGGAGCAAGTTCAGTTACCTTAGGAGGGTAGGCTCTCCATTTCAGGTTGAAGTTGTTATGGGTGCCTGTAATTTTGCAGTCAAAAGCTAGGGCTCGCCATCTTAAGCATCTGACGACATCTTCCGCTTTTTGTAAGAGAAGCTTTTTGTAAACATAGTTGGAGGGAGTTAGAATGTTCGTCAGGGAGTAATCCAGTTCCTATAAATCCATTCTGACGTTGATGAGACACAAAATTGTGTAGGACACGAGGATATAGAGAGCGCTCACAGGGTAGGAAGCCAAACTCGCACGTGGTGAAGAATCTGCTGAAAGCCAAACTTCTACGTAGTGAAGAGAATCTGCTGACCGTTGCTGGCGTCGTATATAGTGGTAGAACACTAGAAGGTAGTGGTAGAGAACTCAGTCCATGAGTGGTTACACAACAGTTAGTTCACCATACCGAGAACAATTGTTTCACCTTAGCGGGTCCTCAGCTCGTAATGTACATGGTGATACGGAACAGGAAGAACAACCGTACGAATGCGCATGCGCAGAAACGATCACTTCACACAGGCAATACTAAATTGCGTGCGAGGGGTGTAAGAGAGATAACTGCGAAAGTTCGAAAGTTTCGAGTTGATAAGAAAATTAGGATGTTGTTGTAATTCAATCCGGAACTTTGTAGTTATGTAAGGTGTTTCCAGACGTGTGGACAACGTGTGAAGAATTCATTTCTCGTGTTTAGGCAATCACTATTGCGTAATCTCTTTAGAATATTTATTCGTTCATCAATACATAGTTCACACGACGGATTGCCCCTTGCGTATGGCTTGGACTTTGTGATGGCTTTCCATTGAATGGAGTAGTCTATACTTGAGTCCTTGAGGGACCATACGTGGCTCGCGACTTTCGTGGATGAATGTCTGTCCGGGTACCTAAAGGTCGGCTGGTGGTTCAGGAAGCGTTCCTTAAATCGGCCCTCCGCCATACCCACATAGAATTTGACCTGCTGTGGTTGATTTGGTTGGTTGGAAGTGACCACAGCTTCATAAACTACAGCGGGTGTGTTGCATTGCTGTTGAAGGGGACAAGCTTCGGGCTTACGGCAAGAGCACCCTGGTGCAAGGGGCAATCCATCGTGTGGACTATGTATTGAGGAACGAATAAATATTCTAAAGAGATTACGCAATAGTGATTGCCTAAACACGAGAAATGAATTCTTCACACGTTGTCCACACGTCTGGAAACACCTCTTACATAACTACAAAGCTCTGGATTGAATTACAACAACATACTAATTTTCTTATCAACTAGAAACTTTCGGACTTTCGGAGTTATCTCCCTTACACTTCTAGCCCGCAATTTAGTATTGCCTGTGTGAAGTGATCGCTTCTGTGCATGCGCGTTCGTACGGTTGTCCTTCCTGTTCCGTATAACCATGTCCATTACGAGCTGAAGATCCGCTATGGTGAAACAATTTTTCTCGGTATGGTGAACTAACTGTTGTGTAACCACTTCTACCTAACTCGTCCCATGGACTGAGTGCTCTACCACTACGGATATTACCTTCCAATGTTCTACCACTATATATATATATATATATATTCCTCCGATATCTTTCCTTTTCTTTCATATGACCATTTTAATTTCTCTACCTTCTCACTATTCATTCTCACTCTAGTACACAAACTGCCTTCCTCTGCAAAAGGCAAAATTATCTCAATATCTTAATTCTGTTTTCTTTTCCCTTAAATTTTAGCTTTCAATAAACACTCGCTGCTAGTGAGAGATGGGGATGTCGTCATATTTTATTCTATTGCCCACCCACACTGTGTCTTTCCTTTTCGTTTCCTTTTTCCTTGTTTATTAATGCTTTTTTTTTACATCCTTTCATCTATATTTGACATCGTGTTGCTCACTCAGGACACTTTCCTGTTGACATTTAATTTTGTAGTCGTTATGGTTGTTGTTTTTGTAGCTCTTTTCGCTAGCCGTTGTGTATGTCGCCAGGTTAACCCTAGTCGCATAGACATATGATCAAATGTGTTTCCTCCTCGTGTATATCGGGTTTTATGGTGTCTAATGTACTGTTCTTCACTTATGACGTTGAGTTGTAGTTTAAGGTAGGTTTGGCTGCTGTTTCTTGCAGAACGATCGAACGCATATCGTAGATGCTCCCCTCCTCCTCCTCCTCCTCATCCTCCTCCTCCTTCTTCTTCTTCGCCCACTTATTCATGAGAAGGTCGTGGGGTCAGAGTCCTCAAACCCTCCTTCCAACCGGTCCTGTCAGAAGCAACTGTCTGCAACTGATCCAGTTGGATCCCAAATTTCTAAACCTATGCCATAGTATCAGAGCTATTTAGCTAATTCTTCTTCTTCTCGTTGCTACTGTCACCGTTGTTATTTTAGCCCATGTCATGATAAAGGAGTCTTATGTTGAAAGACCTTCCAGACGAAACTATTTCGGTTTTTTGTCTTCTTTTGCCTTGTTATTTTTTATCATAGTGTATCCTGAACTCTACAGTATCCATTTTGCCCTTCCTTCATACGGCTGTTAAGGTGTCAGTTAAGTAAGATGCACCTCCTATTTCTAGAAGTTTGTTTCACCGTGTAGAAGCGCCATTACTGTTGTTGTTATTGATGCTGTCGCCGTCGCTGCTGTTTGGCTCTACGTCAGCCCTGATCCAGCTGACGTATGAGCCTACTTTTTATAAACATTTTCACAAAACTGTTTTATATATTGTTATACTTTGGGAGGATCAGGCTACCAATAGGAACATACACAGCAGTTGAATTTCATTTCATTGTTATTATTAGTTGAGTTCCTCCTCTATTTCTCGGTTAGTTTAGTAGCCAAGTGGTTATTTAGTTGTCATATTTAATTCCCAAAGCTCATTCATCACATATTCTGTATCCATCTCAAAGACTATTTTTGTTTCTTAGTTTTATGGACAGCATGGCCCTCCTAAAGTATAACAATATATGTTTCAACATTTGATTTCAAATCAAAAATCTTGCAAATCAAATTCAAAAACGAACAGTGAGTTACTTTTTATCGAAACTTAAATAAAAACATTTTTCATAGATATATGTTCATGGGTCGACCTTTTGCTGCACCGACTTTTTATCGAAACTATTTTTCATGGAATAATTTTTTAAACATATTTTCATTAAACGACTTTTATTGAACCATCACTTTATGGTAAATACTTTTGATACAATATGTTTGTAAATATATTATTTTGTAGAAAAGCTCTAAATATAGAATTATTTTTAATATAAAATCATTTTTGATATAGAATAAAAAAGAATTAGCACCCAAACTTTATTTCAAAATACAGTAACAGAACATTAAAATGTTCTATCTGTTTACAGTTTCATAAAGCTAAAGGCCATACATAGGAGATATTCATCATTAACAGCATAGATCCGGTTAAAATGATCTTTCGTTGTCTGTTCAACGCATCATCCCTTTTTCTTCGTAAACTATCAGGAAATATAAATTCCTATAACGATTGACCCAAAAAATAAATATTCAACAAAATAATATATTTGTAAAATTATTTAATGAAATGTCATTACAAAAATGACTTTCGATAAAATCGTTTACGTCAAACGTCGTTCGATGAAAAGCTTAGTACCCCCCCCCCCCGTGTCAATTGTAAAAATAATGATTTCTACTCAAGGCCAGCAATTTAGACTGAAGGAAAAGTCGATTCAATCGAACCCAGTGCATTACTGGTGGTTTATTTTATCGATGAAAGGCAAAGATAACCTCGGCGGGATTTGAACTCAGAACATAAAGGGTCATAACTCTATGCTACAAAGTAAGGTGTCTGCCGCTCTACCGATTCTGCCAAACCACCATAATAGCTTAAAACACTACTCCATGCACACAGCACTTGAAATCTATATTGGAGGAACCAATATTTCTAGTAGAGATGGTCTCTTCTTGTATGACAAATGTTATTTATACAACCAAATTCAAGGTGGATTTCTTCATCCAGATCAGATCAATTTATTTATTCTCATATAGGATATTCAGTCTGTGAAAACATTTACGGTCTAAGGACATGTTGGTATTTGCCATTAGCAACTCGCCACTACCTTGAATAGACTAGAGCAGGCATGTCAAACATGTGGCCCTTTACAACTCACCTGCGGTCCACAGAAAGGTTATTACAGCGCGAGGGTAGTATAAAATAACAAATATTAGTTGTAATGTGCGCAATTAGTTGTCATGGGCGGCCCTCAGCAACACATATGTAACCCATATGGCCCTCGGGGGACCCTCAGTTTGACATGCCTAGACTAGAGTGTAGAGTCTGTCCCTCCCTCCTTTTCTCCCTTTCCTTTGTTGCTTTATTCTCTTTATTTTTCTTCTTTCCCTTACCTTTTTGTTTCATTTATGTATTATTATTTTGGTGGATTGGCAGTATCGGTAGAGGGTCGGACGCCATGCTTTCCAGCATAGTTACGTTCCTTTACGATCTGAGTTCAAATCCCGCCGAGGTTGACTTTGCCTTTCATCCTTACGGGGTCGATAAAATAAAGTGCCAGTAATGCACTGGGTAATTGCTGGCCTTGTGCCTAAAGTAGAAACAATTATTTTGTTTAACTTTACAATGTTATCTTATGGCTATATTTCTTTGTATATTCATAATCAACAAAGAAAATACACATCTATTTGTATATGCGTTCAAATTTATGTACATGTTATGTTTATCGCATATCAAAGATTTTATATCTTGGATGATATTTGATAATAACAGAGTATTTTAGTAAATCTGTTTGTCATGACATAACTTTTTCTACACATATCCTATTTGCCAATTGTAAATATGTGTATTCAGAGACAGATGCATAGTTCATTTTGCTATAATTACTTTATAATTAATGAAAGTTGTAAATGTAATATGACCTGCTTGGACTCAAATTGCATTTCCTGACCATTTTAGAGTGCAAAGAGCTAAACTAATCACTACAGCTAAGTTGACCAAATTTCCCCACACACACACTTAATTTAGATATGCTTCCACCATCCCTAATTAAATCTACAATTGAACTCAGTATTTACAATCTATCAAACTCAGTGTACTTTACGATGCAATAGAAGAGAAAAGGAGGAAAATCGACGTTTTGAATACTTCTGTCAAACATGGGAGATAAAAAGGAGAATTGCTAGAATTGCAGGAGCTGATGCAGTAATGCACCAGATTTAGCATTCGGTCATCAGAAAAAGGTAGGTAAGTGTAAAAGCCAAACTTGCCATCTTCAATTTGGTATTCGTACTAAACCTTACCTGTTGTCATGAACCTTGAGTAATGACCGAAAGAATAAGATCGCGAATACGCAACCGAAATGGGGTTTCTTCGAAGGGACTTTGAACTAACGTTACACGATAGAGTGAGATCATAGTCGCTCCAGGTAGAGCCGATACTTCTCCGAATTGAGAGGTCACAACTCCCATACTATGGGCATGTGATTAGACCACGAGCAAAATGGTTGGATAACATCCATGAGCTCGGCTGCTCTCGCTTGGGGATTCAGTTGGATCAATTAGAAACGGTTGCTTCTGACAAGTCCCGCTGGAAGGCGTGTTTAATGACTACGAAAGAGAAGAAGAAATGTACAATATCATAATAAGTAAAAAATTGAAACGAAAGAAAAAAGTATAAAAGGAGGGAGAAAAACTAGGTGGGGTAATCTCTGAGTAAGATAACGAAATCCCTGCCGCGATGAACAGCCAGCAATAACAGCTGCATCAACCATTCCTCCTGGCGGAGCTCATGTTTCGGGCATGGTGCAATCGTCAGGATTCCGCGAATTAAATCAGTAGTAGTGGAGGGATTGATGACAATATTTTTCCTGCCTGCAACCTCTACCATCAACATCATCATCAGTAGTAGCAGTAGTAGTAGTAGTAGTAGTAGCAGCAACAGCAGCAACAGCACTACTACTACTTTAAAAACATTAAACATTCAACGGTACCTCTTACCCATAAAACAAATTACATATTTGCCAAAAGTGCCCATACTCCACAGCTAACTCCTCCAACGAAACAGCCATCCAGCCACCACCACCATTAAAGCCTTGACAAATAAAGGTCACCTAAAATGAAAAATTTTTGTTCTGTTATTGTCTTCTTCCCCTTCAACATTTCTAGTTGCTATTGTCTAGTACAGGGGTCGGCAACCTTTTGGAAAGAGAGGGCCAAACAGCTATGCAGTGTCATGGAGGAGGGCCATGTTATTAAATATGTAAATAAATTTTCTGGGGGTTTAAAGCAAAACAAGGAATTTAATATAATTTTATTTTAACAAGGCCCCTTATCTTACTGCAGGAATAACAAAAACAAAAAATACAAACACATTCAACAAAAAAAAAAGCAAATTCCTTATTTTACTGCAGGAATAACAGAAAAACAACTACTATCACAATCAACAAAAAAAAAGAGCAAATTCCTTGCTACAAACGAAATACAGTTAGAAATGGTAAATGATTTAATGAGACACTTGTTTCTGCTTATTGTGCGATAACTTCTCCACACCAGGTGAAATATTTGTCGATGACAGGAGCAAAACATCATCCAGGTGGTCGTCACGCTACCTTGTTCTTAAATGACTTTTAGTATATTTCATTTTGGAAAAAAGTTATTCACAAGCATATGTACTTCCAAATAATGATATCATCAGTTTCGCATTAGTCAAGATGTTTTTATATTTTCCGCTTGGCAATATATATTTCTTGTTGAAGTCAGCAGTGGATTCGATGTGAAATTTCGATTTCAAAGATTCGTCGCACTGTAAGTCAATTAACTCCAACTGATATTCTTCTGCCACTTGCTCCACATCTGTTTCGTAAGGTGTACCAAATAACTTAGAGTTCTATATTGCCGGAAGTGAGAAAAACTCGCTTCTCAAATCCTTAAGAGAGCTCATAAAGATGTCTGGTATTATATCTCTCTTGTGATTTTAGAGACTTGGGAAATGAGAGTAGTTTCCTTTTTGAAGTTGTGATTCCCACAGTCGAAGTTTTCTCTCAAAAGCTGTAATTTGAACAAACATCTCAAATACAACCTTGTTCTTTCCTTGAAGCTCAAGATTCAAAGTGTTCATGTGGGTCGTGATGTCCACTAAAAAAATGTAACTTGACAACCCACTGTGGATCCTGAAAGTAAGAATTATCTTGGTCTTTGCTCTCTAAAAACATAGAAATCTCTTCTCTCAATGCATATACTCGTTCTATCATTTTTCCGCGGCTAAGCCATCGAACATTTGAAAAATATGTAAGATACTCTGCTTCAATTTGTTTCAGAAATTATTGAAACTGGCGGTGATTTAGTCCTCTTGACAGTATAAAATTCACTGTTTTCACGACCCCTGCCATGGTGTCCTTAAAATTCAGTGACTTTGCACATAATGCTTTTTGATGAATAATGCAATGAAGTTTGATTAGTTTTTGATCAATACTGATGTGGTTTTGGAGCAATGCAACAAACCACTTTTTCTCTCCAACCATTGCTGGTGCTCCATCTGTGATTACTCCAGAAAGCTTTGATAAATCCAGATTCATTTCGGTAATCCATTTTATTATGCTTTCCAAAATATCTGCTTCATAGGAATCAATTGTACAAATTCTTCCACAATATCAAATGTTGGTGTTACACCCCTCACAAAAACTGCAAGTTGACAAGTATCCTCAATATCTGTGGTTTCATCGATAGCAATGGAATAATACTCCAGATTATTTAAAATGCCCTCCAAGCCACTTCTGACATTTGCTGCCAGCTCTTCAATTCGCCTTGTTACTGTTCTTGCCGATAAGCTGATGGCAGAAAATAATTCCCTTTTTTCTAGAAAACAACATCTGCTACCTTCAACAATAATTCTTTGAAGAAATCACGATCAGTAAAATGTTTCATCCTTTCTGCAATTAGTTTTGACATCTCGTAGCTAGCACCAGTGTTTCGGTCACTTTCTTCAACTTTTCTAGTGAAAAAGGATGATTGCTTTGTTACATTATTTCTCAGCCGTGCAACTTCGTTTACTCGTGCTTTTCCAGTAAAACTGTTTTAATGATTATGACGAGTTTCATAGTGCCGTTTAATATTTGAAACTTTCTTCACGGCAATGGTTTCTTGACAAATTAAGCAAACACATTTTCCGAAGTGCTCAATGAAAAAATAGCTAAGTGTCCAGCCATCGTTAAAAGTTCGGCACTCCAAATCCACTTTTCTTTTCTTAGCTCCCATGGGCTTGTTTTTGTTCAAACAAAAAAGATTTATGGAAAGGAAAAAGAACAAAAAGTATAATAATCAGAATCAAGAAATAAGAAACAATGAAAATAAATGTAAATGCAAATACAGTAATGCGATAAAATATGATAATTGTGAATAAATTATATAAAACCAGGTTTCTAACAACGTTGTTAGATCAGGGTACCCATTTGTTTTTTTAAACCACTTTTGGCCTAATTCTAATAATAATAATTCACACAATTTATCACAAATAATTAAATAAACGTTATTATCGAATAAAGATACCTACTGTATAGTTGTTATACCACCAGACAACAAACTCAAATGAAAATACTCAGGGGAGGAGGGAACGAAGTAATTTTTCCAAGGACAGCTTTACCTTGTGCCGGGGGGGGGGGGCACAGGTAAGGTCAGGCAAACGAAGACGACAATAATTCACGAGTGATTATATTGAATGACAATATGGGTATAAAAGCGAGTCATGCGAACCGTAAGGTAGTATACCTTCCAGTCGCTGACGAAAATGCATACTTCCAGCCAACATTTATGTTTGTTGACTGGAACAAAAACACATACATGAAATCACAGGAAATAATAATAATACAGGTGATATAATGCTTGGCGGAAAGCCCAGAAAAAGATGGATAAGAGGAAATAATAATAAATGGAAAATATAATAAGGTTACAAAGGTATCTGTAAATATATACGGTATGAGCACCGATTTGTGATGGACATCACGTCAGCACAACCTTGAAGTGAACTACTGTATCTATATTCGTTACTAATTAGATAATTAGTGTCCAGTGTAAGATGGCGGGCCGGACAACAATCACTCGAGGGCCGGATGTGGCCCGCCGGCCGGGGGTTGCCGACCCCTGGTCTAGTAGGTGTGCATTTAACTCCATCTGTCCCTAACTGCTATAATCATTTCTGGAGAAATTGAAAGGGAAAAAGTTGTTGCTATGCAACTTTTGGGGTGGCATGAGGGTGATTATTATTATTATTTTTATTTTCTTTCATTATTGTTTCTGAGATATATGACGAGTGTCTTCCTGACACCTAGGGCAAATAAATTCACAGTGTGCATTGGTAAGCCAGTTAATATAGCATATTGATTATAATCTAAACAAAAAACAGTATACATATATACACATGTGCATATACATATGTAAATACGAGGGATATCAATCTTACAGAGATAGTACTCTTCTCAATACGTGTGCAGTACCAGTCAAAACAATTTTTTGCACCTCGTGCAGAGAGGGTAAACCAGGAATCATTCGCAAATATTTTTCTGTTCCTTTCTTGATCATTCCCAGTCCTCCCAGAATCACTGGTATTGTAACGGCCTTGAGGTGCCACATTTTCTCAATTTCAATAAGCAGATCTTTATATTTTCGTAGCTTGTCAAATTCTTTGGCTGTGATATTGTGATCACATGGGATGCTCATATCTATCAATAAACAGACCTTGTTATGTTGATCTTTTACAATGATGTCAGGTCTATTTCCTTTTATGGTCCTGTCAGTATGTACAGGAAAGTCCCCGAGAATTGTTACTTTTTCTCCTTCAATTACAGCCTCAGGGTGATGATTGTACCACTTGTCTTCAGCTTTGATTTTGTAATGCCGACATATTACCCAGTGTAGATATTGACCAACTCTGTCATGTCTATATTTGTATTCTACTGGTGCTAAAACTGTACATGCAGAGACTAAATGATCCACTGTTTCAACCCCAGCATTGCAGAATCGGCACTTTCGGTTTATTCCGTTTCTCATCACATTGGCCTGGTAATTACGAGTCAATAAGCTTTGATCTAGGGCAGCTAAGATGAAGCCTTCACTCTCCGCCTTTAGCCCTGAACTACGTAGCCACTGATGGGTGTGCTTTTGGTCAACATCAGCTTGTTTGCTACGGGCGACATATTTGCCATGCAGATGTTTCTGCTCCCAATTTGATGCTAATTGTCCTTGCCCTTTTGCTTTTGCCAGTGATTTGATGTGCCTAGCAGCATCAGTTGCAACAGTTTCTTTCGTCTGTCCGGCCTGGGTATCAAGCTTTAGATCAGTATTATTATTATTAGGTGGGAGAGGGATGGCAAAAGGTCGCAAGAAGGCACAAACGCAGAAGCAGCGCATCGTCGCCTTCGAAAAGGGAGAAAAGAAATGAAAAAAGGGAAAAGGCTACTGCAAAGAGACTTACAGCAGCAACACCACAAACACCATCACCACCCACACTAGCACCACTATCACCACCGGCGGCAACCCCAACGCAAACAACAACAACACCTTCAACACCACCATCACAAGCACCAACATCGCAAACACAACAACAAAACACACACACCCTGCAACAACAACGAGAAAATAGCTGAACCACACCCCACCCCCAGAAAAACAAATGCACAGCAATAAATACACACAACAAGAAACTAATGACATACATAATTAAACACAGACATTTCACAGCACGACTACATAATACCAGCACCAATCAAAACACCAACGAACATAAGACTGGTAAGAATATCACAGAAACAATACACAAACAGTAAAATGAAATTCCCAACGCAGTTGGTGATATCAGAGACCTAGGAGGGACACTCAACCGAAGAGTATCTTCGGATATACTCACAGAAGAGCCGACGACCAGCCGAAGGGACGATTCGACGTGAAAAGGGATGGAGAAACCATCCTTCCTCTACGAGAAGTAAGGTAAGTGGTCTTTCCCATCTTTTCCACTCCATTTCAACATGACCTCACTCAGAATAGGCAGCATAAATGCGCGTGGCTTGGGGTCGGCATGGAAGCAGGGCCACCTGCTCAACGACCTCAGGTCACTAAACATAGATGTAGTGGCCATCAGCGAGACCAGAATCTCCGAAGCACGGGCCTTCGCACCGATCTTCAGCGGCTACGATGTGTACGCATCTCCCAGCCGTGCGGGATCGGGGGAAGGAGTTGCTGTGCTTTTTTGGAGAGGTTTGGACATTCCAGGACCAAGAAGGTAAGATGGTGGTGCTGGACGTGACCAGCGGAGACGGGCAAGTTTTCAGGCTAGTCGCCGTCTATGCCCCGACAGGAGCAGGGCGGATGATTTCTTCCGGCGTCTGGAGACCTTTCTTGGAGCGTCCCGCTCTTTAGTGTTAGTGGCGACTGGAACGGGATCTTAGATGCACGCTGGGACTGTGTGGGATCAGCGAATAGGGGAGGAGGGTGCAAGAGCCTCACCAACCTGCTCAGGCGTTTTGTACTGTCTGAAAGGTACCGATTGGATTTCCTGAATATGCCAATGTGGACTTGGACAAATCGAATAGGGTCATCCAGATCATATCTAGATAGAGTATTTTGTAAGGAAATAGATAGATCTAGCATAGGCTGTCCACAATTCAAGATAGTCAGCTACACGGACCACAAATTCGTGATCTGTGTGCTTGACTTAGATAGGCTTCATAGACGAGGACCCGGCTACTGGAAGCTAAACGCGTCCTTACCAGCGCACAAGGCCTATAGAGACCGGATTAGCGAACTAGTTAAGCGGGCGTTGACGGGGGCCATCGCCAACAACAAGTGGTGGTTTGCTCTGAAAAGAGCAATTAGAATAGAGTCCATTAGATTTAGTAAGGCTTTAGCAATAGAGAAAAATAGAGCAGGGGGAGAATTAGTTAGACAATTAGACGAGGCGCTTAGGAAAGCATCGCGACCGACGTACTTGCGGCGAAATTGGCCCTTGACCAATTCTTCAATGCAAAGCACGAAGGCTGCGTTGTCTGAGCTAGGGTGCGTGCTCTCAGACACTTGGGGACGAAAGCCGTTCAATGGGCCCGAGTGGCGGAGGCGCGTCGTGGCAACAAAGCCACAATCCGGTCTTTGGTGGACCACGACGGGCGCATGCTACTCGATCCCGGGCAAATTTGTGAAGCTTTCCAGCGCCACTTCGCCCAGCTGTTCGGGGGCAGCGGCGGGCCGAATCGACGGATGGACTATAGTGTCTACCTCGACGGACTGCCACGGCTCTCGGCCACTGAGGCGGAGTGTTGCGAAAAGCCGATAACAGCCGCTGAAGTACGGGAGACAATGACTGGCTGCACAAGGGGTAAATCGCCTGGTATAGATGCCAAATTCCAGATGTTCGGAGGCCTCTTGGCGGACGTCTACTGCAACTGGCAACAAAACGGGAGAATTCCCTGCTCTGTAAGCCGAAGAGCTGTGGCGCTGCTGAGAAAGGATCCGAACAAGGGGGATAACATAGATAATTTCAGGCCCATAACTCCGTTAGACACAGAGTACAAGATTTTGACCAAGGTGTTAGCAAAGAGGTTGGCGCTTGTCGTTGGTGGTCTGGTGGGAGAGGCGCAGACATTCGCCATTCCCGACAGATCCATCTAATTAGATCAGTCGAAAGCTTTCGATAGGGTCGACAATCGTTACCTAGCGGCAGTCCTGAGGGCAGCTGGCTTTGGGCCCGTCTTCAGAAGCTGGATCCCTGCCATGCACAGCGATATCTGCTCTGTTGTGAGAGTGAACGGTCACCTTTCGGAACCGTTCAACATCATGCGCTCGGTCCGCCAAGGATGTCCCCTCTCGTCCATCTTGTACGTATTGACTCTCGAGCCATTATTGCAAAAACTGGAGACGTTGAGGGGGATCCCGCGCGAACTAGGATGCGGAAGATCCGTGTCAGCATATGCGGATGATGTCACCGTAGTGGTGTCGAACGCCAAACACATCGAGGCGATCGGCACTACACTAAGGGAATACGAAGTGGTCACAGGAGCAATGATCAACCAGGAAAAGTCAATGGGCCTGCAGCTCGGCAGCTGGGGAGGTAGTTCCATGCCGTCCAACAGCGTCGTCGGGCGCTGGAAGGACGGAGCGGTTAAATTGCTAAGGGTCTGGTTCGGTCCGGACCTCCAGACGGACAAATACTGGGACGAGGTGACGAGCAGGGTGGCTTCTCTCACCCAGAAATGGGCGGAGAGGAAGCTATCCTTGAAAGGTCGAGCGGAGGTGGCTAACGCGTACATCGCGTCCGTCATCTACTACCGCCTGACCGTCGTACCTTGTCCTAAGCCCTACCTGAGTGAGCTGGAGCGTTTGCTCTTTCGCTTATTGTGGAAGGGACGCGCTCCGATGGTCAGGCGGTCCATCTGCTGTCAACACCCGCTACGTGGAGGGCTGGGCATGCCGTGGCTGATGATGCGCGGACACGCGCTCAGACTACGACATCTCCACCTCTTCCTCTCGGTGATCAGGAGTGGTTGCTGTTTGCTAGACACATCTTTACCCAGCTCGTCTCCTTGACGGAGCTGCAGTCCTGGGTCAAGCGAAGACCGAGAGGGAGCGCTTGGAGACTGGAATGTCTTCAGGCGCTCACAGCCCTCGACCAATCGGGCAATGTGATCGGTGGAAGCTCCACTTTGGCTTTCTATAGAGGATTAGTGGAGGTGAAGAGCGACGACGTACTTGGAGAAACTCTAAGCGTCGACGAAAATCAACTAGCCAATCTCTTCGGAAGGACTTCCGGGCCGAGGCCTATGGACAACTTCCAGAAATCCCTGGCCTGGCAGTGCTACCGAGGAGCTTTGCCTGTTCGGGATAAACTCTACAGGCATGGAGGCGCCGTTAGCCGGGCATGTCCGAGATGCGCCCAGGGCGACGAAACCGTCCTGCACGCACTCGTCCAGTGTCCGAGCATTGCTGACTTGTGGGTTTATGTCGAACACCTGCTGTCACGTGTAGGACGGATCCAGCTGCCAGCTGAGTCCATCGTGAGGATTGCCCCGCCCTCTTCCTTTAGCCGGGAAGGGCAGGCAGTTTTTATCTGTCTGGTGACCATGGCGAAAGAGATAGTATGGTGGACACGTTTGAAAGGGCTGAAGACGAGCACTTACCTCTTCGGTGATGCCCTGATTAACTTTTTCAAATTTCATTTGAAAAGGAAAATCAGGGTAGAGAGGGAAGTGCTCTCTTCCCAGCATTTTGTTGAAAGATGGGTGAGAGAAGCAAGTATGGCCCGAGTGAATGGGCCTACTCTGAGTATGTGTCTGTAAATTAATGGTGGAAAACTGGGAGAGGGCATTTGCCCTGGTGATCAGGGTCACTGTGGCCTTTTAATGGGCTTTCTCCAAAAATGTCCCTCGGAGGTCTCCCCCCTATTGGGGAATTTTTCATTGTTATTTTTTTATTACATCCTCTGTTTTTTTTTTCACGCAGAAATGCCCATTTGTACCGTCCTGTATTGTCCTGTACTGTCCTTAATGTCTACTTTATATAAACCCTTATGGTTAATAAAGAAAGCATTATTAATATTATTATTAATATTATTATTATTATTATTATTATTGTTTCAAGTATTGGCACAAGGCCAGCAATTACCCTGTACCAGTAATGTACTGGGTAATTGCTGGCCTTGTGCCAATAGTAGAAACAATTATTATTATTATTACTTTTTTTTCAAATTCAATCATATTCCAAAACAATATAATAGAGATTATTGGTAATAAGGGTTCTGGAACAAACGAGATAATGTGCAATAAGGGCAGGGTCCCCCAGGGTATCACAGCCTGGGCCCTTTCGTCATCGTGCCACTGTAATAGAGCCAAACTAGGCATTTAATATTGGCTGCTGGAACGTACGGACACTGCTTGACATGGATTCCTTGGAACGTCCTGAACGAAGGACCGCTCTTGTTGCAAAGGAGCTTCGACGTTACGATCTCGTCATCGTAGTTTTATCTGAGCAGAGGTTAGCTTGAGATGGTCATCTTACAGCATTTTGTGGAGAATATACATTCTTCTGGAAACGAAGGGATGAAGCAACCAGAAGAGAGGCTGGGGTAGTATTTGCTGTTAAGACTGTTCTTGTGGATAAATTAGAAGAATTCTCAGTGGGGATTAGTGAGCGTCTTATGTCCATTAGAATTCCGCTGTACAAAGGAAGATATGTGACGCTGGTGAGTGTGTATGTTTCAACTATGAATTCTGTCGATGAAGAAACATTGTTTTTTACCATGCCTTGAAGGGTGTTTTAAGAAAAATCCCTCAGGCAGACAATGTCATCTTTCGTGACTTTAATGCTAGGGTGGGTAGGGATTTTAACACATGCAATGTAATCGGAAGGCATGGGGTGGGAAAGTGTAAAAACAATGGTATGCTCCTGCTGCAGATATGTGAGGTGCTGTATCTGTGTGTTACCAACACCATGTTCCAGCAAAAGAACAAATTTAAGACCACATGGATGCAGCCTGCATCTAAGGAATGGCATCTTTTGGACTACGTCCTTGTCGGGTGAAACTAATCACTAAACGTAAAATCCGGGCTCCTGATGTTACCCTGCCCAGAAGATTGAATGCTGTTCGTCTTAGAGATAAAAATGTGAAGAGGACATTGCAAGAAGAGATGCATGTTGCAGATCCTGGTGAGGATTGGCCGACCCTTAAAACGTCGTTTTATGATGTAGACAGACGTGTTCTGGTGCAGAGAAAACATCAAGACGGGTTTAACGAGAATGATGAACATATAGATGTCTTGTTGGCTGATAAGAGGCGTGCTCTGTTAGGCTACTTGTCAGCAAATCTACGAGAGAACAATATGTTGCATAAAGAACTCAAAGCTGTGAAATCACGTGTTAGGCGGAGTCTTTCTCAGATGAAGGATCAGGGGTGGAGTGAGAAGGCTGATGAGATACAAACTGCATCAGATTCCAATAACACAAAGCTGTTGAATAGTCTCTTGCGTGAAGTTTACGGACCGTATTCTTCTCTGGTGACACAGCTTCGCAGCAAGGATGGCAAGGAACTTCTTCGTGACTCACAAGGAATTCTACGAAGGTGGCGAGAGCACTTTGATGAACTTTTGAGTCAGCCGTCTGTAGTCAATGAAGATTTCCTCAATTTCATTCCTGAAAAACCTGTGAAAGTAGTTCTCGCAGAACCACCGACGCTTATGGAGGTCGCAGTAGCTATATCGAAGCAGAACAGTGGAAGGTCTCTAATATGGATGGCATACATGCAGAGCTCCTACAATATGGTGGTGAGAGACTTCTGCAACATCTTCACTCTTTGTTTGGCAGGATATGGGCTAGTGAATCCGTACCTGAGGACTGGAGGGATGCAGTAATGGTGGTCTTGTACAAGGGTAAGTGTAACAAGAATGATTATGGAAATTACAGAGGTATATCATTGCTATCTGTCGTAGGAAAAATTTATGTAGTGTGTTTCTGGACCGTCTGCTGACACATATTGCAGATTGTGTTCTTCCCGAAAGTCAATCTAGTTTTCGGGCTGGACGCGGCACTACTGATATGATCTTCTCAGCTAGACAGCTCCAGGAGAAGTGCATGGAACAAGGTTTGGATCTGTATCAGGTTTTTGTCGATCTGACAAAGGCTTTCGACACTGTTAACAGAATTGCATTGTGGAAGCTTCTACAATAACTTGGTTGTCCTGATAAGTTCCTTGCTTTGGTTATGTCTTTCCATGACGACATGAAGGCTTGGGTTAATGTCGGAGGTAACATGTCGGAGCCTATCTCAGTAAAAAATGGAATGAAACAGGGGGATATTCCAGCACCGACCCTGTTTACCATATACTTTGGAATGGCTTTCTATATTGCATTCAGGTATTGTGAGAATGGTGTTTACATCCAATATCGAACCTCAGGCAGCATATTTAACATCAGGCGCCTTGCTGCAAAAACAAAAGTATTTACATCAATCATAAGAGACCTCTTGTGTGCAGATGATTGCGATCTTGTATCGCACACAGAGAGTGATATGCAGCACATTTTCAATGCATTTTCTGATGCTTGCACTGCCCTAGGATTGATTGTTATTCTCACAGAAAACCGTCGTCATGTACCAACCTGCCCCTGGTAAGCAGTACAGTGAGCCAAATAATTATGTGTATGGTAAACGACTTGGAGTGGTTGATCAGTTTATCTACCTGGGAAAGACTGTCAATCGATACAGCAACCTTGACAGTGAAATCTCACTTAGGATTAGGAAAGCAAGTGATGCTTTCGGAAAGCTAGAAAGGCGATTCTGGGGTCACGAGACATATGCAAGAAGACAAAGGTAAAGGTGTACAAGGCATGTGTGCTCTCTTCTCTTCTTTGTGCCCACGAGACCTGAGTGACATATTGACACCAGCTTAAACAATTGCAGCGTTTCCATCAGATGTGTCTCATACAGATCCATGGCGTTCACTGGAGGGACCACATCAGTGATATCGAGATTTTGGAAGGCTCTCTGTGTGACAGTATTAAAGCTCTTGTACTTAAGCAAAGACTACGTTGGAGTGGTCATCTTGCCAGGATGAAAGATTCTAGAATACCAAAACAACTCTTTTATGGAGATTTAGTTAAAGAAAACGACCTCCACATAAACCAAAAAAGAGGTATAAGGATTCGTTGAAAGCCTCTTTGAAACACGCTAACATCTCTGCTGATACATGGGAAAATGTTGCTGTTGATCGTAATAAATGGAGAAAGACTGTATATGAGGGGAAAGATGCCTTTGAGGCATCTCGAATCGCATACGAGAAAGTAAAAAGGGATGTGAGGAAGGGCATTGATGTTGCATTTCTAGACAGCGAAGGTCCTCCTATGGCGCTGACATACAGCGTCTGTGCGAGACTCTGCCTCAACAAAGCTGGCCTCGAAAGTCATCTTCGCAGTCATAAAGTGAGATCAGTGATCGACTACCAGGCTGCGGTTGGAGATGCTACTCATCATGCTTGCCAAGCATGTGGTAGAGAATGTAAATCAGCAGGAGGGCTCAAACGACATGAAAAGTACATGAACTCCAACCACAGCCGGCTATTCCCAGTAAATGTTTTGGTTGCCAACTCTGTGCAAGACCTTTTGGATCATTAGCTGTGCTAAAAAGCCACATTCAATCGCAGCACTGTTAATTGTTATCGCGTGTGTGTGTGTGTGTATATATATATATTTGAAAAAAAAGGAAAAGAATGACTTCACTTGTAGTGCTAAAAGATTTTGATTTAATTTTATAATATTATAATATTATGAGTTGGTAGATCTGGTAAGTTCTTTGTTAACTTCAGTGGGAAGAATTTTAAAGATTCCTGAATAACTTTGGTTGGAGAACATTTTCGCATTCGTTTTTTTCAAATACACCTAGCTGTACCAAGGATCTCACACATTTTCCAATATATATATATATATTATTATTATTGTCATTATTATGTTGTTTTTTTTCGTGCAATGACGATACTTGATAACGAGGGGGCAGCCATCATGTATATATATATATATATATATATATATATATTCTCGGAGAATTAGCCGTCGAAACGGCTTGAGCTCAGCCGTCGGCGTCCTACTCGTTCCTATTACCCACTCTACTACCCTAAGTATTGAGTACTTTGGTGCGTTATGGTCCACCTGGTTCCTTACCATATTTCCTTCGTTATATATATATATATTTATATATATATATATATATATATATATATATATATATATATATATATATATATATATATATATATATATATATATATATATATATATATGAGTGTATGTATGTGTGGTTGTTTGAGTGCGCACGTTTGTATTTGTGTGTGATAGTAAAAGAAGGTTGGGCTGCACCTTTAATCTTTAACGGCGATTTCTGATCGGTGAGATTGTCGCAGTTGCATATTCAGTTTAAATATCTGCAGTTACGTAGGTAAAGCTATTCGGTGTGTGTTTGTGTGTGGTACAGAGAGAGAGAGAGAGAGAGAGAGAGAGAGAGAGAGAGAGAGAGAGAGAGAGAGAGAGAGAGGGGGGGAGATAGAGAGAGAGAGAGAGAGAGAGAGAGAGAGAGAGAGAGAGAGAGAGAGAGAGAGAGAGAGAGAGAGAGAGAGAGAGAGAGAGAGTTATTGATTGAGGATAAGGTGAAATGTTTAGTGCGGTCGCTTGGAAGTGAGCCACGCATACATCAAGGATAATGCGAAAAATGAGAGAAAAAAATGAAGGGTGTGACATGGGTGGAGAGAATATATTTGGCAAGTTGAATCATAGAATTATAAACCATTTAAGTATAGTGACAGGTAAGGCTGATAGAAGAGATAGCACATCTATAAGTTAGTAGATGAAACATGTTAGTCATTAGATACTTACTAATTAGCCGAGTGGCATTCTTTTGGATGCAATCAAGGATGTTTGTGTGTGTTGCAGCATTATCATCCCATTGATCTAAATAGTTCTCCAATGTACGTCTTATTTGAGTATATATGGCTAGTAATTGATCAAAGCTGAAATATTTCTTGACCCGAGAGAAGGTAGAATGTTCGTGATGCAGTTTTAGCAACGTTATATACTTGGTGCGACGATGTGAATTCATCAGATTTTGTGAGGTGTAGCAGTTGTAGCAGTTTGGATTAGTTTAGTTGTTTGTTTGATGTTCATGATGAATACAATGAATTGGCTAAGTCCTTAGAGTGTCAGATTTAACGAGCCACGTTATTTGTTTTGAATCTGTACGCTGTGAGTTTAAGTGTTACCTAGAGGAAATAGTGCCGAATTTAAATTTGCCGTTTATCCTTTTGGAGTCCATAAATAAGGTATCAATCCCAGGCTTTGGATATGTTGAATTATTAGAACGCCGAATAAGATACATTTTGGTATCGCTTCGAGCCATTTGTGATGTGATGACAAAGTTTGAAACGACACTGGTTCCAAGCTGTATTGGTTTTTACTTCTCTTTTGGACAAAGTTGGCCGCGTAAAATCAAGTTACTTGCATGCATGGGCATTTACTGGTTTTCTGTACACACGCACAAAACCTTTCTTAGTCTTGTGCGTTGAGCAAGAAATTTCCAGATAGAGATCTTCGTCTTACGAGACACACGGAATTAATTACATGTTCAAATAGAGGTTGAATTGTCATCATTGAATGATGCTCTCAAGGTTATTGTTCATCAATTATATGTATGTTATGTCTGGCATAGTCGTATATCATACCATAAATTATGTGAATGTTATGATTAGGTACATGTTATGTCTGGAGTATAGCAAAGTTGATAGATAGCCGACACCGGTCCACGTTGCAATGGTTCAGTTTATGATTCAAAACATAAGAGACAGATGTAGTTCATAGGTAAGCTTGAAGTTTTTCCTAATGGATGCAACCGATTTCTTTGCAGATATCAAGTACAACACTGTTACTATTATTGTCTAATCCCAGCTCAGCGCTGACCAAGCGACCTCCGATCGAAAGTGTTCCAGCCATGACTATCTTGTCCTTTCTTGTATACCAGACACTAAATTCTTTAATGTAGCTTCGGTTTTCATAAAGAAAGTATGGCGTGTTTCACGGGAGGTTTGGCTGCTACATATATTGTAGCGTGTGACCCTCATAGAGGTTTTCTTGTTGTAATGCCTATCAACTTGTTCTAACAGTTGTTCTTTTTATTACAATTGTCGTTGTTTAAGATCACAAAATTAACTAAGTAAATATTTGGAAGCAACACATAAGTCCAATATGCTAGATATGTCGGTAACAGTAATTACAACTGACACAATGTGAATGTGTCAGGTATTATGGTATTATTTCTATTGCTGTTATGTAGTCACAAGGCAGCCCTTATTAAGTCACAGGCATTCGAGTTATACCAAACCGATATTTTAAGTGCTTTCTAAGTTTACCTTATTTAATGGGTACTTTACGTTTTTTAAAAGGGACAGTGTGTGATTTCAAGGAGATTTTCCTGCTTCTTGAAAGTCGAGTAACGACGTTAATACCAAGAAGTGTCTCCAACAATTGTAGATTGCGGGCTTCTGCAGAACAGCTGTGTTTCCTCATATATTGTTAACGTTTGGAATTTGCAGCTCGAATTTTAGACCTAGAGATAGCAGCAAATAGTGTGACAATTTAATCTTAATAGGATGTGAAGGCAGAACAAGCACTGAAATCTTAGTCTACAACAGAGCAAATTGCATAGATCTATTATACTCAATAAGGAATTCGTACATATGCATGATGCTATAAAATTTGTGAAGAGAGAAATTAACTATATTGACCTCAGTGTATGATTGGTAATTTATTTTATCATCAGAAAGGTGAAATGCAAATCAGTCTCGGTGGGGTTTGAACTCAGAACGTAAAGGGATGTAACAAAATACCGCAAATTCTGCAAGCAGCGTGGGAAATGATTTAGGGGTAGGTGTAAATCAGCCCCAGTACGTGAATGGTACTATATTTTATTAATCCTGGAAGGATAAAAATCAAAGTTGATCTTGGTGAGATGTAAACTCAGAACAAAAAGGGAAGTACGTAAGTACATTTTCCCTTTTGTTTAGCGCTCTAACGATTTTGCGAATCCTCCATAGTCACTCGCTATGTTACTCCGAATAATGTGAATTATTTCTTACATTGGAAAAAGATCAGAGGTTTGCAAATATCGAGAAACACAGTGATTTATTTCAATTTTATCAGTTGACTATGGACGCATGGTATAAGAGGTTCACTTCGCAATCATTGGTTCAGGGTTCGATTCAACAGCGTGACATCTTGGGAATGTTTACGACAATGGCAACGATGACGACGATCACAATCAACCCTTACCACCACCACCACTACTACTGATATAGCTATCATCGCTACTACACGTCATTCCTTCGTGCAAAATCATATTACACATCATTTTTATATCTATGGGATGGAATGCAAAAATAATACAAAGAATATGTGAATATAATATTAAAATAAAATATATTTGAAATAAAAACAGAAAATAAACTGAATAATTTAAAATAAATAAATAAAATAGTTAAACACAAAACTAGTGCAACAAACAAACAAAAATAAACAAACGAGAAAAAGAAACGATATAAAACATTATGTAAAATGTTATTATAAAAAGGGAAAAGAAAGCAAAACATAAAGCAGTATATAATTGAAAGTATCATAATAAATATTTCTGTTTGTCTATAATAGATAAGGAAATATTTTTGGAGAGTAAGGAGAGGAAGGTGAGAAGGAGAGATAGAGAAAGGAGATGGAGGTGGAAGAGAAGAAAGACGTAGGAAAGGGAAGAGGAGAGGGGGATGAGAAAGGGAGAGACAAAGAAGAGAGGAAGGGAAGGGAGAGGAAGGAGAGCTGGAACGTGTAGAGAAGGAGCGAGGAAAGAGGGAGTGAGTAGAGAGGGAGAGGTGAGAGTAAGAGAGAGGAGAGAATAAGGAAGGAGGGGAGGGTGAGAGAAGTGACAAGGAGAGTAAAAAGAGAAAGAGAGAGGAGAGAGATGAGGAGAGAATAAGGAAGGAGGGGAGGGTGAAAGAAGTGACAAGGAGAGTAAAAAGAGAAAGAGACAGGAGAAAGGGAGGGGAGAGAGCGAAGGCGTAAGGGAAAGAAAATGAGAAATGGAAAGAGACAGAAAGATAAGAGAGAGAAAAGAAAAAAAAGAACGCGGGAGTCAATAGGGGGAAAAGAGTGTGAGAGAGAAGGCGAGAGAGAAAACTTTCCCAGTTACACCATTACAATATAACCTCCATTAATATCCCACCACCTCCATCATCCTCCTTCTTAGAGGGTGGAGATGGAGGTCTATCACCATGATCACCACACCGTCACCCTCAACCATGACCACACCACCACCACCACCATATCACCACCACCACCACCACCACCACCACCACCATACCACTACCACTATCACCACCACAATCGCACCCACCTCTATCTCGACTACACCACCACCATTACCCCCACCTCAGCCATGACCTTACCACCGCCACCACCACCAGCACCACCACCAGCATACCACTACCACCATCACCATCACCTCCGCCGTCACCACCACAATCATCCCTCGCACCCCTACCTCGACCACACCACCACCACCATACCACTACCACCATCACGATCGTCCCTCCCACCCCTACCTCGACCACACCACCCCGACCACACCACCACCAATAACAACAACACCATTACCAACTACACCACCACCACCACCATACCACTACCACCACCACGATCATCCCTCCCACCCTACCTCGACCACACCACCACCACCATACCACCACTAATAACAACAACACCACTATCACCTACACCACCACCACCACCATACCACTACCACCACAATCCTTCCTCCCACCCCTACCTCGACCACACCACCACCACTACACCACCACCAATAAGAACAACACCACTACCACCTACACCACCACCACCACCATACCACTACCACCACAATCCTCCCTCCCACCCCTACCTCGACCACACCACCCCCACCATACCACCACTAATAACAACAACACCACTACCACCTACACCACCACCATACCACTACCACCACAATCCCCCCCTACCTCGATCCCCCATACCACCACTAATAACAACAACACCACTACCACCTACACCACCACCACCACCAGCATACCACTACCACCATCACCATCACCTCTGCCGTCACCACCACAATCATCTCTCCCACCCCTACCTCGACCACCACCGCCACCACCATACCACCACTACCACCTACACCACCACCACCACCACCATACCACTACCACCAGCACAATCCTCTCTCCCACCACTACCACCACCACAATCATCCCTCCCACCCCTACCTCGACCACCACCGCCACCACCATACCACCACTACCACCTACACCACCACCACCACCACCACAATCATCCCTCCCACCACTACCACCACCACAATCATCCCTCCCACCACTACCACCACCACAATCATCCCTCCCACCCCTACCTCGATCACCACCGCCACCACCATACCACCACTACCACCTACACCACCACCACCACCAGCATAGCACTACCACCACCACAATCATCCCTCCCACCCCTACCTCGACCACCACCGCCACCACCATACCAACACTACCACCCACACCGCCACTACCACCATACCACCACTACCATCTCCCACAGGCACTACTTACTACCGGCGGAGGAAACAGCAATAATCTAGATATCCTCACCGCCACCACCATACCACCACCACCACCTACACCACCACCACCACCACAATACCACTACCACCACCAAGATCATCCCTCCCACCCCTACCTCGACCACCACCGCCACCACCATACCACCACTACCACCCACACCGCCACCACCACCACCACCACCACCACTACCATCTCCCACAGGCACTACTTACTACCGGCGGAGGAAAACAGCAATAATCTAGATATCCTCTTCGTCTCTAAGCCGTCCTTTTGCTACCACCTCGCTCCGCCGCCTTCGCCGCTTCTCACACAGAGAATTATCGCTTGTGTGACTAACTTCGTGCAACACATCAGCCCACATTGTACTGCGTGACAACACAAACACCACAACCAGCATCGCCATCACCATCATATCACTCATCATCATCATCATCATCATCATCATCATCATCATGACTACAGGTATCATCACAATTATCATTGTATTTGTTGTCATCGCCATATGCCGCCCCTTCAACCCTCCCCTCCCCCCCCCCCACCCCATCGTCATCCTCTTCACCAACATCATCATAATCAATCAATCATCATCATCATCATCATCATCATCATCATCATCATCATCATCATCATCATCATCATCATCATCATCATCATCATCATCACAATCATCTTTGCCCTTGCTTTCTTCGTCGTCATATGCTGCCCCCCCCCCCTGTTCGTCCTTATCATCATCATCCTCATCATAATTAATCAATCATCATCATCATCATCATCATCATCATCACAATTATCATTGTCGTTGTCGTCATCGTCATCATAATCATCATCATCATCATCGTCGGTAACGACATCCGTGATCCTCCTCCTCTCTCCCCTCTCCTCTCCTCCTCCTCCTCCTCATCATCATCCTCATCATCATCATCACCATTATCTCATCAGCAGCAACACAATCATCACCATTAACATCAAGAGCAACCAATATAACAACACGCGCGTAATTACGAAAAATAAACAATAAAAACAAAATATAAACAACACTATCTACAATTACAACAACAATAACAATAAAGATAAAAGGAAAACATCTAGGCCTAACACACGATGGAGATCCAGGAAAATTCCATCGTAATATTGTCCAATTATGACATTCCCTACATATCAGTTTAATGACCAATGAAAATATATTTCTCTTGTAATGTTAAGGAATGCTTTGTTGCTCAAACTTGCCGCACATTCGTTTGTTTGTTCTCTCACTAAACAAGTGTTATTCCTTACAGAGATGCTTATTATTATGAGTCCTTCCCAAGCTTACAGATCTACCTCCTTATTATACTTATACATATACATATATATATATATATATATATATATATATATATATATATATGTGTGTGTGTGTGTTAGCTGCCCCCTCGTCATCGAGTATGGCCATTGCACAACATAACATTATTAATAATTATTAATTAATGCAATCCTGAAATGCCTGTGCGTGAAGAATATTTTTTAAATGATGAAAGACTGTGCACTGAGCCAATCCCACTCTCTGAGCGACAGTAGCTATAACCCGAGAAGAAGAAAAGATCAACATCATCAGCAACTACTGAGCCGCAGGTTATCTGTTGGAGTTATCCCAGTTTCCTGAGTTGCTTTCTCGTAGAAGAATGCCCTGACAAAGGCTAGGGGTCCTTCACTCCCAGTGGTTTAACAGCGCGATCGGGTATCCAGCCCGATTATTTCAATGTCCCCTGGCATATACATACACATGCATACATATATATACATATATAAATAGATATAAATAGATATATACAGATGCATACATGTATATACACATTTACACATTTTTAGATGGCCGTTGACTCTTAAGAGTTCGTCCACCCTTTGTCAAGTTTTGTTTTTTGTCCTGCAGGGTGTCCAAAATCACCATCCTCGTCAAATAAACTTGGTGGAGTCACCGACGACCCGACTATGCGACGGGTTGTATTGGGTTACATGTTACCGGTAGCACTCAAGAGTGACCCGACATACATACATACGTACATACATACATACATACATACATACATACATACAGACATACATTGGGTTACATGTTACCAGTACCACTCGAGAGCGACCTGATATGAATACACACACACACACATATATATATATGTATATATATACATATATATATATATATATATATATATATATATATATATATATATATATATATATATATATATACATATATATATATATAGCGGCGATGAATTAGTTTAGCGAGGTTTTTTATATGAAATCGTGTGTCGAAACAGATATTGTTATACTTGGGGAGGGTCATATTTGCGTAATATTGCCAGAATTAATAACAGAACACACTCACTGTTTGGTTGGTTTTCGCTTCTCGCTGTCTTTTATATCTGCGATCTAACTTACTCGGTCCTCAATGTTGCCATTGACTGACCGACGGTCAAAAATAATACAGATACAATATATATTGTCTATATTGTATCTGTATTAATTTTGACCGTCGGTCAGTCAATGGCAACATTGAGGACCGAGTAAGTTAGGTCGCAGATATAAAAGACAGCGAGAAGCGAAAACCAACCAAACAGTGAGTGTGTTCTGTTATTAATTCTAGCAATATTACGCAAATATGACCCTCCCCAAGTATAACAATATATATATATATATATATATATATATATATATATATATATATATATATATATATATACGATATTAATAAATGGAAACTATATTTATAAAACCATATTTATTTATATGGTTTTATAAATATAGTTTCCATTTATTAATATCGTATATCTACTCCAAAAATTTGTCGAGTGCTTTATATCAGTTATAAAAATATTTACTTGTTGTATCCCAACAACTTTAAATAGAACTTTTGCATATATATATATATATATATATATATATATATATATATATATATATATTAGTTTTGCGTAACCTGCGGCTCAGTAGTTGCTGATGATGTTGATCGTTTCTTCTTTTCGGGTTATAGCTACTGTCGCTAAGAGTGTGGGATTGGCTCAGGGCACAGTCTTTCCTTACTTTAAAAATATTCTTCACGCACAGGCATTTCAGGATTGCATTAATTAATAATTATTAATAATGTTATGTCGTGCAATGGCCATACTCGATGACGAGGGGGCAGCTAACATATATATTTTTACGAGTTTTGCGTAGGCATACAATACAACAGGAGGAAACATAATAGCACCACTGACTATGTTGCAGATGTGCAACGAAAGAACTTTGTTAGACTATATATATGTGTGTTTGTGTCTATATTATATCTGTATTTTTGACCGTTGGTCAGTCAATAGTAACATTGAGGACCGAATAAATTAAATTAACTGATATAAAAGACACAGTAGCGAAAACCAACCAAACAGTGCGTGTGTTCTGTTATTAATTCTGGCAATATTATTACACAAATATGACCCTCCCCAAGTATATATATATATATATATATATATATATATATATATATCAAAGTAACAGATATACATACATATACGTACACACACACACATATATATGTATATATAAACATATCTATCTATTTGTTTAGATAGATAAATACATAGACCCACATAACATATTAGTCAGCATTATCACCCACCACTACCATAACCACCCGCACTACTACCAATATCTTTCCTCTCCTTGCATTCATGTGTGCTTACCTATACTGTCCCACCCCTATTCTTTGATGACGTGATGAGGAGGAGACAAAAAAAGCGCTACACAGCCATGTGAATCCCTCTAACCTTTCTCTCTCTTCTCGCAACCCATGAATTTTATTTTTACTTCTTTAGCGATACTTTTACGCTTTTCATTTAATTTTCTTATAAAACCTCTTTAATCTGCGATGAACAGCTCAAGAGTTGATATTACATAGAGAAACAACAACAACATTAATAATAATAATTGTTTCTACTTTTGGCACAAGGCCAGCAATTATCCCAGTGCATTACTGCTACTTTATTTTATCGACCCCGTAAGGATGAAAGGGAAAGTTAACCTCGGCGGGATTCGGACTCAGACTATAAAGGGGTGTAACTTTATGTTGCAAAGCATGGCATCCGACCTTCTACCGATACTGCCAATCCCATGAAGATTTCATTTATTGGCCACAAGGACCGACATGTAGGGGATAATGATAATGCAAAGACTCGAACAGTGGGGGTTTACAATAAGCTCGAGTAAAAGTGCACAAAAGCAAAACCAATTTAACAATGAAAAAATATAAAATAAAATATGTATAAAAATAACAAAATAAATTATCGAATAGCGAGTGAACCACCCGGAGGTTGACTCAAGTACCGCACCAATCCTGAACAACCCGACACTTCTACGGCACCCTTCTCCTCCTCAAAATAACCAGCCTACAGGCGCATGGTCAGAGTAGGCCCACTCACACGGTCCATTCTCGCTACAGTCATCCACCTTTTACTGGAGGGAAACACTTCTCTCTCCACATTCAACTTCCTTTCTAAGTGAAATTTGAAGAAGTTGATGAGGGATTGGCCGAAAAGAAAAGTGTCTATCTTCAGTCCTTTCAGCCTGGACCTCCATACAATCTCTTTCGCAATTGCCACCAGACAAAGGAAAACTGCTTGCCCGTCCTGGACAAACAAGGCGGTGGGACCATCTTCACTATGGACTCGGCTGATAGCCGGATCCGTTCTACAAGCGACAACAGCTGTTCGACATAATTACACAAGTCAGTAACATAAAGACAGTGGACGAGTGCGTGCAGAACGGTTTCATGGCTCTGCGCACATCTCGGGCAGGTCCATTTGACAGCACTTCCGTGCCTCTAGAGTTTATCTCGAACCGACAGTGCCCCCCGGTAGCACTGCCAAGTGAGGAATTTCTGGAAGTCATCCATCGTCCCCAGCTTAAAAGTCCTCCGGAACAGACTCGTTAGTTCGACTTCGTCGATGCTGAGATCCTCTCCGACTGCGTCGTCGCACTTGTCCACCGCTAATACTCTATAGAACTCGAGAGTGGAAATTCAATTGACCCCATTGCCTGCCTTGTAGAGGGCAGTGAGTGCCTAGGAACATTCCAGATGCCAGTCACCCAATCTCGGTCTCCTCGTGACCCAGCTCTGTAGCTCAGTCAAAGAGAGGAGCTGCGGAAAGGCCCGTCTGATAAACGGTGACCACAACTGTTCACCGTTTAGGCAGAATATCTAGAGATGCCGCAGCATCGGCGCATGACTGCACATCATTAGCCACGGCATGCCCAGCCCTCGGTGTAGAGGGTGCTGGCAGCAGATGAATAATCTCACCAACGGGACCTGTTCCCTCTACGAGAATTTAAAGAGCAGCAGTTCCCAATTTGCGAGGCGCAGAAGGGCGCAAGGCATGACGATCAGGCGATAGTAGATGACGGAAGCGATGTACGCATTCGCCACCTCCGCCCGACCTTTCAGTGACAGCTTCCTCGCAGCTCATTTCTGGGTAGAAACTGGCTACGCTGCCCGTCTCAATTGTTATCCACCTGGAGTTCTGCTTCTAAACAAACGCCAAGCATCTTTACCGATGCGTTCGACTAATGCCCAGTGTGGCTGTTGGACGGCATGAACTTGCCGCTCCAAATGCCGAGCTCCAAGCCCACCGACTTTTCCGGGTTAAGTTTCGCTCTCCTCAACCTTTCATATTCCTCTAATAAGTTGCCAATCACCTCGATTTCCGAGGTGTCCGACACCATCACGTTGATGTCATCCGCATAAGCCAACACAGTCTTTCCGCGTCGTGGTTCGAGTTGGATGCCCTGCAACAGCTCCAGCTTCCGCAGCAGAGGATCGACATTCAATACGTACAACAACAACAACAACAACAACAATAATTGTTTCTACTTTAGGCACAAAGCCAGCAATTACCCAGTGCATTACTGGTACTTTATTTTATCGACCCCGTAATGATGAAAGGCAAAGTCAACCTCGGCGGGATTTGAACTCAGATCGTAAAGGGACGTAACTATGCTGGAAAGCATGGTGTCTGACCCTCTACCGATACTGCCAATCCACCGTCCTAAAAACAATAATAATAATAATAATAATAATAATAATGTTTTCTTTATTAACCACAAGGGTTTACATAAAGTAGACATTAAGGACAGTACAGGACAATACAGGACGGTACAAATGGGCATTTCTGCGTGTAAAAAAACAACAAAAACAATAAGAAGGAAGCAACAAAAGAAATTTCCCAATAAGGGGGAACTTCCGAAAGTCAATCGTGGAGAAAGCCCACAAAAACCTTCGGTGACCCTGAGCGCAAGGGCAAGTGCTCTCTCCCGTTTTGCCACCTCCAATCTACAGGGGCACAGTCAGGGCAGGCCCATTCATTCGAGCCATGCTTGCCTCTGTTACCCATCTTTCAACAAATTGCAACAATAATGACATCAACAACAATAATATAGCTGATGATGATGAACATCATCATATTTACTTCTCCCCGCTTATTGTTACACACACACACACACACACACATATATATATATATATATATATATATATATATATACACAGTTATTTTGGTTAAGTAGTGAGTCTTGTTACCCTGGGGCTTCACCAGACTGGTCTCACTACTTAGCCTTAATAAATTAATATTTAAACTCTATTTCACGATTGAGTACTCTTCTTTCTCGTACGTCAACTACGCACGGATATATACATACATACACACACACATACACACATATGTGTGTATATAAATCCCCATTTTTTTCTTTCTATCTCACTATATATCACTGCCACCAAGTATCAACATGCCCAATAACGCCACCACCACCACCACCACAAAAATGACGTTACTACTAACACCCTCCTCAACACAATAAAAATAACACCATTACTAAAACCATTGCCAGCATCACAACCACAACTATCATGATAAAATCACCAGCAGCAACATCATGAAACAACCGTCACTAATTTATGTATGTGAATAAGATTCCTTTAAAGATACTGAAGCCATGAGTCAAAGAATAAGGTTAGATGCTATATAATGTTAGTATTCTGTTCAAATCCAACAGGAACTCTCCACTTTCAGAGTCAACAAAATAAGTATGTGTAATATATAAGGATTAGATTCAACAAATCCTAACACCTCTGTAATCGCTATCATTATGTGGCAGAAAATATCTATCTACTTTACTGACACCTAATGTAGAAGTGTAGAGGCCGTATAGATTAACACACACACACACACATATATATATATATATATATATATATAGAGATGAGATTCTACAGGACTAGAACTGTTTCATTCATTAGAAATCATCAGGAATATATATATATATATATATATATATATATATATATATATATATATATATATATACAGACACACACATGCACAGTGTGGTTCAATCAATTGACATTTTACAAATATAAAGCAAAAAACACAAAAGAAAAAAACTTCCTTCGTCTTAAATGAGCACCAACACATTGTGCAATGTATTAGTCCTTGATATTAAAAAACGATGTGTTAGTTATGACGAAGATGTCTCTTACCATGTCTGCTTCATCCAAGTTGATCTGAGACACAACAACAAGTTCACATGCGTGATTGTGGAATGTGGTGTAGGAAATGCAGGCTCAGTAATTTTCTTAGTGTGGTCTGACAACAAATGCTGGTTCAAACACTGAACAACCAAGGTTTAGGAAAGGATTATGCAATGAATTATGAAAGGATTAAGAGCCATCATTTGTTAGTTGAAGAATGGTAAATTCTTAACTTTTTACCAGTATATACCCGTTGCAGCTCACTCTGGTAGCAGCGCAAGTAAGAAACGAGAAAAATAGAACACGCGAATGGTGGGGTGGGTGAACAAATAGACTCTGGTGCATAGTTTTATGATTTCTTACATAGCGATACGAAATTACACCAACGTGGTTGATTAAAAAAACTTTAACAATTATCACTAAAAATATCTACGGTACATATTTTCTGCTAGCATATCCAGGAGCGTCGCCAGGGAATTCAGCACCGTAGGTAACCCCTACAGTTTGTGTTTCCTTCGCTTCTCCAGCACCCTAGTCCAGCGTTGCAGCGTGAATCTTAGATTAAGTCTGGCGAGAAGGCTGGAAAAAAAAACTCGCTATAAAACATACTATCTCACAATAAAAAAAATCTCCGTCAAGCTTAATAAAATATGTATATTATAATACAAAAAAACTAATTTTACAGTAAAAAAAAGAAAATAAAAACAGTTTCATCTCAGAGTTTGGAGGACTGACGAACCGAATTTGTGACACTTCTGGCTCTGACCACACTAAGAAAATTAACTTCTCATTCAACTGCACCGACCCCCCATCATTTTCTGTTCTGGGGTGAGCTAATCTACTCTTGCTTAAGCACATCTTAATGTTCACATCTACTAATATATATAATGCCCTTGTGTTTTTGTCTGTCACAAGACATGACTGACGAAGGAAGGGGTGATGACCGAACTCCAGAAAACGGCGTCTGTGTGTGTGTGTGTGTGTATTGCGAATTGGCTACAGACATTGGTTGTTATGATTATGTGAATGTTTGTGTGTGTGTGTGTGTATGTCTATGTGTGTTTGTGTAAAATATATTTATATATATTTGAGTGAGTGTATGGGCTTGTTTATGTTTATTTAGAAAGATACATAGACAATATAATTACAGACATGCGAATTTACACATACATATATATAAACAGACACACTTAAACAAATAATTATTACTTACATGAACGAAAGGGGACTGTGACAATGTATTGAAAAGAGCGAATAGCGTTCGCTACACCTGCCTTACTCATACATATAAATGCATACATATGCACATGCACATACACATATATTCACACACGCATATATGCGTGTGCATGCAATAATTATTTTCTCTAATGAGTGTGTTTATGTATATGTTTGTTTAGATGTGTGTGTATATAATAATTATTTTTAACCAGCGTTCTTTCCGTAACTATACATAAACTAACCAGCGTTCTTTCAGTAACTTAAATCAAAAGCATTCAAATAGAATGATCGAAGTCACATCTCAAAATACAACCTTTGGATAACATTGAGAAGTGTATTAACTTAAATTACCATACGTATTCTATCTATGTTTTGTTAAAAATAATTATTACAATCACAGAAACATATACATATACAAACCCATTAGGGAAAATAATTATTGTCTGAGTATATCAAGAATATAAAACGACCGCAGTTGAAAGGTATATTATAAATACACATCTACCCTTAATTTAACAGTTCATACATGTGCCTAATTTATTTTTTATTAAGAAATGTATGTAATACATTTTAAATAGGGAGTTTTTTACATCTATCTATACTAATAAAGCTGACGGCCGTATGTATGTAACAAACTTTTCGCCAAATGGCTGAACCAAACGGCACCAAATTTACACCATAGATGTAATTTTTTCTAAGTGAGCGTATTTTTGTCAACTAAATTTTATTAAAAGATTAAACATATTATTTAAATATTCACTTCTTTAACATTTTCAAATGTCAACACTTCCGGTTACACGACATTCCTCTCTCTTTCTTAGTCTGTCTTTTTAGATAGATGCATAGCTATAACGTCGCGCCCTTATAATATGTCTCTGTTTGTCTGGTTGTATGCGTCTGTACATTGATTTCGCTATGTGTGGGTGTGTGTATGTGTGTGTATATGTATATATAGTGTAGGTATATATATATATATATATATATATATATATATATATATATATATATATATATATAGTGTATATATAATTATGTCTCATATAAAATAATACACCCAACTATCCACGAAATACAATATAGTTACCACCCCGAACGCTTAATTGGGATTATACTCATGTATATCCTAATGTTTGTTGAGTGAGATGGGAGTTGGTCGGAGTATCGCTAAAAGCTTTCTCTGTTAATGTATTAAATATTATACTCTTGGATGGCCAGATATGAAAATTCCAGATATTTAGGTATTACTATCTTTATTTATTTTCTTATATGAAATATTGATTGTTTCTTCCTATATCTCATGTCTGTTTTTTGCCTGAGAAAATACCTCTATGTTTATATAAATAATGCGTACATATATTTATTATTTTTTTAATATCTCTATGTGTGTATAAATAATACGTACATATATTTATTCTTTTAATATCCATTTGAGTTCTTCACACGTGGTTAGAATTCCTAACAGGGTTCAATGACCTACGAGTATATTATTTTATGTTTTACGATGACCTCCCCTTCCCATTTGGGGACAGTGTGAAATTTCTTTTTGAAGAACTGCTGGACTTTCAAACTTAACGGTCTTCCTAGCACTGACGGAGACCATCGCTGAATATTAATGTCAATGTAGTTTTTTATATTGATATTGCCTGGGCATCCACTGATGAGTTATAAGGGCCCACTTGAATGGATATCAATGGATTATATGCAAGCTTCTACACAACTTGGACATTATTTTACCACCTTGTAGAAATCTTATAACGAAACGATCGTATGGAAAGAAAGAGAGATTTATTTAATTATGTCTCATATAAATTAATACAGCCAACTATCCACGAAATACAATATAGTTAGCACCCCAAACGCATAATTGGGATATACTCAGATATATCCTAATATTTGTTGAGTGATATGGGAGTTGGTCGGAGTATCGCTAAAAGCTTTCTCTTTTAATATATTAAGTATATATATATATATTTATGTGTGTGTGTGTGTGTGTGTGTGCGTATGCGTGTGCGTGTGTGTGTGTGCGTGTGTGTGTGTGTGTGTGTGTGTATAGTGTTAGTATCATAAATAAGAGACATTAATTTGTACATTTTATTACAGCATTCCTTTATACGTATATATACATGCATAAACATGTTATTTACAGTTGTATAAAAAATAAGTATAATTGTTTCTACTTTTGGCACAAGGCCAGCAATTATTCCAGTACATTACTGGTACTTTATTTTATATAATATGTATAATACGACATTCCTTACTCTTTCTTACTTTGTCTTTTTAGATAGATACATAGCTATAACGTCGCGCGCTTAAAATATCTGTCTGTATGTATGTCTGTCTGCATTGACTTCGCTTCTAACCAACTTTTAAGTAATTATATATACATATATAATTAAATATTCGTGTACATATTTTCAACAGTAATACTGTACTATATATTTTCAACAGTAATACTATACTATATATTTTCAACAGTAATAATATACTATATATTTTCAACAGTAATACTATACTATATATTTTCAACAGTAATACTATACTATATATTTTCAACAGTAATACTATACTATATGTTTTCAACAGTAATACTATACTATATATTTTCAACAGTAATACTATACTATACTCTATATTTTCAACAACAATACTATACTACACAGACGGCTTATCGTCTGTATCCAAGCGAATACGTTAGCTATATATATATATATCTATCTATCTGGATGCCGCAGAACACGCCAATGTTATCCGCGCACCAGCTGGACGGGCCAGCTAGTATATATATAAATGCAAGTTTTCGATTCTGTGTGTCCACCTAAAACTCGGAAAATCCGGGACCGAACCCCTAAAAATTATATATACATATTCACTAGACACTTGGGCAGCTTACGGTAAAATAATTTTAATTTGCAAAGGAAGGAATTCATTTAAATTGAATGGGTCGAGAGAGATAGGATGGGGGGTGGGGTGAGAAAGAGAGAGAGAGAGAGAGAGAGAGAGAGAGAGAGAGAGAGAGAGAGAGAGAGAGAGTGGGGTTGAAATAGAGTAACAGAAAGAAAGAAAGAGAGAGAGTGAGGGTGATTGGGGGGGGGGGGTGATAACAGCGTTCGATAACTTTAACTTTTATTTAATTCTTCTTTACACACTGCTTAACTCACACATGTGTGTGTGTGTGTGTGTCACCATTCTTAGGTTATGTGTGTGTTTGTAGGTGTCTCTGAGTGTGTCTATCTGTATGTGTGTGTGTGTAGACGTTCTGCAAATGTTCCTTTCTCTAACGTTAAAGATATATATATATTACAAACTTTGTATGTAGTAGATGTTCAGGGAAAATTGTTAGAAGTGTCTGTGATAAACACATGTTTCAAATGTAGGTACGATTTATAGAGGTGGTTGATATCTTCCGATATCTAGGTGATCAAATTAGAAAAGGGAGGAAGATGCTCCGAGGTCATAGCATCTAGAATAAGGACAAGATGGAAGAAGTTTAGGGATGTGGTGAGAGCTGACCTTAGATCACTGAAGCTAACAGAAGAGATCACAAAGGACCGTGACAAATGGAAAGATGATGTGCTGAAGAGGGCCCGTCCCACCCTTGCAAGCAGGGAAAAGCGAATGTAAAATGATGATGATGATGATGATGATGATGATGATGATGATGATAATGTTGAAACCCTAGGAAAATCGATGTATTTGTGTTGCAAGTTTTTTTTATATGAAATCGTGTGTTGAAACATGTTATATTTGGGGAGGACATGTTGTCCAAAATAATAATAAAAAACACCAACTGTTTGGTTTGGTTTTCACTTCAGTTCAGTATATAAATAATCAATGTTGAGTATTGCAGCTCTGTCAAAGCAACATTATATATTATAAAATATATCAACAGGGGTAGTGACATGGCTACCTTTGTTACTGACAAGGAACTCAATGGTGGTTGTCTGGTTGAGGTCAAACAGTATCAGGCAGGTCGATACATCTACAGCAATTAAATTATCTGGCGAATATTTGGATTTGATATCCACCAACGCCATCCAACAGTGGTCAACTTCGCAGTCAATCTAGAAAATGGACATAGTGTGTACTTCACTGAGACCACTGCTCATCAGTTGGCACAAGCATCTCATGACAGTAACTGCTTTTTTAAAACTCTGCCAGAATGATGAATTTGTTCGATCCCTCCTGTATGCTGACATCCCAACATACTACAGATGGACCAAATGCAAGAGCTGGAATCGAAGGAAAAGGGGTCATTTAGTGGAAGATCATGAAGTCGAGGCAATAATGCTATTGGGCATGTTTAAAATGACCACCCCAACAACAGAGAGTATTTTATTTACGGCTACTTTTGCATATTCTCCAGGGACCAATGTCATTTGAGGATCTCAGGTGCTTTGGAGGAAGAGTGTGCGAAACATTCCAAGAAGCATGTAAAGAGCATGGACACCTGCATGACAATGGACATTGGAAAAAGAGCCTAAAAGAAGGAGCAGTCACTGGAGTAACCAGTCAAATAAGACAGTTGTTTGCTACGATACTCACAGTATGTGGAATTGATAAAGCTCATCTACTCTGGCAGGAATACAAAAAACCAATACGTCAGACAATTATCTACACGTAGCTCAAAGACATCATGGCAATATGTATATGGAATATACCTACAGGATTTACAATCAAGCGCCCTGCAACCTGTCCCATCGAGTTCAGGCAATGAATAACATTGCAGGATGCCAGAGCCAGATGAAGAAAAGGAGGTAACACAATAAGTTTTTCAATAGACAAACTACGATATTCAAGCATTGCGTAAGTTTGTGAATAAAAATGAACCCCAACTGGTGGATGACCAGAAATACGCCTACCACAACATCATGGAACACATTCAAAATGACAGGGGAGGACTTATCTTCAGCAATCCTCCTGCTGGCACAGGTAAGACATTCCTCATAAACCTCCTGCTTGCAAATGTTCACCAAAAGCAACAAAGAGTTCTCTTGCTGTGGCTTCAGGTGGCATTTCAGCAACACTTCTTGATGGAGAAAGAACTGCACACTCCATATTTAAGCTGCTCATAGACCTCACACGGCCTGGCGATTTTTTTTGCAACATCAAAAAGAACTCACCCAAGGATAAGCTTCTGCAAACATGCAAGATGATAATGTCGGATGAAGCTACCGTGAGCCATAAATGAGCAATTGAAGCTTTGGACCGGACAATAAGGGATCTGAGGGAAAATACTTGCATAATGGGAGAAGTGACAATGGTTCTTGGTTTCAGACAAACTCAGCCTATGATTCCCCTTGGGACCAAATCTGACCAGATCAATGCCTGTCTGAAAACATCTTATCTCTGGCCCCACATTCAGCGATTGAGCCTTACAACCATTGTGCAAGTGCATTTGACAGGTGATGAAGGTGTCAGTGAGTTTGCCGTCAAACTACTTAAATTGGGAAATGGGCTACTTGAAAAGGACTCCAACGACCAGATTTGGCCATATCATTGACGCAGAACATGAACTAATTGTCAGAGTGTTTCAAAATATTCAAATCAGACAATGTGATCCCAAATGGCTCTAGGAATGAGCAGATTGGGAAAGAGGGAAGCAGTGACATTGGGTGTTTGGTTCCTGGTGTATATGTATACCGCACTTACACACATTTAAATACTTTCTGAATTACAGTAATGAGTAAGTAAATTCTTCATTCATTCATAAACCAATGCTAAATTTATTTTTTTATTTTATTTATGGTTTTTAAAATAGCCTTTACATGTTGTTTGAATTACAGAGTTTCTGATTGTGACCATCCCCCCCCCCCCCCCGGATAAATTAAAGAAATCTAAATGTATTTTTTGGGGTCATGCCCTTTTCACTGACAACATATCTAATGATTCTTTCAAGAATGAAGCATTATATGTACTGACTGTAATAGGGAGAAGTATTTTAAAAATCACCACTGGAAAAAAAACTAATAATAGTTTTATCTACATGATTTTCTTTGAACAAACGGTAATAGATATTCTGTTATAATTCCTACTTTAGTTAAAATTCAGCAATTATATTTCAATGGTCAAATATTTTGTAATATGTGCCAAATTGTCAGTTTTGCTCAGGAAAACATTTTTCTGCAGAGAAACCATCAGATGGACGTTTTAATAATTGTTGTCCCAAAGACAAAATATTACGTCCAATCAGAAGAGAATTTCCACCATATTTAGTTTCATTGTTATATGATCAAAATCATCCTCATTATAGGAATGTCAAATAAAAACAAAACAAACAAAAACATTCGGCCATATAATTCATCACTATCATTCACTTTGAATGGTGCTCAAGTAGAGAATCTACAAGGGAAAGACCCATTCTTTCCGCGTGCTTGGACACATTTACCACAGAACTTCACATATTCATCCAAATGAAGGCAAACAAAGACAATATGCTTAACTTTATGTTGTAGACAGCACCCAAACAACAGAAATAAGCGCTCAGAATCACGCCAATTCAGGCTGCCTCCAAGAAGTGCTCGAAAATCTGGATCATATTATTCGTAGAGATAATGTGGATGCTCAGTCTTTACAATCCCTTCATGAAATTGAAGTAAAAGAAGAACATCGTGCTCAAGAAGAAACCATTGATATGCCAAGCGACAACTTAGTATCCAACAGAGATTGTAATACCGGCAGAAGGAGATATTATTTGCCAACAGTTAATGAAATTGTTATTTTATTCAGAAACGAAGAAGGCGAACCACCATTTCATAGATTTAAAAGTATATCCACGGAACTCTGAGGCTCCTACTATATGTCTCAACATCTTGAGCCCAAATCTTGATCCAATGATATACGTATTGTTTTCCCCACATGGTAAACCAGGATGGCAACCTAACATGCCTGGAAATCGTGATGACCAGCAAGGACAAAACATTTCAATGCTTCAACATAAAATATCTTTAACTGAATTCAATCCCTTTTTGCATGGAGGAAAACTTTTTCCACAGTCGATTGTAGATTCTCACCTACAAGTTGTAATAATTTAAATTACATACGAACACAACAAAACAATCTGAAAGTGGAACAATATCAAGGACTTGCTGACCATTTAACAATGCAGCAATTACTGGAGATGCTTGAATCGGACGGACAGTCATTCTTCCATCATTTTCCCAAGGTCAGCAACAAATATGAGAGAGCGATACCTAGATGCATTAGCAATTATGAGAAAATGTGGTTCACCTGATATATTTCTTACAATGACATGCAAACCTAATTGGCTCGAATTACAAACAACCCTTTTCCAGGTCAAACAGCTTCCAGTAGACCAGATTTAGTGGCTCGGGTGTTCAATATTAAGTTGCAGGAACTAATAATTGATGAAATAAAAAGACATGTGATTGGCCGAGTTGTCACACATTGTTACAGCGTAGAATTTCAGAAGGGAGGACTGCCGCACGTCCATTTATTATTAATATTTCATCCAGAAGATAAACCAAACTCAACTGAAAGAATGGACAAAATTGTGTGTGCTGAAATTCCTAGAGACAGAACCAGTACTTTACGAAATTGTTAAGAAATTTATGATTTACGGTCCTTCTGGTGAGCAAAACCCTAATGCACTATGCATGGAAAATGACAACTGCTCAAAAGGCTTCCTCAAACAGTTTCATCAGGAAACCTTTAAAAATCGGGATAGTTATCCATCCTACAGAAGACGGCCGAGTTCAACATTAAACGTTGGTCAGAATGTAGAGGACAACCGAATGTAGTGGACCACCTTATAACAAATATCTAAATCACAAATACAACTGCCACGTCAATGTATGTAGAAATTCTCGCCTTCATCTGCTCCGTGAAATATGTGTATAAATACATATACAAAGGCTAAGATTCCATAACTGTAAACATCAGCGAAGCAACTGACAACAATGTCATAATTCAGGATGAAATCAAGAATTTTCTAGATGTCAGATATGTGAGTGCTCCAGAAGAAATGTGGAGATTACTTGAATTCAAAATGCATGACAAATCCCACGCAATTATTCACCTTCCTGTTCATCTCCTGCAGGAACAGCCTCTCAATTTTGAGGAGGGACAAGAAAGTTGAGCGCTAGAAAGAGCTGCGCAACGTAACACTCCTCTAACAGCATGGTTCTTACTCAACTGAAATGATGAAAACGCAAGAAAATACCAATATGTAGACATTCCTTATCGTTATATCTATAATAAGAGAACGACGTAGTGGACTCCCAGACAACGGGGATCTGACACAATCATAAGCCGGATGTATTCTGTCAAACCCAAGTATCAGGAAAGATTTTACATGAGACTTTTGTTGCTGCACAGTAAAGGAGCACGAAATTTCGAAGAACTGAAAATGGTGGATGAGGTTATATGCGGCAACTATATATGCAGAGCGCCGGCAGTTGGTTCAAAATGACAATGGGTGGAGAAGATGCTTAGAAGAGACTTCTTCGACAAATATGCCAAGGCAGCTCCGGCAGCTGCTTTCACTCATTTGCATTTTCAATAATCCAGTCAATCCTGACGTACTGTTCAACAAATTTGAAGAAAGTTTGACTGAAGACTTCCTTAGAGATCACACAAGAAAAATCTCAATACAACTGGCTTTACGAGAAATTGAAACAACATTGTCTTTGCAAGGTTTGACAGAAGTAATAGTTTTAATTGTTTTGGTTTGGACTGGTACTAGTAGAGGGAGAGGGGGATGAGAGGGAGAAGGAGGGGGAGAGGGGAATTGATGGGGGGAAGAAGACAGGGTATAGTTGCGGTAGCAGTCTGTTGTGGTGAAAGCCAATTTCAAAAATGGCTACAAAAGTGAATTAGGATTGGTTTGAATGGTTGGATGACATTAGATTTGACCGGGGAGATGATTGTTTCTAAAAATATCTATCGTGGTATAAATTGTTTTACCTTTGAAAAAATCGACGTTGACTTAATAATTTTGCCACAAAAAAGATTCCGGGTTACTGAAATATTAATTCTATCTTCAGCACAAACTTCCAGATTTAGAGAAATGGAGAAAAGGGATTCATCGATTCTATTACGGGAAAACAACCAATCAACTATATTGTAGGCCCATGAAGGATGAAGAAGAAAGATGACATTGGCAAGGTTCAAAGCTAAAATGTACCGGGCCGTACATATTGTAAAGCATTTTGTTTGACACCTTAATGCTCCTTAATAACTTGATAAATGATTCGAACATGACAAAACATCGCAAAATCGTTTGAGGCGACACTTGGGTTTTATGGTGGATATTGACGCATAGTAAAGTCGGCAGTCTTTTAATTAACGATATAGACAACAGTAGTATACGGGAATTATTGTGAAAATAGAAGAGGAGTAGCTCCCATATAATAACCTTTTTAGCACAGGTCAATCTGGAGCGAAAAAAAGTTTGGGCAAAACAGTTCCAGCTGTGATTATTTCATCATTTTTTTTCCAGACAGTGTAGCAGAATTACATTATTCAATATGTTACTCCATTTTTTAAAACAACAGGGTATGATGTTAGGGAGTTTGATTACTATGTCTAACAGACTGAATGACCCTGTTGAGTATCCTTCGTTAGCTCATCATATAGCAGTTATTTGTAGTACTACGAGAGTTTCCTCTCTATTCAATCATCTTCAGGAGTATTTCACGCCATTTATGTAATTTTCAGGAGGAAGGTTATATGAAGTAAGCTTATCTATAGCTGTTTATAACATATACTGTTTATAAGATATACTGCATTTGTCTATGGAGGTTTCGCTATATCACATATAATTTCATGAAATATTTACAAAAATAGATGAGACAAAATCATACAAAATAAAGTACACACCCTCCCTGATAAAATAAGTATCAATCAAGTATATAGGAGCGTTAATGAATCTTTTTATGTCCAAAGAGGCCGCATTCGAATGAACCTAATCTAATAATGTCACATGAAATAAATGATTAAATAAATAAATAAATAAATATACACACACACACACATATATATATATATATATATATATATATATATGTGTGTGTGTGTGTGTGTGTGTGTGTGTGTGTGTATTTATTTATTTATTTATTTAATCATTTATTTCATGTGACATTATTTGATTAGGTACATTCGAATGATGCCTCTTTGGATATAAAAAGGTTAAAAATACAGATATAAATATATATATATATATATATATATATATATATATATATATATATAAATAGAGAGAGAGAGAGAGAGAGAGAGAGAGAGAGAGAGAGAGAGAATGATGACCCCCAACGGCAGAGCTCAAGCCGTCTCGACGGCTATTTCTGGACTAAATTTGAATTTTTAGCCTGGTAAATAAAGAGCCGAACTTGTCAAGGGGTACTTCCTTATATGGGAAGATTGTAGTTGTTGAGAGGATTGGTCAAAATTTGTTGTAAACACAAATAAGTCTGTCATGGCATTTGGTGGGAGGTAGGGTGGCTGAACTTGCCTGTAGAACAATGAGGGAGTGAGTGGAGCCGGTCAAGCGTTGAAAGTGAAATCTATACAGCAGATTCTAAGGATAGTGTATGAAAAGTCGAAAAATTGTTCTGGGGAAAATGGAGGAGCGAAGTTATAGAATAGATAAGTCAAATGACAGTAGGAGACAATAAAAAATAATAGAAAGAAATATTAAAAAATATATAAAATTAGATAGTGAGAAATGAATAAAAAAAACAAAAACAGTAGAGTCTAGAGACAGCTGCTATAATTAGTAGGTGTTGCTTGTACGGCCAAAGCTATAGAAAAGGTTAATAAGTTGAGAATGGAAAATACTAAATAAGAAATTGTAGAAGTGAGTAGTGAAAAATTATAATGCAAACTTTTCAGGGGTCGAACACAGCTGCTATAAATAGTTAGTAAAGCGTAATCCGCCAATGCTATCTTATAATTACAGGTTAATAAGTTGAGAATAGAAAATACTAAATAAGAAATTTTGAAATTGTAGAATTGGAGTAGTAACAAAAATGATACAAAATTACAGGGGTCTAACACATCTGCTATAAATAGTTAGTAAAGCGTATTCGGCCAATTCTACCTTAAAATTACAGGGGTGGGGGTACTGAGGCTACAGAGGCCCGATGCGCTGCATCGGGGTAGGCGAAAGGGGAAAAATAGACGAGGAAGAAGATCAGGGGTCGAAGGAAGTGATAGGATGAGACAGGGGAAGAAAACAACATAGAGGAAAAGAAAAGAGGTACACCTACCTATGTAAGCTGGGGTTTCCCCTAACTTATTCGGCAATTTCATTTCTCACTCATAGTACGGCTGATACCTAGATATAAGTATGTATAGGTACATACATATATGTGTACAGACGTACAGTTGTATGTATATATATACATACATGCACACATATATATATATGTACGTATGGGTTTACCGAACATTTATTATAATGTTCAGTTTGTTTGTATACAAACAGCCCGAATTACGCCGTACAGCAACCATCATCACACTTTTATTCAACACTGACACAGGAACCATGTACTAGTTTCAAGCTTATTAGCTATCGTCAGCATCGTATACCTTGCGGTCAGATGATTGAACGTTTGAAAGTATATACTTTCCTTATGCATATTAACGGCCGAGCAGCCTAATTTGCATATCGAGTGAGTTAGTCGGCCAGGCATACCGAAAATGATAAATGGAAAAGAATGAAACGAAATTTCATTTCTCAATCTTAGTATGGCTGATAACTAAATATAAGTATGTACACGTACATATATATATATATATATATATATATATATATATATATATATATACTCTACGCCACAGACCACATCTTAAACAAAAAATCTGAGGCAATTTCGGCTTGTAAACATAAATTGCACAAAACTTTCCTGTATTACAGCCCCACGTTATATCCTAACGGATAGTACGATTTATACGTGGATATTTTACGTCTTGATGTGGGAGCTAAGTATATGTTTTGTTTATACCATTACTTATTTGCATAGGTAAGTATATTTTACCGTATGTTTTGTGAAGGTACGTATACCTTCTCGTACGTATATTTGATTGTTTATGTTATGGCGTATAATTTTATATATTCTGGTACATATGGTTTGGCTATGTGTATACGGGAGTTTTGCGTCTGTGTGAGTATGCAGGTTCGTATGTATGTAGGGTGTGTGTATATGTGTACTTCATGTTTTGGTTGACTTAAGTCTCCGAACATTCGTGTATTTACATGTAGGTATGTGTGTGCGCTTGTTTTATACGTATTTATTTATTTATATACGTTTATATAATTATTTATTTATTTGTATACACGCATACACACACACACATATTTATATGTGCGTGGTTTTGTCTATCTATGGTAAGTGTTTTGCGTAGGCTTGTGTATGTACGTATTTGTTTGCGTGTATGTATTTATTTATTTCTATTACTTCTGTATTGTATTTATTTACTTTGTTCTTAACTCTGTAGCGGAGATTCATTCGGTCTCCTAGTTAGAATTTTAGTCTACGACTTCTGCTATACCATTTACGTGGTTTTGTCTTTGCGTGCTATTGTTCTCCACGATCCACATATGACGTATTATCTTCGTTTTTTCGTTCATTGGCAGAGAACGTCTCTATGAACCACCTAAGAGAACATTAGTTTACGACCTCTTTTATACCATAAACGTGGTTCTGTCTTTGCGCGTAATTGTTTTTCACCGCTCCTATTAATGACGTATTATATTCGTTTTTATTCCGTTCTTTGCCAGCGAACGTTTCCACGAACCAAAGTATCGTCTTCCTATCTTCCTCCGGTTGCAACGTTTTTTTGAAATATCCACTTCTGCGTTTACAGATTGACTTTGTTAGTTTCAGAAGATCCCGTTAAGGGTGAAAGCAGCGATTCTTTGCTTAAACTTTAATCTCTTATTTTAATAAATATATATATATACACATATGCACACACACACACACACACACACACACACACACACACACACACACACACACACACACACACACACACACACACACACACACACACACACACACATATATATATATATATATATATATATATATATATATATATAAAAGAAAATTTCGCTCTACATGGCTGAAAACAATAAATGTAGTTTCGAATATTAATAATAAGATTCGATTTGTTTGCAATTATGCAGACAAGCTTCAATTTTATAGCCATGTCAGTAGAATGAGCACTTCATTGTCGCTTTTATGTTGGCAAGTGAACAGAACTGCAGACACTAATGTTTCTGGGTATCACCCTTCATTAGTACAGCTCACTGTTCACCTGCCAAACTGTCAGAGCTAGTGAAAATATATGCTATTTTCAAAAATACACAGTGACTGATCGGCCTGATTTGCATACTACCAGACTGGCTGATCAGTCAGATCTGCATATTAGCAGATCCACTGATCAGCCATATTTGCATATCAGTGACTGGCCAATCAGCTTCCTGTATACGAGCGATAGATGACCGGCTTTGCCAAATTCAAATAAAAAAGAAAATTTCGCTCTACATAGCTGAATACAATAAATGTAATCTGAGTGTTTCGAATATTAATAATAACATTCGATTCGTTTGCAATTACGCTAACAAGCCTCAATTTTATAGCCATGACAATAGAATGAACACTTCATTCTTGCTCTTATGTTGGCATGAACAGAATATTAGTGTCTGCAGTTCTGTTCGCATGCCAACATGATAATTTGTAGATAAAAAATGCATAAAATAATATACCCAAAATAACAACATGGCCAGTAATTCGGCGGAATTTACATTTAACAAACAAACACCTATTGACTATAAACAACTCAAAATAATCCCATGGTTAATAGCTGTGAGTAACAAACAACACATACACATACATACGAACTACAACACAAAAATACTTAAATGAAAATCACATATCCAACTCTATCACGTGCTTTGCATTACACCTTACATAACAAATACCTACATTATCACCACATGCCTCTCTAACAAATTGCACACTATCTTAAACATTTATAACAATTATAACATGCTTTAACACCCCACACAAAATATGTTTATTTCAACTGCATTATAACCCTTTCCTCATACATGCCTTATTGACTGTATTGACTCCTGCATTGTACACCAATTTTCCTTGCTTATAACTTTTTTGCCTGTATTTTTTTTTGGCTTGTGATTTTTTTGCTTGTGCTTTTTACTTATACCTATTACACTTCCAACCAGTGCTGCCTGTAATTGTGTTCTTTCAAGCAGAACATCTTTTTAACTCCTGACTCTCCACATGATGCCTTTGACACTAATAACAATTATGTACCCTAAATGTTCTAAATTACTAGGATTTTAGTAACATGTTTCGAAATTCCTTATGCTCCGATGAATCCAGACTTCCCTCTGGAAGAAAAAATTTTCAGCAAATAAATGTTCTAAACTAAAATTTGATCGTTTTAACACTTTATATAAATACACACATATATATACACCTATATATACATATACGTATATATATACCTTAATATATATGATGGCTGCAAACTCTGCAAAGACTATTTCAATCGTTTGTCAGATTCAGATGTGTGACGCTTGGATATGGCTTTTCAAGCCTGCTAGAGACTTGCACTCCTTCACACACTGACGACAACTATGGATCTCCCTGGCTTGAGGTCCCTCATCGGGTTGCCCGTGAACCCTCACAACACCGTGGAGATCATAGTTCACTGGTTTTCTTTGAACATGTCTGCAACTGTGGCTCCTGAGACCGGACTTGCTCAAGCAAATTTTTCCGCAGTCAAGGCACTTTAATTCAAAGGCGACACCGATCGTCTCGAGAGATACAGCAGGGCATTGCTTACGCACATCCCGTTTGATCTTCTCTTGCTCTATGCGTCCGTCCTCAAAATTATGGACCCCATCATTCACCATTCCACCCCAACTTTCTCTTTCAAGTGCTTCTATTTCCGAATCAGCCATCATCAAACTAGTTTTTTTCAATGAGTCCTTTACACAATCCTTGAATCAGAGCCTTGGCTTGTGAAGTGGTCTCTTACCCCCACAAAGCTCGCCATACAAGAGTTGTTGTGGTATTCGATCATCCTCCATTCTGCTGAGGTGTCCGGTCCATCGCAAACGCCGTTGGTGGATGATACTCTCAATGCTCCAACACTCACTTCTCTCAAGGACCTCAACATCACTCACATGCATCTGCCACTTGATACCGAACATCTTTCTGAGACACTGCTGGTGAAACCATTCCTGTCTGTGAATATGCCGTTTGTAGGCAACCCATGTCTCACATGCATACAGCAAAGCTGACAGTACGCATGCAGCATAAACTCTCACCCTGGTCCTCATTGTGATTCCTCGCCTGCACCAAAGACAGTTGCTGAGCCTTCCAAATGACTCACTTGCCTTACTAACTCGTAGACTAACTTCTCCATCCAGAGAGCAGGCCACACTCAGAGTACTCCCCAAATACACAAATGTATCAGCAGTCTTCAGCGTTTGACCGTATACGTATATGGAGGGTGCATTGAAAACTTTATCCGGAGCAGGTTGGTACATGACGACAGTCTTCTTCAGACTGACTGTCAGTCCCAAAGCACTGCACGCATTCGAAAAAGAATCCATAAGGTGTTGCATGTCACTCTGGGAGTGTGCAAAGAGATCACAATCATCTGCATATAAATATTCTCTGATCAAGGTACTCAGTACCTTAGTGTTGGCAGTGAGACGCCTAAGGTTAAACAGCTTACCGGAAGTGCGATATCTGAGATAGATACCGTGTTGACAATCCTTGAAGGCCATGAAGAACACCATTGCGAAATACAAGGCAACACAGTTGGTGCAGGTATATCACCCAGTTTGACACCATTTTCAACCGAGATTGGCTCAGACATTTTATTTCCAACATTCACCCATGCCTGCATGTCATCTTGGAAGAGTTTCAGAATGTTCACAAACTTTTCAGGACAGCCCAACCTCTCCAAAATAACTCACTAAGCCTTCCCATTAACGGTGTCAAATGCCTTGGTCGGATCGACAAAAACTTGGTATAAGTCCATGCGCTGCTCAATACATTTCTCTTGAAGTTGTTTGACCGAGAAGATCATGTCAACAGTGTCTCTGCCATTTCTAAAGCAAGATTGGGACTCAGGAAGTAGCTCAACAGCAATGTGCTGTATCAATCTGTCCAACAATATCCTGTACAAGATCTTCCCAGCCACATATAGCAGTGAAATACCTCTGTAGTTGCCACAGTCATTATTGGCTCCCTTTCCTTTGAAAGGTAACACCATCAATGCATCTTTCCAATCCTGTGGCACATCTTCCACATTCTAAACATTCACAAAGAGATCAGTGAGGCTTTTTAAGAAGTTATCACCAGCACACTTGAAAATCTCGGCACTCAGTCCATCCGTTTCAAGTGACTTGCCGCTGTTTAATTTGGCAATGGCCTTCGCCAGCTCATCAAATGAAGGAGGATCAGCCATTGCCAGCTTTGTAGGTCTGGATGGAATCGACCGGATGAACTCATCATCAATTTCTGATGGTCTGTTGAGAAGCTCAACAAAGGGGTCGTGTCACCTGATCAAGATTTCCTTCGGATCTCTGAGCAATTCCTTGCCGTCCCTGGAGCGAAGTGGTGATATTTGCGAACCGATTGGACCATACACCTCCCTGAACAGACTGTAGGAGCTTTGTATCATGTCTATCTGAGTCCTTCTGGATTTCCTCAGCCTTTGGCACCACCAGGTAGCCTGCATTGCTCTCAATCGATGTTGCACACGTGCCTTGATCTGCTTGAAGGTTCGGTCACTCCTGTCAGAACGTGTCTCACACAACAATGATGTCAGCACTTTTTGTTTCTCTTCAAGCAAGGTCTGGATCACTTTATCATTTTCATCGAACCAGTCTTTATGCTTTCTATTGGTATGACTGAAAACTCCAGCCCTAAAATCATATACAGTTTTCTTAAAAGATTCCCACGTGTTTTCATATTCCATGGACTCAATGGCTCAGCTCTGACTTTCTCTGTTTTCAGACGAGCCACGTTCAGTTGTTTTGGAAGTGCAACCTTCTTCTCCCTTACTTTGGGCTTCACAACAAATTTAAATTTGGCGCGCACCAGACGACGATCAGTCCAACATACCGCGCCTCGCAATACACGAACTAATGTGATATCCCTGATATCACGTTTTCACGTTAAAACAAAGTCAATAAAGTGTCACTTCTTGGAACCTGGATGCAGCCAAGTTATCTTATATTTGTCTTTCTGCTGAAAGAGCGTGTTCCCAACAACAAGATCCACCTCAGTGCACATCTGCAACAGAAGTAGGCAATTGTTATTGCACTTACCTCCTCCATGCTTGCCCATCACACTCCAAGCTTCCCAGTCATTACCAACACGCGCATTAAAATCACCAAGGACAACAATCTTGTCTGCATAAGGTATACCATGGATGACCTCTCTCAAAGACATGTAGAAACTTAGCTTTTCATCATCACTGGCACACATAGTAGGAGCGTACACACTGACCAGAGTCACAAAGCGGTTTTGAATCAGAGGGACCCTCATGGACATTATCCGATCATTGAATCCACAAGGAAGATTTTCCAGCTTTGAGACGATTCCATTCCTGACTACAAATGCGACCCCTGCCTCTCTCCTACAACTCTCTCCTACAACTCTCTGCTCCACCACTCCAATAGAGGGTATATCCTCCGTTCTGTTCTGTGAATTGACCTTCACCTGCCAATCTCATTTTTGAAAGAGCAACGATGTCCATGCTATAGCGATTGAGTTCCCTCGACACCAAAGCAGATCTTCTTTCAAGGCGAGTTTTACTGGACTGGGAATCCAGTAAAGTTCTTACATTCCAGCATCCAATATTCAGAGGTTTGAATATATATATATATATATATATATATATATATATATATATATATATATATATATATATATAACGGCGATGAATTAGTTTTGCGAGGTTTTTGATATGAAATCGTGTGTCGAAACAAATATTGTTATACTTGGGGAGGGTCATATTTGTGTAATAATATTGCCAGAATTAATAACAGAACACACTCACTGTTTGGTTGGTTTTCGCTTCTGTGTCTTTTATATCGGTTCATTTAATTTCTTCGGTCCTCAATGTTACCATTGACTGACCAACGGTCAAAAATACAGAGACAATATAGACACAAACACATATATATAGTCTAACAAAGTTCTTTCGTTGCACATCTGGAACACCCTTGTATTGTATGCCTACGCCATCTTTATTTATTCTGTTTATTTATTTATTTATTTATTTATTTATTTATTTGTTTATTTTTGTGTCTTCTCTGCGCATGCGTTTGCGTGTGTGTATAGTGTTTTGTTTTATGTGTGTTCGTGTTTGGGTGACTGTGTATTGGTTATTGTATTCTATCTTAGTTTACTAGTGTGTGTTTATATGTGTTTGTTGTTATTGTGTTTGTGTATGAATGTATTTATTTATTTATTTATACTTCTCTTAGGTCTGTGTTGTTTGTTTGGGTGTTGTTGTTATTCCATTCATTTTTTCGGTTTAGCCTTGGCCTTCTAAGTTCTATTTCGCTGGCCTCTCTGATTTGCCTATCTGCTGGGTCATTTCTATGTTTACATATTATTCTAATTTCTATCTTGTCTATATTACCGTCATGTTGTTGTCTGGCATGTTCTTATAGTACTGAACCGTTTTTTCGTCCTTTTAGATCCCCCCAGTGTTGGTCTATCCTTTCACCTATGCTACGAGCTGTCTCGCCTATGTATGTTGTTGTCATGTTTCTGCAAGTACCCTCTGTACATCTTATGCTATAGACTACGTTTCTAGTTTTACAGTTTAGCCGGGAGTTTACTTTACATATGATGTATTTCCTATTAGTACAGTGGGTTTTCTTAAAAGGGTAGGTTTTGCTGATCAGGGATTTTATGGTGATTCCTGGCTTTTCTACCACCTTAATCTTTAAGTGGGTCTTTCTCAGGGCCTTTCTAGAATAGTTAGCTAATTTCCCTCCAGGGGTAGCGTCCACAAACATGACACTCTGGTATCTCTGGTTGTCGTACCATGAGGTGGCTTTCCCTATCTTATGTCTATTCTATGATTTGCTCCCGTATAATGGTCAAATTCCATTCATGTCCAGTTTAATGAGGGTCTTATACTTCTCCGTGTCTTCTTCGTATACTCTCATTCTGTCTCTTTGATTGTAGCCAGAGAACTGCATGCGGTTGATGAAGTGTTGGATGTGTCTTTCCATTTCTGTTGGGTCACACATGCGGGACACATTCTTCATCACTCGTACCAAGTCTGCGATCAGAATATTAAACTTAGCACTACTGGACATTGGTGAGTTTTTGAGTTTCAGGTATTTGAGTATCAGTTATTAATTCTGGCAATATTATTACACAAATATGACCCTCCCCAAGTATAACAATATATATATATATATATATATATATATATATATATATGAAAAAGTAAGTCCTTCATCAGTGACCCTCCAACCGTCCCAGGCATTTCATCGCTTTAAGGGCCATATGCCTCAGGTTGGTGCGAACAATGGCTAAAAAAAGTCGTTGGGACACGTAAACAAAGGGGACGCCAGGGTAACAAACAAAAAGGTTCTTCTAACAAACAAAAAGGTTCTCCTCCCCCCCCCCCGTTAGACCTGTGCGAAATTCTTTCCTTGCTCACATTTCAACCAGGTTTGATGGTCTTTTGTCTCTTGTTCACGATTTCACCGAGTTTATATTCATAGAGATCTGGGACTTGTCTATTTCTTCTCACTTTCCGTTGCTTAAACCTTTTTGTTTGTTACCCTGGCGTCCCCTTTGTTTACGTGTCCCAACGACTTTTTTTAGCCGTTGTTCGCACCAACCTGAGGCATATGGCCCTTAAAGCGATGAAATGCCTGGGACGGTTGGAGGGTCACTGATGAAGGACTTACTTTTTCATATGCACCACCATTTGCAACGCGCAGCCATCATTATTATCATATATATATATATATATATATATATATATATATATATATATATATATATATATATATATATATGTATATATATATATACATTAATATATATGCATACACACACACATGTATATATATTATTCTCCCCATATTTTTCACATATATTTACCTAAACTGCGATTCTGTTTTTCTCTCTCTCTCTCTTATTGCTCCCTCGTTCTCTCTGTTTCTCTTACTTTCTTTCGTCCCCTCTGTCATGTCAGTTAACACTTTCTCTCTACTGACCTCTTCCTCGTACTTCCACTCACTCACTCACTGTTTCTTCCCTTCTCACTTCCCCCCGTTCGCTACGAAAACGATTTCCTTCTTTCTTACATCGGATTCATTGCGAAAGGTCTATTTCTTGCTCGCTCATATATTCACCCAGCTTATACTGATAGAATAACTATGTAGCTTGTGTTTCTTCTTATCTTCGGTTAGCTTTCCCCTGTGTTGTTCACTTGTCTCACTCGCTTTACGCGTTTTAATTGTCCTAATAACTTATTTTAGTTATTATTGCACCAACGTGAGGTATATGATTTTTAATGCAATGAAATACCAATGACCGTTGGCAAATCGCTGATAAGGGACTCATTTTATAACATGTTATCCATGTGCAACCATGCAGTATTCTTCTCCCCATATTTTTCATATATTTATATATATATATATATATATATATATATATATATATATATATATGTATATATATACATATATAGAATCGGTGCTTATTTTAATAAATATTTTCTCTATGTTTCTTATATATTTGATATATATTTATCCTATCGAGCCCCCTTTGGACTTTAGTCTTCACATTTATTATTATTACTATATATGTATATATATATAAATATATTTATATATATATATATATAATAAAAGTAATCTGAGTTTTTCGAATATTAATAATAACATTCGATTCGTTTGCAATGTTTTACGTTTATTGTATTCAGCCATGTAAAGCGAAATTTTCTTTTTTTCTTTTGAATTTGGCAAAGCCGGCCATTTATCGCTCCTATATACAGGAAACTAACTGGGCAGTCTGCTGATATGCAAATCTGGCTGATCAGTAGATCTGCTAATATGCAGATCTGACTGAATAGCCAGTCTGCAAATATGCAATTCAGGCCGATCAGTCACTGTGTATTTTTGAAAATAGCATATATTTTCACTAGCTCTGACAGTTTGGCAGGTGAACAGTGAGCTGTACTGATGAAGGGTGATACCCAGAAACATTAGTGTCTGCAGTTCTGTTCGCATGCCAACATAAGACCAAGAATGAAGTGTTCATTCTCCTGACATGGCTATAAAATTGAGGCTTGTTTGCAAAATTTCAAACGAATTGAATGTTATTATTAATATTCTCTACACTCGAAGTGCGGGCGCACTACCCACATTTTGTGTGTTTTGGGACACGCTTCTAGGAATCAGATTCCGCTACCCCTTCTATAATCGATCGCTGCTCCTGCATCGATCTGGGTAGGGAACTAATGTAGTGAAATCTGTCCGCGCCTTGAACCTTGGGTGACACTTAAAGGTCAAATTCTGGGTCATCACCCTTTTGGTATGAACGTGTTGATGCATTGGCTATCCCCTCAAGAGGGAGACAGGAAGCGATAGGTATATAAAGCCTGTAACATCCCACGTTTACACAGAGTCATCGGAGCACCCCACTACAGAACAAGCTATGTGAAAGATTCACCACTATCAACAGACCCCAGTGGTCTACAGAAATATAGACAGAATAGACTAACTACGACAACGTCAACCAACTACTACAGACCATTCAGAGGTATACAAACCATCACTCTCTCTTACTTACTACGGTCTCAGAATTACTACCACAGACTCCAACTTACAACAACACATTAACTGTTCGCTCGCTGTTTTCACATCAACAACAATAAGAAAATTAACAACTCTTGGTAACTGTTTTATTGTACTTTTTAATTGATTCACGTGAAGTAAACTATATATAAACCAAATCATTTATTCTTATTATTATTGTCACCTCATCTAACAATAACTACATCTTACTTCTTATTAATACCCTTCGTTAAATATATATATATATATATATATATATATATATATATATATATATATATATATATATATATATATATATATATATATATATTCATTATTTTTATTAATTTATATATATATATATATATATATATATGTATGTATGTATATATATATGTATATATATATATACGTATATGTATATATATAGGTGTATATATATATATCATTGCCTCTGTGATTTGTCTAAACATTGCGTCTTATCTGTGTGTACATTTTATTTTTATTTCTATGTGCTCTAATTTGCCCTTATGTTCTATTTTAGCATGTTGGTGGAATACTGATGAGTCTTTTCTATCTTGGAGTTCTCGCCAGTGTTCATTTAATCGTTCTCCTATGCTACTAGCTGTCTCACCTATGTACATTATATTCTTATCTTTACATTGTCCCTCAGTACATCTTATGCTATATACTATGTTTCTAGTTTTGCAGTTAATATGGGGACTTAGTTTACAGATTATGCATTTCTTATCTATACAGGGAGTTCTTTGAAAAGGGTATGTATTACTAATAATTGTTTTTATGGGCGTACCTGGTCTTTCCACTATCTAAATATTTAGTTTAAGTTTATCTAGGGCCCTTCTAAATTTGTAAGCTAGTTCACCTCTAGGGGTTGTATTGATGAACATTAGACACTGGTATTTATTGCTATCATACCATGAGTTTATTTTATTAACCTTATTCCTAGTTCTTTCTATTCTATTCCAAAATTTGCTCCTATACGAAATAGAATGGAGGCCCAGCAACTGGGAGAAAAATACGCAAATGGCTTGCGTAAGCTCATGCAGCGCTCACGTAATAGAGAGATTGCATGCTTTCCAACAGATAAGTCTGGCAGAATGTCTGTTGACATGCCAGCGTTGACGTGCCAGCGTTGTATGGGCTTCGAAAAGACCATAAGACGAACAATGACCCAGTCACAGGACCACCAACACGGCCAGTCTGTGGAGCTAACATTGCTAGCAACTCCAGACCTTCCTACTTCCTCTCCCTGATCGTACGCCCCATCATTGAAATGTCCCCGGATATACGTGACAGCACAGAGGACCTCCTCAGCAGAATCAGCGAAAATGACCTGTCTAGGTACCTAACAGGCTGTATAATAGGTAGTATGGATATAGTGTGCCTATACCCATCCATTGACGTGGATTTTGCTGTGGAGAAATGCTTGGAAATGATCAGTGAGAGCAGTGTTGAATTCCGTGGGATTGATACCAGTGAGCTGGGACTAAACTCACATATAATAATGATTATCTAGATACATATGATCTTAACAAGGCCAGCAAGAAGCAGACCACCTACCATTACTTCAATGGCCAAGAAAACCCACACAGAAAGAAGATGGGTCGGGTGGACCAGAGCCATACGAAAACCATGATGAATTAAAGAAAATGGTTGCACATGCGGTGGGGGCCAGTATAAAACTAACCCATAAGGAACATATGTTCAAATTTAATGGAAAAACATATGCCCAAGAAGAGGCAGCAGCCATTGACGTTAGCATTGCAGGTGACATAGCTAACCTATTTATGGTATAGTAGGACAAAAAGTTTAAAGAACTATTAGAAGACAACAACCTCTTAACCCTGATTATGTACTCCCGCTACGTTGATGATATAAACATTGTAGTAAAAACACCCCCACTAGAGAACAGTCAGGAATTAGAGAAAAACACCATGGAAAGCATCCAGCAAATAGCTAACTCTATCCACCAGAGTATTAAATTTACTGTATGCTACCCAAACAAACACCCCAACCATTGATTACCTGTACTAGACACAGAGCTCTGGTTAGAAACCAGTAATAACAAAAAACAAATCGTCCATTCCCATTATGCCAAACCCATGACTTCCAAATACCTGATCCACCGAAACTCAGCTGTTTCGAATCACACCAAAATCAACATACTGATTGCGGATTTAGTACGGGTGATGAGGAACGTGTCCCGCATATGCAACCCCAAAGAACTAGAGCGACACATACAACACTTCCTCCACCGTATGCAGTTCTCTGGTTACAATCAGAGAGATAAAATCAGAGTGTATAGAGGAGCCAGAACCAAATGGGAAATAATGGTAAATAATGACACAAATGGGACCTCCCCCTTGTATAGGAGCAAATTTTGGAATAGAATAGAAAGAAATAGGAATAAGGTTAATAAAATAAACTCCTGGTATGATAGCAATAAATACCAGAGTGTAATGTTCATCAATACAACCCCTGGAGGTGAACTAGCTTACAAATTTAGAAGGGCTCTAGATAAACTTAAACTAAATATTAAGATAGTGGAAAGACCAGGTACCTCCATAAAAACACTGGAATCGTTCAGCTGGAATCGCTCAGCTCGTGATCATCTCGGTTCGTCAAAGACTGAATTGTGGTTTTATTACCACGCTGCACTTCTGCCACGCGGGCCCATCGAACAGCTTTGGTTCCCTCGTTTCTCAGAGCACGCGCATTAGCTCTGACAATACAACCTTCATGTTTCGCATTGAAGAAATGACCTAATGCCATTCTCGCCGCTAGCACGCCAGTTCCAATGCCACTACAAATAGCCACGTCTAACTTATCTACCTGATCCCGCTCCTTTCTATTTTTCTCTAACCCTACTTCTTTGCTAAATCCTATCGAAGTTACTCTAATCTCTCTTTTGAGAGCCCCCCACCATCTCTTATTGACGATTCCCCCTATCAACTTTTGCTTAACTAAATTGTTGACCCGATCCCTGCAAGCCTTACGTGCCGGAAATGAGATGTTGAGCTTCCAGTAACCAGGTACTAACCTACGTGTCTTAACTAGGTCGACCATGCAGATCATAAACTTGTGATCTGAATAGGCGACCGTTTTAAAACGTTGACAGCTTACACTATTTCTGTCTATTTTCCTAATGAAGATCCTGTCTATATACGATCTATAGATGACCCTATGTGTTTGGTCTAGTTCCACACTGGCGCATCAGGGAAATCTAGTCAGTACCTGTCAGACAGTTCGAACTTTCTGATCAGGTACTGTTAAACCCCCCCCCCTCCTATCATATCCTGCCACACAGTCCCAGTGTGCGTCTAAGATGCCGTTCCATCCCCCGCTAACAGTAAAGGGCGAGACGTACCCAGAAAGGTTTCCAGGCATCTAAAGAAGTCCGGCCGTCCTGCCCCGGAAGGGGGTAGACGGCCACCAGTCTAAAGGCCCTACCTTCGCTATTGTTCACGGCCAGGACCACCAAATTACCGTCCTTGTCCCGGAAGATCTAGGTTACCACGAGATCCAGGCCTTTCCTAAACAGCACTGCCACCCCACCTCCCATTCCCGGCCGACCAACGCATGCGAAGATCTGATCGTCGTTGAAAATTGGGGCTAGTGTGTGTGTGTGTTGGAAATGATGGTCTCGCTGATGGCAATTACATCCATTTCTAGAGACCTGAGGCCGTTGAGCAGGTGACCCTGCTTCCAGAGCGACCCAAGACCTCGAACATTTCAACTTCGTAATCTTAATATGGCCATGTCGGCAGACTAAAAGAGAGAGGAAATGTTTACTTATCTCCCGGGTCCTTGTGAAAATTGGGGGGTTCGACTTCCATAATTGGTGGGATTACTTTTGGGAACCACTTTAAATGTCTGAATGGGGGTTTTACGTTCGGAGTTCCCCCGTCCCGAGGAAAGCTCTCTCTCGAATCCCTTTGTAGAAATCGAGTGACATTCGCACCAGAAACAAATCTTCCGGCACGCGAAATATGCTCGATTTCTCCCCTCTGTTTTTCTTTACTTCGTGCTACGACTCAATTCCTTGTTGGCCCTTCTAACAAGCTTGAAGGTTTTATGCTTTGTTGGTGCGATTTTATTTGTTTGCGTGACTGTGGTGGTGATGGTTTTGTTGGTGTTGTTTTGGTTGTGTTTGTGTTTGTTGTGAGTGTGGTTTCAGATGTTTGTAAATGTATTTGTTCTTATGCCTGTTTAGGTTGTTTGCGTTTGGGGATTCTGGTTATGGTGTTGGTGGTGTTGCTGTTGGCGTTGTTTGGAGATATGTTTGCGTGGTTGGTGTCTGCATTATTTTTATTGTGGGTGCTTTTGTGCTTTGCGGAGCTTTTTTCTTTGTGGGATCCTGGGAATTCGGAGACGAGCTGTTCTTTTTACCATGTGGCAGGGGTACATTATGACCTTGCTTGTATTGCAAGGGGTCATTGCATGTTTCATAGCGAGGGCTTCTGACTTAAACAGCACCGAAATGGTGCCGTATTGTCTGCCCTTCGCTATATATTTGGTGTTATCCCTGATGCACCCCAGCACGATTTCGACATCTGCCTGTGCAATTAAAGCCGCCCTATTTATTTCTGCTGAGATGCATCTGTAATGCACTGTTCTGCGCTCCACTACATCAATAGATTCTACCGGGACAGTTAAGTTGGCCCAGATTTTCTCTTGCTTGATAAGCTTCCAGTTCTGGACCAACTTTTCCTCTTTATTCGAGAGATCCATGCTGAAGCATGGCCTCTTTTTGGCTGCTGCCGCAACGAAGGTGTTCTTGTTGTTGGTGTTGTTGTTGTTGGTGGTGGTGGTGTTGTTGTTGTTCTTGTTGTTCTTGTTGTTGTTGTCGATGTTCTTGTTGTTGCTGTTATCACTGTTGCAGTTGGTATTGTTGCTATTGATGCTGTCGCTGTTTATGTTTTTTTAGTGGTGTTAATTTCGTTGTTGGTTTTGTTTATCTTGTCTCTCTTTTGGTTGTCGCTGTTACTTCTGTGGTTGGTATTATCATTGATTTTTTTAAAGGTTATTGTTCTCACTATTGGTGTTGCTGCTGCAGCTGTTCATGCTGTTTGTGGTGCTGCTGCTAAATGTGTTTGTAATTTGCCACTTTCCTCCTCTCAACGTTTAGGTCGCTGTCACACGACAGCAGACAGAGTGTGTGTGTGTGGGGGGGGGGGGGGGGGGGGCTCAGTCATTTTTTTTCGAGAATTTGTTTTAAGTACAAAAAGTTCAAATATTCGGGCCAAAAGGCCCAAATATTATAGTCACCCCTTCACAGGGCAAAGACGGGAGTCTGACGACCCTTTTCAAAGAATGCAATAATTATTATAAATGAAAATAAACAGAAAATTTACTACTTTTGCGGAGCTCCAAAAAATATGTCTTCACTCTCGGACAGCCAATAATAATAATAATAATAATAATTTTGTTTCCAAAATAAGCATAAAATCAGAAATTAGGGAGACGAGTAGCTTATTAAATCAAGTAATTACTTGATTACTATTTTATCTTATTAAATATAGAAGGATGAAATGACAAATTTGACCACGGTGAGATTGGAATTCGGAACGTAAAGTGCCAGAATAAATACAACAATGTATTTTCTACAATGTTTTAATATTTGTTTCCTTTTGTTTTTAAAGATGTCATAACTTAGAATAGTCTGCAGCATGGCAAACTAAGAGTAAGTAAAACCTGGAAAGAAATGAGTCAAGTATACTCCACCGGGTATACAATTTTAATCTGCAACAAAATCAGAATACAATGCATCTGAAGGGGGAGCATAGACTTAAAAGCATTTTGTTAACTAACTGCTTTTTAAAGATCTAAATTTTTCCCACCCCATGTCTTTCTTAACCAGCTGTAGGTACTTTTTATTGTTAGCATGCATCCCTATTTTCCCATCCAGTACATACCAACACAATTATCTCTCTTGGTTACGTCGATCAATGCTTTAAGTGTACAGCCTCATTCTCAGAACATTTGTGCTGACTGTCTTTCAGATTAATGTCGCACAACTAATAGAAAAAGCTGACTAATTTAGTTCCAGCTTTCACTGATCATTCCATTTTCAATGCTCATTGAGATATGACTCACGCCTTGTGCTACATACCATTACTTACATTTTCCGTCATCCAATGTACAATTTACTGCCGACAGAAGGAGTAACATTGTGAACGTTTTTCACGACTGTTGTACTCTAGTTACGTATTAAATCCGAAAAACAAATTAGATGAGGATGATATGAATAACTGAGATGATAATAATAATAATAATAATAATAATAATAATAATAATAATAATAATAATAATAATAATAATGTTTTCTTTATTAACCACAAGGGTTTACATAAAGTAGACATTAAGGACAGTGCAGGACAATACAGGACGGTACAAATGGGCATTTCTACGTGTAAAAAACAAAAACAGAGGATGTAACAAAAAAATAACAATGAAAAATTCCCCAATAGGGGGGAGTCTTCGGAGGGACATTTGTGGAGAAAGCCCAGTAAAAGGCCACAGTGACCCTGACCACCAAGGCAAGTGCCCTCTCCCAGTTTTCCACCTTTAATTTACAGATACCTACTCAGAGTAGGCCCATTCACTCGGGCCATTCTTGCTTGTCTCACCGATCTTTCAACAAAATGCTGGGAAGAGAGCACTTCCCTCTCTAATCTGATTTTTCTTTTCAAATGAAATTTGAAAAAGTCAATCAGGGCATCACCGAAGAGGTAAGTGGTCGTCTACAGCCCTTTCAAACGTGTCCACCATACTATCTCTTTCGCCATGGCCACCAGACAGATAAAAACTGCCTGCCCTTCACGGCTAAAGGAAGAGGGCGGGGCAATCCTCACGATGGACTCAGATGATAGCTGGATCCGTCCTACACGCGACAGCAGGTGTTCGACATAAACCCACAAGTCAGCGATTTTCGGACACTGGACGAGTGCGTGCAGGACGGTTTCGTCGCCCTGCGCGCATCTCGGACATGCCCGGCTGACGGCACCTCCATGCCTGTAGAGTTTATCCCGAACTGGCAAGGCTCCTCGGTAGCACTGCCAGGTCAGAGATTTCTGGAAGTTGCCCATAGGTCCCGGCCCGAAAGTTCTTCCGAAGAGATTGGCTAGTTGATTTTCGTCGACGCCTAGAGTTTCCCCAAGTATGTCGTCGCTCTTCCCCTCCACTAATACTCTATAGAACGCCGAGGTGGAGTTTCCACCGATCACATTGCCCGATTGGTCGAGGGCTGTGAGCGCCTGAAGACATTCCAGTCTCCAGGCGCTCCCTCTCGGCCTTCGCTTGACCCAGGACTGCAGCTCCCTCAAGGAGACGAGCTGGGGAAAGACATGTCTAGCAAACGGCGACCACACATGATCACCGTCGAGGAAGAGGTGGAGATGTCGTAGCCTGAGCGCGTGTCTGTGCATCATCAGCCACGGCATGCCCAGCCTTCCACGTAGCGGGTGTTGACAGCAGATGGACAGTCTGACCATCGGAGCGCGTCCCTTCCACAAAAAGCGAAAGAGCAAACGCTCCAGCGCAGTCAGGCGGGGCTTAGGACAAGGTACGACGGTCAGGCGGTAATAGATGACTGACGCGATGTACGCGTTAGCCACCTCCGCTCGACCTTTCAGTGTTATCTTCCTCTCCGCCCATTTCTGGGTCAGAGAAGTTACCCTGCTCGTCACCTCGTCCCAGTTTTTGTCCGTCTGGAGGTCCGGACCGAACCAGACCGCTAGCAATTTAACCGGTCCATCCGTCCAGCGCCCGACGACGCTGTTGGACGGCATGGACCTGCCTCTCCAGGTGCCGAGTTGCAGGCTCACTGACTTTTCCTGGTCGATCATTGCTCCTGTCACCGGTTCGTATTCTCTTGGTATGGTGCCGATCGCCTCGATGTGTTTGGCGTTCGACACCACTACCGTGACATCGTCCGCATATGCTGTCTCCAGTTTGTGCAGTAATGGCTCGAGAGAAAATACGTACAAGAGGGACGAGAGGGGACATCCTTGGCGGACCGAGCGCATTATGTTGAACGGTTCCGAAAGGTGATCGTTCACTCTCACCACAGATCCAGCCTCTGAAGATGGGCTCAAAGCCAGCCGCCCTCAGGACTGCCGCTAGGTAACGATTGTCGACCCTATCGAAAGCTTTCGACTGATCTAAATTGATCAAGGACCCACCCGTGCCAGGTTCCATAGCTACCCTCTCTACGATGTATCGCATGAGGTGGAGGTTGTCGTGGATGGATCTGTCGGGAATGGCGAATGTCTGCGCCTCTCCCATCAGACCACCAACGACAAGCGCCAACCACTTTGCTAGAACCTTGGCCAAAATCTTGAACTCTGTGTTTAGTAGAGTTATGGGCCTGAAATTATCTATGTTATCCCACTTGTTCGGATCCTTTCTCAGCAGCACCAGAGCTCCCCAACTTACAGAGCTGGGAATTCTCCCGTTCTGTTAACAGTTGCAGTAGACGTCCACCAAGAGGCCTCCGAACAAGTCTGGCATCTGTACGTAAAGTTCATACGGCAGACCATCCAAACCAGGCGTTTTACCACTTGTGCAGCCAGTCATTGCCTCCCGTACTTCAGCGGCTGTTATCGGCTTTTCGCAACACTCCGCCTCAGTGGCCGAGAGCCGCGGCAGTCCGTCGAGGTAGACACTAAAATTCATCCCTTGATCCGGCCCACCGATGCCCCCGAACAGCTGTGCGATATGTCGCTGAAAAGATTCACACATTTGCCCTGGATCGAGTAGCAGGCGCCCGTCGTGGTCCACCAAAGACCGGATCATGGCTTTGTTGCCACCACACGCCTCCGCCACTCGGGCCCATTGAACGGCTTTCGTCCCCTCGTGTCTGAGAGCACGCACCCTAGCTCTGACAACGCAGCCTTCGTGCTTTGCGTTGAAGAATTGGTTAAGGGCCAATTTCGCCGCAAGCACGTCGGTCGCGATGCCTTTGCTAAGCGCCTCGTCTAATTTTCTAACTAATTCTCCCTCTGCGCTATTTTTCTCTATTGCTAAAACCTTACGAAATCTAATGGACTATATTCTAATCGCTCTTTTCAGAACAAACCACCACTTGTTGTTGACGATGGCCCCCGTCAACGCCCGCTTAACTAGTTCGCTAATCCGGTCTCTCTAGGCCTTGCGCGCTGGTAAGGACGCGTTTAGCTTCCAGTAGCCGGGTCCTCTTCTATGAAGCCTATCTAAGTCAAGCACACAGATCACGAATTTGTGGTCCGTGTAGCTGACTATCTTGAATTGTGGACAGCCTATGCTAGACCTATCTATTTCCCTACAAAATACTCTATCTAGATATGATCTGGATGACCCTATCGGATTTGTCCAAGTCCACATTGGCACATTCGGGAAATCCAATCGGTACCTGTCAGACAGTTAAAAACGCCTGAGCAGGTTGGTGAGGCTCTTGCACCCTCCTCCCCTATCCGCTTATCCAACACAGTCCCAGCGTACATCTAAGATCCCGTTCCAGTCGCCCACTAACACTAAAGAGCGGGACGTTTCAAGAAAGGTTTCCAGACGCCGGAAGAAATCAGGCCGCCCTGCTTCTGTCGGGCATAGACGGCCACTAGCCTGAAAGCTTGCCCGTCTCCATTGGTCACGTCTAGCACCACCAACTTACCTTCTGGGTCCCGGAAGATGGCCCGTATGGCGATATCCAAACCTCTCCGAAAGAGCACAGCAACTCCACCCCCCGAACCCGGACGGCTGGGAGATGCGTACACATCGTAGCCGCCGAAGATCGGTGCGAAGGCCCGTGCTTCGGAGATTCTGGTCTCGCTGATGGCCACTACATCTATGTTTAGTGACCTGAGGTCGTTGAACAGGTGGCCCTGCTTCCATGACGACCCTAAGCCATGCGCATTTATGCTGCCTATTCTGAGTGAGGTCATGTTGAAATGGAGTTGAAAAAATGGGAAAGACCACTTACCTTACTTCTGGTAGAGGAAGGATGGTTTGTCCATCCTTTTCACTGCTTGTGGCCTCCTCCGGAAGGATGTCCTTATAAATCCTCCTGGAAAGTGTTTGTCGGAAGTCTCCGATGTCTTTGGGGAATTTTTGTTTCAGTGTCGTGTACGTTTTCTGTGATGCGAGTGATTTGTATGTGTGGAAGTGGTGTGAACTTTTGGGTTGTTGTGAAGTCTTTTTCTGTGATGCTGGTGTTATGTTGCATGTAGTGTAATAATTGTTTGTTGTTCAAATTTAATGCTGTGTGTATCGTTTTGGTTGTTTTGTTTTGTTTGCGTTTGTTGTGGGTTTGTTTCTGTTACGCTTTTTGGTGACTTTTGTGGTGTTGGTGATGGTGTTGATAATTTATTTGTTTCCCGATGTATTTTGTTTTTGGAGGGGGAAGGAAGAGAATTTTTTTCTTGTTTGGTTTCTTTTTTTCTTTTTTCCTGATACCGTTTCCCACTCCTCGTGGTCACAATCTGTCTCCAGTTGCGATAAGCCGGAGAGTGGAAATTCCTCCACAGGCGTTGGTTTTGGTTGTGGCGTTGTGGAGGGTGTAGGCGCTGGTGCTAGTTCTGGCGCATTGGGTGGTGGTGGTGTTGGTTTTGCAACTGTTGCTGGGATTGTTGCTATTACAGTTACTTCTGTTGTTGCTGCTACAGTTGTTGCTGCCATTTCTGCTGCTAGTGGTGTTGATGGTTGAGTCTTTGGGGTGGGTAAGAGAGGTGGCCTCAACCTTTTAGCCTGAGGGTAGAAAGCCCTTAGGTGGGTGCCTTCACCACAAAGGACACACCTAGGTCTTCTGCCCTCAACGATTACGGTGAGGTGGCTGCCGTCAGTGAGGTTTATTACTTCTGGGATCTCCTCAATGCTTTTATGGTCCGCTTGGATCAGGAGCTCCATCCCAGATCCGGACCAGTTCTCCTGCTTTTCTTTCGCTATTTCAATTATCTTGGTGTTGGCCTCGATGCCGGCGAGGACGACAGCCATTAGCCAGGGAATTTCGATGGCCGGTGGAACGTGGGTCACCCTGATCTTCACAAGTCTCTGGCCACAATAGCTTGGGACGAGTGTGAAGTCGTCACTTCATAATGGGCCATGGAGTGTTCTCTGGCCTCCTGTAGTGTTTCAAAGAACACGTCCACGGTTCCATACTTCTGCCCACGTCTGTTTGGGGTTTTTTTGCCCACACATGTCCCAAAGCTTTTTGGATTTGGGACTCGGATGCCCGTTCCACTCGGCGCGATTTTATGTTAATTGTCCGATAAGACACGGTGCATAGGCGACGTTGCTCCATTTTATTAGGTAGGGCGGTGTGGCTGACCCTGTACCCATCTTTCTTTACCATTCCTTTGGCTTCTTCTAATTCCTCCTGAGTTACCTGGATCGCTTCGCACGTTTTTGCTACTCTGGCAAAACTCAGGGTAGTTTTCTTAATTTCATTGTTGCTGTTGTTGTTATCGTTATTTTTGCTATTGTTAATTTTAGTTTCAGTTGTGGCGGTGGTCGCGTCAGTGGTGTTCGGTGTGGAAGAGTTCATTTTGGTTGAATTAATTTCGATATCACGAGTTAATTTATTTTTTTCTTTTGTTTCTGTTGTCGCTGTGGTGGTGGTGGGGTGGCGGCTTTAACACCTGCAGTCATTGGTAATGGCGGGAAATGAACGTCTGCCCGAGACAAATTTAAAATATTGCTTCTGCTTACATTTCCAGTGTTGGCAAACGTAGCAATATTTACAATGGTGGTGTCGGTGTGAGGTGTTAGATTGTGAGGAAGGAGTGACTCTGAGTCATCCATAATTTTTCAAAGAAAAATTATTTGTTTGATAATTATAACAAATTTTAAATTTTGGACTCAAGGCCCCAATATTTTGAGTGTCCTTTTCAGAAATCAATGTATGTGCACTTATATACAGTTAACAATAAAAAAATTTCCATAAATGGCAATTTTAAACAACTGGAAATAACAAACCTTTGCGGAGCTCACGATGATACGATTTACTACGTAGGTCGCCAATAATATTAATAATAATAATAATAATAATAATAATAATAATAATAATAATAATAATAATAATAATAATAATGTTTTCTTTATTAACCACAAGGGTTCACATAAAGTAGACATTAAGGACAGTACAGGACAATACAGGACGGTACAAATGGGCATTTCTGCGTGTAAAAAAACAGAGGTTGAAATAAAATAACAAAGAAAAATTCCCCAATAGGGGGGAGACTTCCAAGGGACATTTGTGGAGAAAGCCCATTAAAAGACCACAGTGGCCCTGACCACCAGGGCAAGTGCCCTCTCCCAGTTTTCCACCTTTAATTTACAGACACATACTCAGAGAAGGCCCATTCATTCGGGCCATACTTGCTTCTCTCACCCATCTTTCAACAAAATGCTGGGAAGAGAGCACTTCCCTCTCTACCCTGATTTTCCTTTTCAAATGAAATTTGAAAAAGTTAATCAGGGCATCACCGAAGAGGTAAGTGCTTGTCTTCAGCCCTTTCAAACGTGTCCACCATACTATCTCTTTCGCCATGGCCACCAGACAGATAAAAACTGCCCTCACGATGGACTCAGCTGATAGCTGGATCCGTCCTACACGTGACAGCAGGTGTTCGACATAAACCGACAAGTCAGCAATGCTCGGACACTGGACGAGTGCGTGCAGGACGGTTTCGTCGCCCTGCGCGCATCTCGGACATGCCCGGCTGACGGCACCTCCATGCCTGTAGAGTTTATCCCGAACTGGCAAAGCTCCTCGGTAGCACTGCCAGGCCAGGGATTTCTGGAAGTTGTCCATAGGCCCCGGCCCGAAAGTCCTTCCGAAGAGATTGGCTAGTTGATTTTCGTCGACGCCTAGAGTTTCTCCAAGTACGTCGTCGCTCTTCCCCTCCACTAATCCCCTATAGAACGCCAAGGTGGAGTTTCCACCGATCACATTGCCCGATTGGTCGAGGGCTGTGAGCGCCTGAAGACATTCCAGTCTCCAAGCGCTCCCTCTCGGTCCTCGCCCGACCCAGGACTGCAGCCCCGTCAAGGAGACGAGCTGGGGAAAAACGTGTCTTGCAAACGGCGACCACACCTGATCACCGTCGAGGAAGAGGTGGAGATGTCGTAGCCTGAGCGCGTGTCTGCGCATCATCAGCCACGGCATGCCCAGCCCTCCACGTAGCGGGTGTTGACAGCAGATGGACCGCCTGACCATCGGACCGCGTCCCTTCCACAAGAAGCGAAAGAGCAAACGCTCCAGCGCAGTCAGGCGGGGCTTAGGACAAGGTACGACGGTCAGGCGGTAGTAGATGACGGATGCGATGTACGCATTCGCCACCTCCGCTCGACCTTTTAGGGATAGCTTCCTCTCGGCCCATTTCTGGGTGAGAGAAGCCACCCTGCTCGTCACCTCGTCCCAGTTTTTGTCCGTCTGGAGGTCTGGACCGAAACAGACCAATAGCAATTTAACCGGTCCGTCCGTCCAGCGCCCGACGACGCTGTTGGACGGCATGGACCTGCCTCTCCAGGTGCCGAGCTGCAGGCCCACTGACTTTTCCTGGTTGATCATTGCTCCTGTCACCGCTTCGTATTCTCTTAGTGTAGTGCCGATCGCCTCGATGTGTTTGGCGTTCGACACCACTACGGTGACATCGTCGGCATATGCTGACACGGATCTTCCGCATCCTAGTTCGCGCGGGACCCCCCTCAACGTCTCCAGTTTGTGCAGTAATGGCTCGAGAGTCAATACGTACAATAGGGACGAGAGGGGACATCCTTGGCGGACCGAGCGCATGATGTTGAACGGTTCCGAAAGGTGACCGTTCACTCTCACCACAGAGCAGATGTCGCTGTGCATGGCAGCGATCCAGCCTCTGAAGACGGGCCCAAAGCCAGCCGCCCTCAGGACTGCCGCTAGGTAACGATGGTCGACCCTATCGAAGGCTTTCGACTGATCTAAATTGATCAAAGACCCACCCGTGCCAGGTTCCCTAGCTACCCTCTCTACGATGTATCGCATGAGGTGGAGGTTGTCGTGGATGGATCTGTCGGGAATGGCGCATGTCTGTGCCTCTCCCACCAGACCACCAACGACAAGCGCCAACCTCTTTGCTAGCACCTTGGCCAAAATCTTGAACTCTGTATTTAGCAGAGTTATGGGCCTAAAATTATCTATGTTATCCCCCTTGTTCGGATCCTTTCTCAGCAGCGCCACCGCTCCTCGGCTCACAGAGCTGGGAATTCTCCCGTTCTGTTGCCAGTTGCAGTAGACGTCCGCCAAGAGGCCTCCGAACAAGTTTGGCATTTGTACGTAAAGTTCATAGGGCAGACCATCCAAACCAGGCGATTTGCCCCTTGTGCAACTAGTCATTGCATCCCGTACTTCAGCGGTTGTTATCGGCTTTTCGCAACACTCCGCCTCAGTGGCCGAAAGCCGCGGCAGTCCGTCGAGGTAGACACTAAAGTCCATCCCTCGATCCGGCCCGCCACTGCCCCCGAACAGTTGAGCGAAGTGTCGCTGAAAAGCTTCACACATTTGCCCGGGATCGAGTAGCATGCGCCCGTCGTGGTCCACCAAAGACCGGATCGTGGCTTTGTTGCCACGACGCGCCTCCGCCACTCGGGCCCATTCAACGGCTTTCGTCCCCTCGTGTCTGAGAGCACGCACCCTAGCTCTGACAACGCAGCCTTCGTGCTTTGCATTGAAGAATTGGTCAAGGGCCAATTTCGCCGCAAGTACGTCGGTCGCGATGCCTTTGCTAAGCGCCTCATCTAATTTTCTAACTAATTCTCCCTCTGCTCTATTTTTCTCTATTGCTAAAGTCTTACTAAACCTAATGGACTCTATTCTAATTGCTCTTTTCAGAGCAAACCACCACTTGTTGTTGACGATGGCCCCCGTCAACGCCCGCTTAACTAGTTCGCTAATCCGGTCTCTGTAGGCCTTGCGCGCTGGTAAGGACGCGTTTAGCTTCCAGTAGCCGGGTCCTCGTCTATGAAGCCTATCTAAGTCAAGCACACAGATCACGAATTTGTGGTCCGTGTAGCTGACTATCTTGAATTGTGGACAGCCTATGCTAGACCTATCTATTTCCCTACAAAATACTCTATCTAGATATGATCTGGATGACCCTATGCGATTTGTCCAAGTCCACATTGATACATTCGGGAAATCCATTCGGTACCTGTCAGACAGTTCAAAACGTCTGAGCAGGTTGGTGAGACTCTTGCACCCTCCTTCCCTATCCACTAATCCCACACAATCCCAGCGTGCATCTAAGATCCCGTTCCAGTCGCCCACTAACACTAAAGAGCGGGACGTTCCAAGAAAGGTCTCCAGACGCCGGAAGAAATCAGGCCGCCCTGCTCCTGTCGGGGCATAGACGGCCACTAACCTGAAAGCTTGCCCGTCTCCGCTGGTCACGTCCAGCACCACCAACTTACCTTCTGGGTCCAGGAAGATGGCCCGTATGGCAAGATCCAAACCTCTCCGAAAAAGCACAGCAACTCCTCCCCCCGATCCCGGACGGCTGGGAGATGCGTACACATCGTAGCCGCCGAAGATCGGTGCGAAAGCCTGTGCTTCGGAGATTCTGGTCTCGCTGATGGCCACTACATCTATGTTTAGTGACCTGAGGTCGTTGAGCAGGTCGCCCTGCTTCCATGACGACCCCAAGCCACGCGCATTTATGCTGCCTATTCTGAGTGAGGTCATGTTGAAAAGGAGTGGAAAAGATGGGAAAGACCACTTACCTTACTTCTCGTAGGGGAAGGACGGCTTTTCCATCCTTTTCACTGCTTGTGGCCTCCTCAGGAAGGATGTCCTTATAAATCCTCCTGGAGAGTGCTTGTCGGAAGTCTCCGATGTCTTTGGGGAATTTTTGTTTTAGTGTCATGTACGTTTTCTGTGTGATGCGAGTGATTTGTATGTGTGGAGGTGGTGTGAATTTTGGGGTTGTTGTGTAGTCTTTTTCTGTGATGCTGGTGTTGTGTTGGATGTAGTGTAATAATTGCTTGTTGTTCAAATTTAATGCTGTGTAGTGTGTATCGTTTTGGTTGTTTTGTTTTGTTTGCGTTTGTTGTGGGTTTGTTTCTGTTTCGCTTTTTGGTGACTTTTGTGGTGTAGGTGATGGTGGTGCTGGGGATGATGATGGTGATGGTGTTGGTGTTTGGGTTGATGGGGTTGGTGATGCTGGTGTGGATGGTGGCATATCTGTCCTAACTTTTTTGTTTCTTTGTTTATTTGTTTCCCTCTGTATTTTGTTTTTGGAGGGGGAAGGAAGAGAATTTTTTCTTTTTTGGTTTCTTTTTTTTTTTCCGGATATCGTTTCCCACTCCTCGTCGTCACAATCTGTCTCCAGTTGTGATAGGCCGGGGAGTGGAAAATCCTCCACAGCCGTTAGTTTTGGTTGTGGTGTGGTGGATGGTGTAGGCGCTGGTGCTAGTTCTGAAGCGTTGGGTGGTGGTGGTGTTGGTTTTGCTGGTGGTGGTAGTGGTGTTGGTTTTGCTACTGTTGCTGGGGTTGTTGCTGTTATAGTTGCTTCTGTTGTTGCTGCTACAGTTGTTGCTGCCATCTCTGCTACTGGTGGTGTTGATGGTTTTGTCACTGGGGTGGGTAGGAGAGGTGGCCTCAACCTTTTAGCCTGCGGGCAGAAAGCCCTTAGGTGGGTTCCTTCACCACAAACGACACACCTAGGTCTTCTGCCCTCGACAATTACCGTGAGGTGGCTGCCGTCAGTGAGGTCTATTACCTCTGGGATCTCCTCAATGCTTTTTTGGTCCGCTTGGATCAGGAGCTCCATCCCAGATCCGGACCAGTTTTCCTGCTTTTCTTTTGCTACTGCTATTATTTTCGTGTTGGCTTCGATGCCGGTGAGGACAGCCGCTATTAGCCAGGGAATTTCGATGGCCGGTGGAACGTGGGTCACCCTGATCTTTACGAGTCTCTGGCCACAATAGCTTGGGACGAGTGTGAGGTCGTCACTTTTTAATGGGGCCATGGAGTGTTCTCTAGCCTCCTCTGGTGTTTCAAAGAACACATCCACGGTTCAATACTTTTGCCCACGTCTGATGTGGGTTTTTCTTGCCCACACATGTCCCAAAGCTTTTTGGATTTGGGACTCGGATGCCCGTTCCACTCGGCGCGATTTTACATTTATTGTTCTATACGACACGGTGCACAGGCGCCGATGCTCCATTTTATTAGGTGGGGGGTGAGGCTGACCCTGTACCCATCTTTCTTTACCATTTGTTTGGCATTTTCTAAATCTTCTTGGGTTACCGTGAACGCTTCGAATTGTTTTGCTACGATGGCGAAACTGAGGGTCGGTTTTATAATGTCATTGTTGTTGTTGTTGCTATCGTTAATATTAATTTTATTTTCAGTTGTGGTGGTTGTGACGTCAGTCGTCTTTGGTGGGGAAGAGTCCATTTTGCTTGATTTCATTTCGACGTCACGAGTTAATTTATTTTTTTCTTCTTTTGTTTCTGTTGTCGCGGTGGTGGTGGTGGTGGTGGTGGTTGTCGCGGTGGTGGTGGTGGTGGAGGGTTTAACACCTGCAGTCATTGGTAATGGCGGGAAATGAATGTCTGCCTGAGACAAATTTAAAATATTGCTACTGCTTATATTTTTTTTTGTGTTGGCAAACGTAGTAACATTTACAATGGTGGTGTCGGTGTGAGGTGTTATTTTGTGAGGAAGGCTTTCAGCTGCTTCGTGCAGAGGGGAATTAGCCATTTTTTTTCAAAGAAATTTTTGGATAATAATAAAAGTTAAAATTTTGGGCACAAGGCCCCAATCTTTTTGGGTGTCCTTTTCGGAAAACAATGTATGTGTGCTTATAAACAGTTTACAATAAAATTTTCCATAAATGGCAATTTTTAAACAAACGGAAATAACAAACCTTTGCGGAGCTCACGATAATACGATTTCCTACGTAGGTCGCCAATAATAATAATAATAATAATAATAATAATAATAATGATTTCTTTATTAACCACAAGGGTTTACATAAAGTAGACATTAAGGACAGTGCAGGACAATGCAGGACGGTACAAATGGGCATTTCTGCGTGTAAAAAAACAAAAACAGAGGATGTAACAAAAATAACAATGAAAATAACAATGAAAAATTCCCCAATAGGGGGGAGACTTCGGAGGGACATTTGTGGAGAAAGCCCAGTAAAAAGCCACAATGACCCTGACCACCAAGGCAAGTGCCCTCTCCCAGTTTTCCACCTTTAGTTTACAGATATATACTCAGAGTCGGCCCATTCACTCGGGCCATTCTTGCTTCTCTCACCCATCTTTCAACAAAATGCTGGGAAGAGAGCACTTCCTTCTCTACTCTGATTTTCCTTTTCAAATGAAATTTGAAAAAGGCAATCAGAGCATCACCGAAGAGGTAAGTGCTCGTCTTCAGCCCTTTCAAACGTGTCCACCATACTATCTCTTTCGCCATGGCCACCAGACAGATAAAAACTGCCTGCCCTTCCCGGCTAAAGGAGGAGGGCGGGGCAATCCTCACGATAGACTCAGATGCTAGCTGGATCCGTCCTAAACGCGACAGCAGGTGTTCGACATAAACCCACAAGTCAGCAATTTTCGGACACTGGACGAGTGCGTGCAGGACGGTTTCGTCGCCCTGCGCGCATCTCGGACATGCCCGGCTGACGGCACCTCCATGCCTGTAGAGTTTATCCCGAACTGGCAAGGCTCCTCGGTAGCACTGCCAGGCCAGAGATTTCTGGAAGTTGTCCATAGGCCCTGGCCCGAAAGTTCTTCCGAAGAGATTGGCTAGTTGATTTTCGTCGACGCCTAGAGTTTCCCCAAGTACGTCGTCGCTCTTCCCCTCCACTAATCCTCTATAGAACGCCGAGGTGGAGTTTCCACCGATCACATTGCCCGATTGGTCGAGGGCTGTGAGCGCCTGAAGACATTCCAGTCTCCAGGCGCTCCCTCTCGGTCTTCGCTTGACCCAGGACTGCAGCTCCGTCAAGGAAACGAGCTGGGGAAAAACGCGTCTAGCAAACGGCGACCACACCTGATCACCGTCGAGGAAGAGGTGGAGATGTCGTAGCCTGAGCGCGTGCCTGCGCATCATCAGCCACGGCATGCCCAGCCCTCCACGTAGCGGGTGTTGACAACAGATGGACCGCCTGACCATCGGAGCACGTCCCTTCCACAAAAAGCGAAAGAGCAAACGCTCCAGCGCAGTCAGGCGAGGCTTAGGACAAGGTACGACGGTTAGGCGGTAGCAGATGACAGACGCGATGTACGCGTTAGCCACCTCCGCTCGACCTTTCAGGGATAGCTTCCTCTCCGCCCATTTCTGGGTGAGAGAAGCCACCCTGCTCGTCACCTCGTCCCAGTTTTTGTCCGTCTGGAGGTCCGGACCGAACCAGACCCCTAGCAATTTAACCGGTCCGTCCGTCCAGCGCCCGACGACGCTGTTGGACGGCATGGACCTGCCTCTCCAGGTGCCGAGCTGCAGGCCCACTGACTTTTCCTGGTTGATCATTGCTCCTGTCACCGCTTCGTATTCTCTTAGTGTAGTGCCGATCGCCTCGATGTGTTTGGCGTTCGACACCACTACGGTGACATCGTCCGCATATGCTGACACGGATCTTCCGCATCCTAGTTCGCGCGGGACTCCCCTCAACGTCTCCAGTTTGTGCAGTAATGGCTCGAGAGTCAATACGTACAAGAGGGACGAGAGGGGACATCCTTGGCGGACCGAGCGCATGATGTTGAACGGTTCCGACAGGTGACCGTTCACTCTCACCACAGAGCAGATGTCGCTGTGCATGGCAGCGATCCAGCCTCTGAAGACGGGCCCAAAGCCAGCCGCCCTCAGGACTGCCGCTAGGTAACGATGGTCGACCCTATCGAAAGCTTTCGACTGATCTAAATTGATCAAGGACCCACCCGTGCCAGGTTCCCTAGCTACCCTCTCTACGATGTATCGCATGAGGTGGAGGTTGTCGTGGAATGATCTGTCGGGAATGGCGCATGTCTGCGCCTCTCCCACCAGACCACCAACGACAAGCGCCAACCTCTTTGCTAGCACCTTGGCCAAAATCTTAAACTCTGTGTTTAGCAGAGTTATGGGCCGGAAATTGTCTATGTTATCCCCCTTGTTCGGATCCTTTCTCAGCAGTGCCACCGCTCCTCGGCTCACAGAACTGGGAATTCTCCCGTTCTGTTGCCAGTTGCAGTAGACGTCCGCCAAGAGGCCTCCGAACAAGTCTGGCATCTGTACGTAAAGTTCATAGGGCAGACCATCCAAACCAGGCGATTTACCCCTTGTGCAGCCAGTCATTGCCTCCCTTACTTCAGCGGCTGTTATCGGCTTTTCGCAACACTTCGCCTCAGTGGCCGAGAGCCGCGGCAGTCCGTCGAGGTAGACACTAAAGTCCATCCCTCTACCCGGCCCACCGCTGCCCCCGAACAGCTGAGCGAAGTGTCGCTGAAAAGCTTCACACATTTGCCCGGGATCGAGTAGCATGCGCCCGTCGTGGTCCACCAAAGACCGGATCGTGGCTTTGTTGCCACGACGCGCCTCCGCCACTCGGGCCCATTGAACGGCTTTCGTCCCCTCGTGTCTGAGAGCACGCACCCTAGCTCTGACAACGCAGCCTTCGTGCTTTGCATTGAAGAATTGGTCAAGGGCCAATTTCGCCGCAAGCACGTCGGTCGCAATGCCTTTGCTAAGCGCCTCGTCTAATTTTCTAACTAGTTCTCCCTCTGCTCTATTTTTCTCTATTGCTAAAGCCTTACTAAACCTAATCGATTCTATTCTAATCGCTCTTTTCAGAGCAAACCACCACTTGTTGTTGACGATGGCCCCCGTCAACGCCCGCTTAACTAGTTCGCTAATCCGGTCTCTGTAGGCCTTGCGCGCTGGTAAGGACGCGTTTAGCTTCCAGTAGCCGGGTCCTCGTCTATGAAGCCTATCTAAGTCAAGCACACAGGTCACGAATTTGTGGTCCGTGTAGCTGACTATCTTGAATTGTGGACAGCCTATGCTAGACCTATCTATTTCCCTACAAAATACTCTATCTAGATATGATCTGGATGACCCTATGCGGTTTGTCCAAGTCCACATTGGCACATTCGGGAAATCCAATCGGTACCTGTCAGACAGTTCAAAACGCCTGAGCAGGTTGGTGAGGCTCTTGCACCCTCCACCCCTATCCGCTAATCCCACACAGTCCCAGCGTGCATCTAAGATCCCGTTCCAGTCGCCCACTAACACTAAAGAGTGGGACGTTCCAAGAAAGGTCTCCAGACGCCGGAAGAAATCAGGCCGCCCTGCTCCTGTCGGGGCATAGACGGCCACTAGCCTGAAAGCTTGCCCGTCTCCGCTGGTCACGTCCAGCACCACCAGCTTACCCTCTGGGTCCAGGAAGATGGCCCGTATGGCGAGATCCAAACCTCTCCGAAAAAGCACAGCAACTCCTCCACCCGATCCAGGACGGCTGGGAGATGCGTACACATCGTAGCCGCCGAAGATCGGTGCGAAGGCCCGTGCTTCGGAGATTCTGGTCTCGCTGATGGCCACTACATCTATGTTTAGTGACCTGAGGTCGTTGAGCAGGTGACCCTGCTTCCATGACGACCCCAAGCCACGCGCATTTATGCTGCCTATTCTGAGTGAGGTCATGTTTAAAATAGAGTGGAAAAGATGGGAAAGACCACTTACCGTACTTTTGGTAGATGAGGGATGGTTTTTACATCCCTTTTCACTTGGTCGTCTGGTGAAGGGACCGTTGAATCGTCCCTTCGGCTGGTCGTCGGCTCTTCTAAGAGTATGTCTGAGTATACTCTTCGATTGATGGTTCCTCCTAGGTCCCTGAAATCACCAACTGCGTTGGGGAATTTCGTTTTAATGTTTGTGTATTGTTTCTGTGCTATTTTTAGCAGTCTTATGTTAGTTGGCGTTTTGATTGGTGCTGGTATTATGTAGTCCTGTTGTGAAATGTCTGTGTGTTCAATTATGTAAGTCATTAGTTTCTTGTTGTGTGTATTTATTGCCGTGCATTTGTTTTTCTGGGGGTGGGGTGTGGTTCTGCTATTTTCTTGTCGTTGTTGCTGGGTATGTGTGTTTTGTTGTTGTGTTTGCGATGTTGGTGGTTGTGTTGAAGGTGTTGTTGGCGGTGGAGTTGTCGCCGGTGGTGATGGTGGTGCTGGTGTGGGTGGTGATGGTGTTGGTGGTGTTGCTGCTGTGGGTCTCTTTGCAGTAGACTTTACCCTTTTCTCATTTCTTTCCTCCCTTTTCAAAGGCGACGATGCGCTGCTTCTGCGTTTGTGCCTTCTTGCGACCTTTTGCCATTCCTCTCCCACCTCACACTCCATGTCTGATTCTGTAAGGTCGGGGAGGGGTACCAGCTCCACTCTTTCACTTGTTGTTGTTGGTGATGTTTGCACTGGAGTCTCTGTTGCAGCTGCATTTGGTATTGCTGTTGTTGTTGTTAATATTTCCACTGCTGCTGCTGTCTTTGATTTCCGTGGAGTGGGTATGGGTGCCACGGACCTATCGTTCCTGGTTGCCGCTTGTCCTGTTGCTGGTAGCCGTGGAGCCGGATTCGGAAGGAGGGGGGTTTTCTCCTTTCTCAGGGTCTTCTCGTTGCAGAAGGCCCTGAGGTGAGTCTTCGATCCACAGCGAAAGCATTTCGGGCGTTTGCCCTCAACACTTATGGGCAGTTGAGTGCCGTTATCGAAGTCTATCACATCCGGGATAGCTTCGATGCACTCCTGGTTGGTTTGGATTAGCATCTCAATGGAGGAGCCGACCCAATCTTCTCTTACTTTTTTCTGTACTTGCAGTACAGTTGTTTTGTCCTCGATTCCGACGAGGACAGACGCGGCCAGCCAAGAAGGGGTCATTCCGGGGGGGACGTGGGTCAGTTTGACCCTCACAATTTTTTGCCCGCAGTAGGAGGGCACCAACACCATTTCCTCGCTCCTTAGGGTCACTACTGATTGGGCCTTTGCCTCCTGGGGTGTGGCAAAAAGTACGTCTACGGTGGCGTATTTTTTTGCCTCGGGTGATGTGCGTTTTCCGCTGCCACACAGACCCCAAGGCTTTTTGTATTTGGGCCTCTGTGGCTCTTTCCACCCTACGGGATTTTGTACTTACTGTACGGTACGTGACCGTACAGTGCTCTTGGGTTTCGAAAAAATTTTTCGCTGCCTTGCAGATTGCTCGGTGTCCGTTCTTTGTCACCATCTTCTTCGCTTCCTCTAATTCCTCATTTGTTATGAGGATTGTTTCCAAGTTTTTCGCAATACCTGCAAATGAGATTGGTTTTTCTCTGCTGTTGTTGTTGTCGTCAGAGCTGCTGGTACTTTTGTTGTTGCTGCAGGTACTACGACTACTCCCTCCGCCGCTGTTGCTGTGGTTGTTGTTGGTGTTGCTGCTGCTAATGCTGTTGTTGTTTATGCTGCTGGTGATGCTGTTGCGGCTGCTACTGTTGTTTTCGTTGTCACTGTTGCTGTTGTTATTACGGCTGCTACTGCTATTATTCCTGACGTCAGACGAATGAACTGGGTTTTCGTATTTCCCGCACACCTGTTTCGTCGCTGTCGTCGTCGTCGTGGAGAAACCTTGCACGCTTTGCACGAGACTTTTCTTTTCTTTCGTCACTTGCGAAAGAGAAGGGAGGGAGAGAGACACATTTAAAGAAGGGAGGGAGAGAGACAATCTTCTCTCTGCTGTAGTGATGATTGAGGAAGAAGAAGACGGAATGAGTGGGAGTGACGTATGAAATTTTTTTTTCGTAGCCATGTTGTTTTTTGTTTAAAATGAAATTTTGGGTACAAAACCCCAATAACTGGTTATTTAACCCCGAAGGGCCAAATAACGGACAGAAAGACCCCTCTCACGAGGAGGAGGGTGTCTTTATCAACAATTTGGTTCAAGTTTTAAACAATTTACAATTGTTTTAACGGTTAAAAATTACTATACCTTACAGAGCCGAGCCTCCGTCAACCATGGCATTCAATAATAATAATAATAATAATAATAATAATAACAAAAAAGAAATGAAGGAATTGATAAGATCTGAATACATTCGGAGAGTAAGGAGCGTATTAAAGTCACACCTGAATAGTAGGAATGCCATAAGTGCAGTAAATTCCTGAGCTGTGTCTATTATTAGGTACAGTGCGGGAATTCTGAGATGGAATGTTGCTGAACAAAAAGAAATGGATAGGAAGACTAGGAAGATATTGACTATCTACAACATGTTCCACAAGAGGAGTGATGTCGATAGACTCTACTTAAGGAGATCTGAAGGTGGAAGAGTTATTATCAGCATAGAGGACTGTGTTCAGATGGAGAAAAACAACCTACACAAATACGTGACTGATAGTAAGGAGCCAATGCTCAGAACTGTACTGAAGGAGAGGAAAATAGACCAGGAGATGTCCAGGGAGGAAATAACAACAAGGAGAAAGAGCAGCCTTCATGAAAAATCCCTTCATAGTACCTTCTTTGAGAAAACTGAATTAAGAGATCCACAGACATGGAACTGGTTGAAAAGAGGAGACCTTAAAAAGGCTACAGAAGAAATGCTAATGGCTGCGCAAGAGCAGGCCCTCAAAACGAAGTGGTTAAAACACCATATTTACAAGGAGAAGGCTATCCCACTGTGCAGGATCTGTGGAGAGAGAGAGGAGATTGTGGCTCACATTGTATCCGAGTGTAAACACCTAACCCAGACTCACTATAAGGGCTGGAGACATGATGTGATGAGCAGGGTGATCCACTGGCACCTATGCAAAGTAAACAATTTACCACATTCTGAGAAGTGGTATGAGCATTATCCAGAGTCGGTGATAGAAAACGATCAGGTGAAGTTGCTGTGGGATTTTAGGATACAGACGGACAAGAAACTGGAATACAATAGACCTGACCTGGTGGTTTTGGACAAAGAAAAAAGATCGTGCCTGATTGTGGATGTGGCCTGCCCATTCGACACGAGAGTGCAAGAGAAGGAGAGGGAGAAAATTAACCGATACCAGGACTTAAAGTGGGAGGTAAAAAGGATTTGGAACTGCCATGAAGTCAAAGTGGTCCCGATTGTCATAGGCGCACTAGGTACTATCTCAAAAAGTTTCCAGAGATGTTTAAAGAAAATTGGCCCCGCCACGCTTTTTGGAACGCTTCAAAAGACATGCTTGCTGGGAACAGCAAGAACCCTCCGATACGTCCTGAATATCTGAGGCTCCAGGTAGTGGCTTGATATTCATTTCAACAAACTTTCCAGTTAACTAACATCAATGACTGAGACTCAAAGAATAATAATAATAATAATAATAATAATAATAATAATAATAATAATAATAATAATAGAAGACGCACGAGGTGACGGAGGTCATGAAATCGCTCCCGTAAGTTTTGAATTTTTAACATATTTAAATCATTTGTGAAATAACAACTCTTAGTACAAATGCTACGTAAAGCACCCGGCTTGAGCCCCAAAAAATTCGGACCCAAAATATATTGTTATAAGGCTCAAATATTCAAATGTTCAACTTTGTATTGTACACTGTATATCCAAAAAAAAAATGGCTATAAATGGAAGAAGAAGAACCCCCCCCCCTCCTCTCCTCTGGCTACACTATATAGGACAGCTAAACTCACCAACACCAGAAACTAGATACACCGCCCACCCCATCATCTGTGTACACTAAACACAACAGCATTTTCACCTTCACCGCCACCGCTCACTACGGCCATCATTGCCACCGCTGTCCCATCACCGCCGCCACCACCCCCTGACTCCTTCACTGCTGCTGCCACCGCTACAGCACCATCACTACAGTAATACGGCTCAAATATTCAAATATTCAACTTTGTATTGTACACTGTATATCCAAAAAAAAAAAAAAAATAAATAAAATAAAATGGCTATAAATGGAAGAAGAAGAACCCCCCCCCCCTCCTCTCCTCTGGCTACACTATATAGGACAGCGAAACTCACCAACACCAGAAACTAGATACACCACCCACCCCATCATCTGTGTACACTAAACACAACAGCATTTTCACCTTCACCGCCACCGCTCACTACGGCCATCATTGCCACCGCTGTCCCATCACCGCCGCCACCACCCCCTGACTCCTTCACTGCTGCTGCCACCGCTACAGCACCATCACTACAGTAATACGGTCGCATCACCGCCACCGCTGCCTCGGTATCGACATCACCGCCACCACTGTCTCAGTATCGCCAACGCCGCTAGTCTCTGCTGGCTACCACTTCCACATTATAGAATTCCTACTACTAACAAAGAGGAAGGCATCAAAATATATAGATAGACTCAAAAGAAAAAAGAAAAAACAAACAACAAAAGCAGCACAGCAACAACAGTAAAAAACGAGAAAAACAGAGAAAAACAAAAACAAAAAAAGAAACCCCAAAAACGTAAAGAAAATAAGAATGAAGAGAAAAGCAGGCGGACGGACAGAGAAGAGGGGGGAAAAAGTAAAACTTAAAAAACAAAAACTAAGTCAGACATTCGAATACTACATTAAAATGAAACTTATGCTTATTCATTTTTGGGGCCCTTTCTGCCCGTGTGTTTGTTTGTTTATGTGTGTTCGTATACAGCGTGGTGATAATGCCACACAAGGGCCAAGTGGGATGGCGGATCCACAGATGGCTATGTAAACATACATTCGCCAATCCTCGATAAGAGTGTTTAAATATCGAACATAAACAGTTCGAATAACGGTGAAATGGAGACTAGAACGTCATGTGACAGACTCTCACCCAACAGGTGCCCCCTGGCTCAGCAGCAGGAACCTGACTGTCATCCAAATACTGCTGATGTTGGAGGAAGAAGAAGAAGGAAAGGGGCCAGAACCAACTGGACGAAAGAATTGAATAGAACTGTTATGCAATGCTACCTGAAAAGTAACCCCAAGGAGAGGGGCTACAGGAGACGGATGCATAACATCTGGAACGAGATTGGTTTATTTAAATTAGATGAACAAAAATTGGCCGGGCAGGCTCGGGTAATAAGAACTAATGGGTGGATAAGCGAGCTGGAACTGGAGGAACTGAGCAGAGAGAATGGCTTGGAGATGGCGGGTGTAGTATGCCAGACAAGCGAGCCGGTGGGAAATGAAGGTGAGGAGGTCCTGAGAACGGAGGAACCACCCGAAGCAGACAATGATCTGAATACTGAGATAAATAATACCTGGAACAGAGATACGGCCACTGAGGAGATGAATGCTGACGGGCTAGGACAAGATTCGGTTGACATCCTAAATCTAGTGGTAGATGAATTGAACAATGATAGTGGGAGACCTATGAACCTAAGATTTGTAGACAGGAAAAAGTTAAAAGAAACAACAGCTAAGGTAAACAAAGTCATCCCATACCATGAGGCGAGGAGTCTTCACCAGTGCAACAATATCCTCAAAGCAACAGCAAATACGGTGAGGAAACTACTTGGTATAAAAGCGAGAGGAAACAACAGACAAGAAAGAGCAGAGCCGTGGTGGAAGAAGCGACTGAGTGGGCAAATCGGGGAAATGAGAAATGACATAGGAAAGCTTGAGTCACTACTGAATGGGACACTAAAAAACATAGGCACTAAAAATAGACTGGAAATAAAATACAAAACTAGGAGTAAAAAGCTAAATATTATCATAGAGGAATTGAAGCAACGCATTGTAGCAAAGAGTGCCAAAATCAGGCGATACGAGAACAGAGTCAGTCAGTATAAACAGAACCGCATGTTCGACAACAACCAGAAGATGCTGTTTGGACAGCTTGAGGGGAAAGAAAGAGGCAACGACTTGATCCCTGGGGCGGAACAAGCTAAAACATTCTGGAGAGGAATATGGGAGCAGGATGTTAGACACAATGCCCAGGCAGGGTGGATTGAGACAGTACAGAGGGAGATCGGTGAGAAGGCACAACAACAGACTGATTTGAGTATCACAGTTGAAACTCTTAAGGGGCAAGCCAAAAAACTAACCAACTGGAAATCACCAGGCCCAGATGGTGTGCAGGGGTATTGGATTAAACATTTAACATCCCTCCACCCGAAGCTGACGGCCATGTTCAATGACTGCTTGGTGTCGGGTGAGGTGCCAGAGTGGTTGACAAAAGGTACCACAGTTCTGATAATGAAAGACTGAATCAAGGGTAATGATGTTACCAACTATAGACCTATCACATGTCTGCCCGTAATGTGGAAACTGTTGACGAGCATTGTGTCTGAGGAAATCTACCATCATCTCCACACAAACAACTTGTTACCGGACGAACAGAAAGGATGCCGAAAGAAGTCACGTGGTACAAAGGACCAGTTGCTTATTGATAAGATGGTAATGGGGAATTGCAGGAGGAGACACACTGATCTTGCCATGGGATGGATAGACTACAGAAAGGCATTTGACATGGTGCCTCATTCCTGGATCACCAAAAGCCTGGAGGTCTTCAGGGTGGCAGATCACATCAGACAGTTGCTGGGCAGGAGTATGGGGTCCTGGGAGACAGAGTTGACATCAACTGGAGTATCCTTGGGAAGCGTGAAGATCAAGAGAGGTATCTTCCAGGGAGATAGCCTGTCCCCTCTGTTGTTTGTCCTTGCCCTGATGCCCTTGACCATTATGCTGCGAAAAGTGAGAGCAGGATACAAGTTGGCAAGGGGAGAGCTTACCATCAATCACCTCCTCTTCATGGACGATCTTAAGCTCTTCGGGAAAAGTGAGAAGGAGTTGGATGTGCTTGTTGACACTGTCCGTATTTTCAGCAGTGATATATGTATGCAGTTTGGTATTGGTAAATGTGGAGTCATTGTGATGAAGAGGGGTAGGTTGAGCAGAAGTAACGGGATCCAGATACCAACAGGTGAGATGATAAAGGAAATTGACTCTGAGGAAGGATACAAGTATTTGGGCGTTCTGGAGGCTGATGGCATAAAGAACAAAAAAATGAAGGAATTGTTAAGAACTGAATACATTCGGAGAGTAAGGAGCGTATTGAAGTCACATCTGAACAGCAGAAATGCCATAAGCGCAGTAAATTCCCGAGCTGTGTCTATTATTAGGTACAGTGCGGGAATTCTGAGATGGAATGTTGCTGAACAAAAAGAAATGGATAGGAAGACTAGGAAGCTATTGACTATCTACAACATGTTCCACAAGAGGAGTGATGTCGATAGACTCTACCTCAGGAGATCTGAGGGTGGAAGAGGTCTTATCAGCATAGAGGACTGTGTTCAGATGGAGAAAAACAACCTATACAAATACGTGACCTATAGTAAGGAGCCAATGCTCAGAACTGTACTGAAGGAGGGGACAGTAGGCCAGGGGATGTCCAAGGAGGAAATAACATCAAGGAGGAAGAGCAGCCTTAAGGGAAAATCCCTTCATAGTACCTTCTTTGAGAAAACTGAATTTAGAGATCCACAGACATGGAACTGGTTGAGAAGAGGAGACCTCAAAAAGGCTACAGAAGGAATGCTAATGGCTGCGCAGGAGCAGGCCCTCAAAACGAAGTGGTTGAAGCACCATATCTACAAGGAGGAGGCTAGCCCACTGTGCAGGATCTGTGGAGAGAGAGAGGAGACTGTGGCTCACATTGTGTCCGAGTGTAAACACCTAGCCCAGACCCACTATAAGGGCTGGAGACACGATGTGATGGGCAGGGTGATCCACTGGCACCTGTGCAAAGTAAACAATCTACCACATTCTGAGAAATGGTATGAGCATAGGCCAGAGGCGGTGATGGAGAACAGTCAGGTGAAGGTGCTGTGGGATTTTAGGATACAGACGGACAAAAAACTGGAACACAATAGACCTGACCTGGTGGTTGTGGACAAAGAAAAAAGATCGTGCCTGATTGTGGATGTGGCCTGCCCGTTCGACACGAGAGTGCAAGAGAAGGAGAGGGAGAAAATTAACCGATACCAGGACCTAAAGTGGGAGGTGAAAAGGATTTGGAATTGCCATGAAGTCAAAGTGATCCCGATTGTCATAGGCGCACTGGGGACTATCTCCAAAGGTTTCCAGGGATGGTTAAAGAAAATCGGCCCCTTCACGCTTTTTGGAACGCTTCAAAAGGCATGCTTGCTTGGAACAGCAAGAACCCTCCGATACGTCCTGAATATCTGAGGCTGCAGGTAGTGGCTTGATATTCAATCCAACGGACTTTCCAGTTAACCAACATCAATGACTGAGATTCAAGGAATAACAATAACAATAATAACAATAATAATAATAATAATAATAATGATAATGAAAGACCGAATCAATGGTAATGATGTTACCAACTATAGACCTATCACATGTCTGCCCGTAATGTGGAAACTGTTGACGAGCATTGTGTCTGAGGAAATCTACCATCACCTCCACACAAACAACTTGTTACCGGACGAACAGAAAGGATGCCGAAAGAAGTCACGTGGTACAAAGGACCAGTTACTTATTGATAAGATTGTAATGGGGAATTGCAGGAGGAGACACACTGATCTTGCCATGGGATGGATAGACTACATAAAGGCATTTGACATGGTGCCTCATTCTTGGATCACCAAAAGCCTGGAGATCTTCAGGGTGGCAGATAACATCAGACAGTTGCTGGGCAGGAGTATGGGGTCCTGGGAGACAGAGTTGACATCAACAGGAGTATCCTTGGGAAGCGTGAAGATCAAGAGAGGTATCTTCCAGGGAGATAGCCTGTCCCCTCTGTTGTTTGTCCTTGCCCTGATGCCCTTGACCATTATGCTGCGAAAAGTGAGAGCAGGATACAAGTTGGGAAAGGGAGAGCTTACCATCTATCACCTCCTCTTCATGGACGATCTTAAGCTCTTCGGGAAAAGTGAGAAGGAGTTGGATGTGCTTGTTGACACTGTCCGTATTTTCAGCAGTGATATATGTATGCAGTTTGGTATTAGTAAATGTGGAGTCATTGTGATGAGGAGGGGTAGGTTGAGGGATCCAGATACCAACAGGTGAGGTGATAAAGGAAATTGACTCCGAGGAAGGATACAAGTATTTGGGCGTTCTGGAGGCTGATGGCATAAAGAACAAAAAAATGAAGGAATTGTTAAGAACTGAATACATTCGGAGAATAAGGAGCGTATTGAAGTCATATCTGAACAGCAGAAATGCCATAAGCGCAGTAAATTCCCGAGCTGTGTCTATTATTAGGTACAGTGCGGGAATTCTGAGATGGAATGTTACTGTACAAAAAGAAATGGATAGGAAGACTAGGAAGCTATTGACTATCTACAACATGTTCCACAAGAGGAGTGATGTCGATAGACTCTACCTAAGGTGATCTGAGGGTGGAAGAGGTCTTATCAGCATAGAGGACTGTGTTCAGATGGAGAAAAACAACCTATACAAATACGTGACCTATAGTAAGGAGCCAATGCTCAGAACTGTTCTGAAGGAGGGGACAGTAGGCCAGGGGATGTCCAAGGAGGAAATAACATCAAGGAGGAAGAGCAGCCTTAAGGGAAAATCCCTTCATAGTACCTTCTTTGAGAAAACTGAATTTAGAGATCCACAGACATGGAACTGGTTGAGAAGAGGAGACCTCAAAAAGGCTACAGAAGGAATGCTAATGGCTGCGCAAGAGCAGGCCCTCAAAACGAAGTGGTTGAAGCACCATATTTACAAGGAGGAGGCTAGCCCACTGTGCAGGATCTGTGTAGAGAGAGAGGAGACTGTGGCTCACATTGTGTCCGAGTGTAAACACCTAGCCCAGACCCACTATAAGGGCTGGAGACACGATGTGATGGGCAGGGTGATCCACTGGCACCTATGCAAAGTAAACAATTTACCACATTCTGAGAAATGGTATGAGCATAGGCCAGAGGTGGTGATGGAGAACAATCAGGTGAAGGTGCTGTGAGATTTTAGGATACAGACGGACAAAAAACTGGAACACAATAGACCTGACATGGTGGTTGTGGACAAAGAAAAAAGATTGTGTCTGATTGTGGATGTGGCCTGCCCTTTCGACACGAGAGTGCAAGAGAAGGAGAGGGAGAAAATTAACCGATACCAGGACCTAAAGTGGGAGGTGAAAAGGATTTGGAACTTCCATGAAGTCAAAGTGATCCCGATTGTCATAGGCGCACTGGGGACTATCTCCAAAAGTTTCCAGGGATGGTTAAAGAAAATCGGCCCCTTCACGCTTTTTGGAACGCTTCAAAAGGCATGCTTGCTTGGAACAGCAAGAACCCTCCGATACGTCCTGAATATCTGAGGCTGCAGGTAGTGGCTTGATATTCATTCCAACGGACTTTCCAGTTAACCAACATCAATGACTGAGATTCAAGGAATAACAACAATAATAATAATAATAATAATAATAATAATAATAATAATAATAATAATAATAATAATAATAATAAGGAGCCAGAAAAGATACCATCATGGCTAGTTAACGGCATTACATTCCTGCTACCGAAGAATGATGAGACAAACAATCCCAAAAATTACAGACCGATAACCTGCTTGACCACAATGTATAAAATTTTAACATCAGTCCTAACTGAATACACATAAGACCACCTGATAACAAATGACCTATTTCCCATTGAGCAGAAAGGGTGTAAACGAGGCTCATATGGCTGTAAGGATCAGCTTCTGGTTAACAAAATGATACTGGAAGATTGTCATAATAGACACAAAAATCTATCGATTGCTTGGATAGATTATAAAAAAGCATTTGATAGTTTGCCACACAGTTGGATTGAAAAATGTTTAGAGATTTTCAAAATATCCCCCGTTATCAGGAGGTTTTTGTCATTCAGTATGAGGACATGGAGAACGACACTCCTTTTGAATAGTGAAACAAAATCACTGGAAGCTGGAGAAGTTAACATTAATTGTGGAATTTTTCAGGGTGACTCTTTATCACCGCTTTTATTCTGCATCGCACTTATACCATTAAGTAAAATGCTCAATGAAACAAAACATGGATATAGAGTCTATGACAAAACCATTAATCACCTGTTCTACATGGATGACCTGAAACTATTTGTAAAAAATGATGAACAATTGCAAGGGCTATTATCCTCTGTGAAGCAGTTCAGTGATGACATTAAAATGGAGTTTGGACTGGATAAATGCGCCAAAGCAACGTTCACCAGAGGAAAGCTGCTGAAGAGTTCAGACATTAATCTTGATCGGGGGAACGTGATAAGAGAGCTTGATCAAGAACAAACTTACAAATATCTAGGTGTTTGTGAAGGAGACGGAATCAAGCACTCGACAATGAGGGAAAGGATAAGGAAGGAATGTTACCGCAGAGTCAGAGCAATCTTAAGAACGGAATTGAATGCAAGGAATAGGATCGATGCCATAAACACGCTTGCCATACCAGTAGTAACCTACAGTTACAATGTCATCAACTGGTCAAGCACAGAGATCCGTAGGCTCGATACAAAAATCCGAAAATTATTAACCATGCACAGAATGCATCACCCTAAGGCAGACATAGATAGAATATATCTCCCTAGGAAAGAAGGAGGACGTGGGTTAATCCAGTTAGACATTGCGTTGAAAACTGCAACAATTGGATTATCCACATATCTAAGGGAATCACATGATTGGATGATCAAACTCGTTTTGAAACACGAAAGCACCAAAAGATCATATTCCATTACAAAAGATGCACAAAGATACAGTAATGGACTACAAATTTCAGAAGTCCCATTTACTGCTGAAATGGAAAACACAGAAAAAGCAAAGCAGGTAAAAGTAACTGCAAAGAAAGAACTGCTACAGAAACTGGCTAAGAAATGGCAAGAAAAGCCTCTGTGTGGAAAATACCCAGAGCGAGCTAACAATCCTGATGTTGACAAAACTTTAACCCATCAGTGGTTGGCATCCTCTGGACTGAAATCGGAGACTGAAGGACTGATTATATCCGCACAAGATCAGTGTCTGCCAACAAAAAATTACCAAGCCAACATGATAAAAAATGGGTGCAGCCCATTATGCCGTGTATGCAAAAAACAACCAGAGACCATTGACCATATAATTTCAATGTGCAGTCCTATAGCTCCAACCGAATACCTAAACAGGCATGACAGAGCTGCACAATACATACATTGGATAATGTGCAAGCATTTTGACCTGCCCCATCAAAAGAATTGGTGGGAGCATCAACCACCTCCCATACTTGAAAAAGATCACATCTCAATCTTGTGGAACTTTAGCATCCAAACAGACCGAAAAATAGATGCAAATAGACCTGATATAATATTGAAGGACTTTCAAAGGAGGGTATGCCTGCTAATTGATATGTCTGTTCCAATAGGCAAGAATGTATCTATAAAAACATTTGAAAAATTGAGCAAGTATAAGGACCTGGAGATAGAAATTGGAAAAATGTGGAAATTGAGAACTAAAACAATACCAGTGGTTGTAGGCGCTCTGGGAATGATACCTAAGGGGTCTAACGACTACTTATCGCAAATCCCAGGAAACCCGCGTATAGGAGAAATACAAAAGATAGTACTAATGGGAACTGCCCATATACTAAGGAAGATCCTGTCAATATAAGTACATCACAAGTCTAAACACTAAGGATGCATGTGTGAATATGTGTGTTCTTTCTTGAACATGGCGGACCTTGTTGTCTCTTGAGGTCACTGGTTGTGACTTGGTGATAACTCGTATAAACATAAAGCAAGATAAATGCAAATAATAATAATAATAATAAGTTAAAAGTAAAAAGTAATTCAAACAAACTGGCGCGAAAGCTGATGTGCTTATTCACGTGACTGCATCAGCCAACCGAACTTCATTCATATATGAAAAAACAACGAGAGCATGCTCACGATGAAACTCCAAATGAATAAGGGAAGAAGACGCACGAGGTGGTAGAAGGTCATGAAATCGCTCCCGTAAGTTTTTGATTTTTAACATATTTAAATCAATTGTGAAATAACAATTTTTAGTACAAATGTTGCATAATCAACCGAATGAAGTCCCATAAAATTTCGGATCCATATTATATTGTTATATCGCTCAAATATTCAATTTTGTATTATATATTTTGTATTCAAAAAAAAGAAGATGGTTATAAATGGAAGAAAACACCCTCTGTCTACACTATATAGAACAGCCAAATAACAGCAATTTCACCAACACCAGAAAGTTGATACACCACCACCACCATCAATCCCGGCATGATAATAATAATTACTATTATTATTGTCTGAAATTTTAACAAAATGTTTAATTCCAATTTTACGGGAATATGTCAACACAATATATATTAAACATACGAACACAAACTCATAGATACTACATATCACAAAACCCAGTAACCACAAAGCCACCGCCGCCACCACCCCATCCATCATCTTGCTACCACTATCCCATCACCGCCGCCACCACTCCTTCATTGCTACCACCACTATTCCCCTGTTAACTTGAGAGAGAAAGGGGAAGGTGGCGGTATCACTAGACAAGGGAGAGGCTAGCAAAAGATATAAATAGATTGACTTAGTGACCTGGCCACCGGCCAAACGTCAACATCAACAACTATGGGACTGCTAGCTTACCCCTTCCTCACCAACAATATAAAAAGCCCCGGCACCACCACTGACATAGCCAACAACAATGACAGGCAACTACAGCAAAAAGTATATTATATTATTGTAATGCACTGGGTGATTGCTGGCCTTGTGCCTGAAGTGGAGACAATTATTAATAATTTCATTCTTAAGCCACGCAATGCTCACATTAAGGAACCACTCATGATAATAACAATTTAAAAAAAACAACAAAAAGAAAACCCCGTGACCAAGAAATACCGGGATGGCGGCCGGCGGGGAATAGCCGTGTCTCTAGGGGAGAACGGCCCCTCTAGTCTTGGTTGACACTCGTTCTAGAAGTGGTAACACGAAATGATTACCCCTTGGCGGATAAGGATAAAACGCGACAAAATAAAGTAAATGTCTAATGATAAAATCCTCATACCGGATCGGCCGTCACCCGGGTAAAAAAGGGCCGCGTCCCTCAGAGAGGAACCAGACTGGGGTCGAAAAATCAGCTAATGGTTCAAACCTTCCCATCACTTCGGAGCTGGAGACCTCCCATAACCGGAATAATCCTACAGTTGGCCCTCCATGCTCACCACCAAGAAATCCAAAGAAAAAGAGAGAAAAATGGTCAAGGGAAGATAATAAAGAAGTCCTTGAGGCTTTCTACACTGCCATGTACTACCCATCAAATACATCAAATACAGAACAGACATATATCAACTGGAAAAAGAAATATCCCGAAAACAGAGGCTATATTGACAGTAACAAACTAGCCAATATACGAAGAAATATTGTAAGAAAAAAGTTACTAACTGATATAGAAATTGATCAGATCAAGCTATTAGCACAAAGTCAGCGAAGGAAAAATGAAACATGTGTCAGTGAAAACGAGGTAAACTGTAACACTTCGAACCCCAGGGTTGGGGCGGAATCACTGGCAACAGAACAAATTAAAGAAAGGATCGAAAAAGTGGAGGGAGTGCATGCTCAGGATGAAACTCCAAATGAAAATAATGAGATCGTAAATGATAAAGAAATGAATGAGAATGAACTTGCCAACTTGAAGGATGAAATTATGATCGAATGGATGAAAATGAAAGAATCTGACATGAGGCAACGAGACACCCTCCCTAAGATCCAGAACTCCAAACAGAACCAAAAGATAATACACAAGACTAACATAATTCTCAAAAACATTATCATCACAAACAAACTAAACATTACTGATTTAAATCATCTCTATTATGCATCGGCTAAAGTCACCACTCACTTATGTGGAGTGAAGATGAAAAAACAAAGGAATTCCCACAAGAAATCTACTTGGCAAGAGAACATCAATCGCCAAATCAACCTTCTCCGATCTGACATAGAAATTTTAACAAACTATAAAGTAGGTGAACTTGTTAAACAAACTAAACTTAGAAAATTGAAAAAAAAGTACAGTATAAAATCAACATGTGACATAGACATGCTAATAGAAATAATCAAGCAAAAAGTGTCGGCCAAAGCTGCTCGTATAAGGCGCTTTGAAAAACGATCTAGATTCTATAAGGACAATAATATGTTCAAAAACAACCAAAGAAACTTCTACAGAAAAATTGGTAAGTCAACAATAACTGCTAAATCAATACCAAGGAGGAAGTGCAAGAATTCTGGGAAAAGATCTGGGCCGAAGAAAAAGTTCATAACATACATGCCCCATGGATAGACAGACAAATGAAAGATACAGCTCACCTTGAGGAACAAATATGGGAAAATATAACAGTTGAACAGTTGCGCTTGGCTCTAAGAAAAACCAGCAAATGAAAATCCCCAGGAAAAGACAAAATACAAAATTTTGGATAAATGCCTTCACAGAGTCTCATGAGCTGTTAGCCCAACTTTACAATGAAATAGTTAAGGAGCCAGAAAGATACCATCATGGCTAGTTAACGGCATTACATTCCTGCTTCCGAAGAATGATGAGACAAACAATCCCAAAAATTACAGACCGATAACTTGCTTGACCACAATGTATAAAATTTTAACATCAGTCCTAACTGAATACACATATGACCACCTGATAACAAATGACCTATTTCCCATTGAGCAGAAAGGGTGTAAACGAGGCTCATATGGCTGTAAGGATCAGCTTCTGGTTAACAAAATGATACTGGAAGATTGTCATAATAGACACAAAAATCTATCGATTGCTTGGATAGATTATAAAAAAGCATTCGATAGTTTGCCACACAGTTGGATTGAAAAATGTTTAGAGATTTTCAAAATATCCTCTGGACTGAAATCGGAGACTGAAGGACTGATTATATCAGCACAAGATCAGTGTCTGCCAACAAAAAATTACCAAGCCAACATAATAAAAAATGGATGCAGCCCATTATGCCGTGTATGCAAAAAACAACCAGAGACGATTGACCATATAATTTCAATGTGCAGTCTTAAAGCTCCAACCGAATACCTAAACAGGCATGACAGAGCTGCACAATACATACATTGGATAATGTGTAAGCATTTTGACCTGCCCCATCAAAAGAATTGGTGGGAGCATCAACCACCTCCCATACTTGAAAAAGATCACATCTCAATCTTGTGGAACTTTAGCATCCAAACAGACCGACAAATAGATGCAAATAGACCTGATATAATATTGAAGGACTTTAAAAAGAGGGTATGCCTGCTAATTGATATGTCTGTTCCAATAGACAAGAATGTATCTATAAAAACATTTGAAAAATTGAGCAAGTATAAGGACCTGGAGATAGAAATTGGAAAAATGTGGAAATTTTGAACTAAAACAATACCAGTGGTTGTAGGCGCTCTAGGAATGATACCTAAGGGGTCTAATGATTACTTATCGCAGATCCCAGGAAACCCGCGTATAGGAGAAATACAAACGATAGTACTAATGGGAACTGCCCATATACTAAGGAAGATTCTGTCAATATAAGTACATCACAAGTCTAAACACTAAAGATGCATGTGTGAGTATGTATGTTCTTCCTTGAACATGGCGGACCTTGTTGTCTCTTTAGGTCACTGGTTGTGACTTGATGATAACTCGTATGAACATAAAGCAAGATAAATGCAACTGTAATAATAATAATAATAATAATAATAATGGTAATAACACTATTAATAATTATTAATTAATGATTTCTTTATTAACCACAAGGGTTTACATAAAGTAGACATTAAGGACAGTGCAGGACAATGCAGGACGGTACAAATGGGCATTTCTGCGTGTAAAAAAAACAAAAACAGAGGATGTAACAAAAATAACAATGAAAATAACAATGAAAGATTCCCCAATAGGGGGGAGACTTCGGAGGGACATTTGTGGAGAAAGCCCAGTAAAAAGCCACAATGACCCTGACCACCAAGGCAAGTGCCCTCTCCCAGTTTTCCACCTTTAATTTACAGATATATGCTCAGAGTAGGCCCATTCACTCGGGCCATTCTTGCTTCTCTCACCCATCTTTCAACAAAATGCTGGGAAGAGAGCACTTCCCTCTCTACTCTGATTTTCCTTTTCAAATGAAATTTGAAAAAGTCAATCAGAGCATCACCGAAGAGGTAAGTGCTCGTCTTCAGCCCTTTCAAACGTGTCCACCATACTATCTCTTTCGCCATGGCCACCAGGCAGATAAAAACTGCCTGCCCTTCCCGGCTAAAGGAGGAGGGCGGGGTAATCATCACGATGGACTCAGATGATAGCCGGATCCGTCCTAAACGCGACAGCAGGTGTTCGACATAAACCCACAAGTCAGCAATTTTCGGACACTGGACGAGTGCGTGCAGGACGGTTTCGTCGCCCTGCGCGCATCTCGGACATGCCCGGCTGACGGCACCTCCATGCCTGTAGAGTTTATCCCGAACTGGCAAGGCTCCTCGGTAGCACTGCCAGGCCAGAGATTTCTGGAAGTTGTCCATAGGCCCTGGCCCGAAAGTTCTTCCGAAGAGATTGGCTAGTTGATTTTCGTCGACGCCTAGAGTTTCCCCAAGTACGTCGTCGCTCTTCCCCTCCACTAATCCTCTATAGAACGCCGAGGTGGAGTTTCCACCGATCACATTGCCCGATTGGTCGAGGGCTGTGAGCGCCTGAAGACATTCCAGTCTCCAGGCGCTCCCTCTCGGTCTTCGCTTGACCCAGGACTGCAGCTCCGTCAAGGAAACGAGCTGGGGAAAAACGCGTCTAGCAAACGGCGACCACACCTGATCACCGTCGAGGAAGAGGTGGAGATGTCGTAGCCTGAGCGCGTGCCTGCGCATCATCAGCCACGGCATGCCCAGCCCTCCACGTAGCGGGTGTTGACAACAGATGGACCGCCTGACCATCGGAGCACGTCCCTTCCACAAAAAGCGAAAGAGCAAACGCTCCAGCGCAGTCAGGCGAGGCTTAGGACAAGGTACGACGGTTAGGCGGTAGCAGATGACAGACGCGATGTACGCGTTAGCCACCTCCGCTCGACCTTTCAGGGATAGCTTCCTCTCCGCCCATTTCTGGGTGAGAGAAGCCACCCTGCTCGTCACCTCGTCCCAGTTTTTGTCCGTCTGGAGGTCCGGACCGAACCAGACCCCTAGCAATTTAACCGGTCCGTCCGTCCAGCGCCCGACGACGCTGTTGGACGGCATGGACCTGCCTCTCCAGGTGCCGAGCTGCAGGCCCACTGACTTTTCCTGGTTGATCATTGCTCCTGTCACCGCTTCGTATTCTCTTAGTGTAGTGCCGATCGCCTCGATGTGTTTGGCGTTCGACACCACTACGGTGACATCGTCCGCATATGCTGACACGGATCTTCCGCATCCTAGTTCGCGCGGGACTCCCCTCAACGTCTCCAGTTTGTGCAGTAATGGCTCGAGAGTCAATACGTACAAGAGGGACGAGAGGGGACATCCTTGGCGGACCGAGCGCATGATGTTGAACGGTTCCGACAGGTGACCGTTCACTCTCACCACAGAGCAGATGTCGCTGTGCATGGCAGCGATCCAGCCTCTGAAGACGGGCCCAAAGCCAGCCGCCCTCAGGACTGCCGCTAGGTAACGATGGTCGACCCTATCGAAAGCTTTCGACTGATCTAAATTGATCAAGGACCCACCCGTGCCAGGTTCCCTAGCTACCCTCTCTACGATGTATCGCATGAGGTGGAGGTTGTCGTGGATGGATCTGTCGGGAATGGCGCATGTCTGCGCCTCTCCCACCAGACCACCAACGACAAGCGCCAACCTCTTTGCTAGCACCTTGGCCAAAATCTTAAACTCTGTGTTTAGCAGAGTTATGGGCCGGAAATTGTCTATGTTATCCCCCTTGTTCGGATCCTTTCTCAGCAGTGCCACCGCTCCTCGGCTCACAGAACTGGGAATTCTCCCGTTCTGTTGCCAGTTGCAGTAGACGTCCGCCAAGAGGCCTCCGAACAAGTCTGGCATCTGTACGTAAAGTTCATAGGGCAGACCATCCAAACCAGGCGATTTACCCATTGTGCAGCCAGTCATTGCCTCCCGTACTTCAGCGGCTGTTATCGGCTTTTCGCAACACCTCGCCTCAGTGGCCGAGAGCCGCGGCAGCCCGTCGAGGTAGACACTAAAGTCCATCCCTCTACCCGGCCCCCCGCTGCCCCCGAACAGCTGAGCGAAGTGTCGCTGAAAAGCTTCACACATTTGCCCGGGATCGAGTAGCATGCGCCCGTCGTGGTCCACCAAAGACCGGATCGTGGCTTTGTTGCCACGACGCGCCTCCGCCACTCGGGCCCATTGAACGGCTTTCGTCCCCTCGTGTCTGAGAGCACGCACCCTAGCTCTGACAACGCAGCCTTCGTGCTTTGCATTGAAGAATTGGTCAAGGGCCAATTTCGCCGCAAGCACGTCGGTCGCAATGCCTTTGCTAAGCGCCTCGTCTAATTTTCTAACTAGTTCTCCCTCTGCTCTATTTTTCTCTATTGCTAAAGCCTTACTAAACCTAATCGATTCTATTCTAATCGCTCTTTTCAGAGCAAACCACCACTTGTTGTTGACGATGGCCCCCGTCAACGCCCGCTTAACTAGTTCGCTAATCCGGTCTCTGTAGGCCTTGCGCGCTGGTAAGGACGCGTTTAGCTTCCAGTAGCCGGGTCCTCGTCTATGAAGCCTATCTAAGTCAAGCACACAGGTCACGAATTTGTGGTCCGTGTAGCTGACTATCTTGAATTGTGGACAGCCTATGCTAGACCTATCTATTTCCCTACAAAATACTCTATCTAGATATGATCTGGATGACCCTATGCGGTTTGTCCAAGTCCACATTGGCACATTCGGGAAATCCAATCGGTACCTGTCAGACAGTTCAAAACGCCTGAGCAGGTTGGTGAGGCTTTTGCACCCTCCACCCCTATCCGCTAATCCCACACAGTCCCAGCGTGCATCTAAGATGCCGTTCCAGTCGCCCACTAACACTAAAGAGCGGGACGTTCCAAGAAAGGTCTCCAGACGCCGGAAGAAATCAGGCCGCCCTGCTCCTGTCGGGGCATAGACGGCCACTAGCCTGAAAGATTGCCCGTCTCCGCTGGTCACGTCCAGCACCACCAGCTTACCCTCTGGGTCCAGGAAGATGGCCCGTATGGCGAGATCCAAACCTCTCCGAAAAAGTACAGCAACTCCTCCACCGGATCCAGGACGGCTGGGGGATGCGTACACATCGTAGCCGCCGAAGATCGGTGCGAAGGCCCGTGCTTCGGAGATTCTGGTCTCGCTGATGGCCACTACATCTATGTTTAGTGACCTGAGGTCGTTGAGCAGGTGACCCTGCTTCCATGACGACCCCAAGCCACGCGCATTTATGCTGCCTATTCTGAGTGAGGTCATGTTTAAAATAGAGTGGAAACGATGGGAAAGACCACTTACCGTATTTTTGGTAGAGGAGGGATGGTTTTTACATCCCTTTTCACTTGATCGTCTGGTGAAGGGACCGTTGAATCGTCCCTTCGGCTGGTCGTCGGCTCTTCTAAGAGAATGTCTGAATATACTCTTCGATTAATGGTTCCTCCTAGGTCCCTGAAATCACCAACTGCGTTGGGGAATTTCGTTTTAATGTTTGTGTATTGTTTCTGTGCTATTTTTAGCAGTCTTATGTTAGTTGGCGTTTTGATTGGTGCTGGTATTATGTAGTCCTGTTGTGAAATGTCTGTGTGTTCAATTATGTAAGTCATTAGTTTCTTGTTGTGTGTGTTTATTGCCGTGCATTTGTTTTTCTGGGGGTGGGGTGTGGTTCTGCTATTTTCTTGTCGTTGTTGCTGGGTGTGTGTGTTTTGTTGTTGTGTTTGCGATGTTGGTGCTTGTGGTGTTGAAGGTGTTGTTGGCGGTGGGGTTGTCGCCGGTGGTGATGGTGGTGCTGGTGTGGGTGGTGATGGTGTTGGTGGTGTTGCTGCTGTGGGTCTCTTTGCAGTAGACTTTACCCTTTTCTCATTTCTTTCCTCCCTTTTCAAAGGCGACGATGCGCTGCTTCTGCGTTTGTGCCTTCTTGAGACCTTTTGCCATCCCTCTCCCACCTCACACTCCATGTCTGATTCTGTAAGGTCGGGGAGGGGTACCAGCTCCACTCTTTCACTTGTTGTTGTTGGTGATGTTTGCACTGGAGTCTCTGTTGCAGCTGCATTTGGTATTGCTGTTGTTGTTGTTAATATTTCCACTGCTGCTGCTGTCTTTGATTTCCGTGGAGTGGGTATGGGTGCCACGGACCTATCGTTCCTGGTTGCCGCTTGTCCTGTTGCTGGTAGCCGTGGAACCGGATTCGGGAGGAGGGGGGTTTTCTCCTTTCTCAGGGTCTTCTCGTTGCAGAAGGCCCTGAGGTGAGTCTTCGATCCACAGCGAAAGCATTTCGGGCGTTTGCCCTCAACACTTATGGGCAGTTGAGTGCCGTTATCGAAGTCTATCACATCCGGGATAGCTTCGATGCACTCCTGGTTGGTTTGGATTAGCATCTCAATGGAGGAGCCGACCCAATCTTCTCTTACTTTTTTCTGTACTTGCAGTACAGTTGTTTTGTCCTCGATTCCGACGAGGACAGACGCGGCCAGCCAAGAAGGGGTCATTCCGGGGGGGACGTGGGTCAGTTTGACCCTCACAATTTTTTGCCCGCAGTAGGAGGGCACCAACACCATTTCCTCGCTCCTTAGGGTCACTACTGATTGGGCCTTTGCCTCCTGGGGTGTGGCAAAAAGTACGTCTACGGTGGCGTATTTTTTGCCTCGGGTGATGTGCGTTTTCCTCTGCCACACAGACCCCAAGGCTTTTTGTATTTGGGCCTCTGTGGCTCTTTCCACCCTACGGGATTTTGTACTTACTGTACGGTACGTGACCGTACAGTGCTCTTGGGTTTCGAAAAAATTTTTCGCTGCCTTGCAGATTGCTCGGTGTCCGTTCTTTGTCACCATCTTCTTCGCTTCCTCTAATTCCTCATTTGTTATGAGGATTGTTTCCAGGTTTTTCGCAATACCTGCAAATGAGATTGGTTTTTCTCTGCTGTTGTTGTTGTCGTCAGAGCTGCTGGTACTTTTGTTGTTGCTGCAGGTACTACGACTACTGCCTCCGCCGCTGTTGCTGTGGTTGTTGTTGGTGTTGCTGCTGCTAATGCTGTTGTTGTTTATGCTGCTGGTGATGCTGTTGCGGCTGCTACTGTTGTTTTCGTTGTCACTGTTGCTGTTGTTATTACGGCTGCTACTGCTATTATTCCTGACGTCAGACGAATGAACTGGGTTTTCGTATTTCCCGCACACCTGTTTCGTCGCTGTCGTCGTCGTCGTGGAGAAACCTTGCACGCTTTGCACGAGACTTTTCTTTTCTTTCGTCACTTGCGAAAGAGAAGGGAGGGAGAGAGACACATTTAAAGAAGGGAGGGAGAGAGACAATCTTCTCTCTGCTGTAGTGATGATTGAGGAAGAAGAAGACGGAATGAGTGGGAGTGACGTATGAAATTTTTTTTTCGTAGCCATGTTGTTTTTTGTTTAAAATGAAATTTTGGGTACAAAACCCCAATAACTGGTTATTTAACCCCGAAGGGCCAAATAACGGACAGAAAGACCCCTCTCACGAGGAGGAGGGTGTCTTTATCAACAATTTGGTTCAAGTTTTAAACAATTTACAATTGTTTTAACGGTTAAAAATTACTATACCTTACAGAGCCGAGCCTCCGTCAACCATGGCATTCAATAATAATAATAATAATAATAATAATAATAACAAAAAAGAAATGAAGGAATTGATAAGATCTGAATACATTCGGAGAGTAAGGAGCGTATTAAAGTCACACCTGAATAGTAGGAATGCCATAAGTGCAGTAAATTCCTGAGCTGTGTCTATTATTAGGTACAGTGCGGGAATTCTGAGATGGAATGTTGCTGAACAAAAAGAAATGGATAGGAAGACTAGGAAGATATTGACTATCTACAACATGTTCCACAAGAGGAGTGATGTCGATAGACTCTACTTAAGGAGATCTGAAGGTGGAAGAGTTATTATCAGCATAGAGGACTGTGTTCAGATGGAGAAAAACAACCTACACAAATACGTGACTGATAGTAAGGAGCCAATGCTCAGAACTGTACTGAAGGAGAGGAAAATAGACCAGGAGATGTCCAGGGAGGAAATAACAACAAGGAGAAAGAGCAGCCTTCATGAAAAATCCCTTCATAGTACCTTCTTTGAGAAAACTGAATTAAGAGATCCACAGACATGGAACTGGTTGAAAAGAGGAGACCTTAAAAAGGCTACAGAAGAAATGCTAATGGCTGCGCAAGAGCAGGCCCTCAAAACGAAGTGGTTAAAACACCATATTTACAAGGAGAAGGCTATCCCACTGTGCAGGATCTGTGGAGAGAGAGAGGAGATTGTGGCTCACATTGTATCCGAGTGTAAACACCTAACCCAGACTCACTATAAGGGCTGGAGACATGATGTGATGAGCAGCGTGATCCACTGGCACCTATGCAAAGTAAACAATTTACCACATTCTGAGAAGTGGTATGAGCATTATCCAGAGTCGGTGATAGAAAACGATCAGGTGAAGTTGCTGTGGGATTTTAGGATACAGACGGACAAGAAACTGGAATACAATAGACCTGACCTGGTGGTTTTGGACAAAGAAAAAAGATCGTGCCTGATTGTGGATGTGGCCTGCCCATTCGACACGAGAGTGCAAGAGAAGGAGAGGGAGAAAATTAACCGATACCAGGACTTAAAGTGGGAGGTAAAAAGGATTTGGAACTGCCATGAAGTCAAAGTGGTCCCGATTGTCATAGGCGCACTAGGTACTATCTCAAAAAGTTTCCAGAGATGTTTAAAGAAAATTGGCCCCGCCACGCTTTTTGGAACGCTTCAAAAGACATGCTTGCTGGGAACAGCAAGAACCCTCCGATACGTCCTGAATATCTGAGGCTCCAGGTAGTGGCTTGATATTCATTTCAACAAACTTTCCAGTTAACTAACATCAATGACTGAGACTCAAAGAATAATAATAATAATAATAATAATAATAATAATAATAATAATAATAATAATAATAATAATAATAATAATAATAATAAAACAAACAACAAAACCAAAGCAGCACAGCAACAACAGCAAAAAACGAGAAAAACAAACAGAGAAAAACAAAAACAAAAAAAGAAACCCAAAAACGTAAAGAAAATAAGAATGAAGAGAGAAGCAGGCGGACGGACAGAGAAGAGGGGGGAAAAAGTAAAACTTAAAAAACAAAAACTAAGTCAGACATTCGAATACTACATTAAAATGAAACTTATGCTTATTCATTTTTGGGGCCCTTTCTGCCCGTGTGTTTGTTTGTTTATGTGTGTTCGTATACAGCGTGGTGATAATGCCACACAAGGGCCAAGTGGGATGGCGGATCCACAGATGGCTATGTAAACATACATTCGCCAATCCTCGATAAGAGTGTTTAAATATCGAACATAAACAGTTCGAATAACGGTGAAATGGAGACTAGAACGTCATGTGACAGACTCTCACCCAACAGGTGCCCCCTGGCTCAGCAGCAGGAACCTGACTGTCATCCAAATACTGCTGATGTTGGAGGAAGAAGAAGAAGGAAAGGGGCCAGAACCAACTGGACGAAAGAATTGAATAGAACTGTTATGCAATGCTACCTGAAAAGTAACCCCAAGGAGAGGGGCTACAGGAGACGGATGCATAACATCTGGAACGAGATTGGTTTATTTAAATTAGATGAACAAAAATTGGCCGGGCAGGCTCGGGTAATAAGAACTAATGGGTGGATAAGCGAGCTGGAACTGGAGGAACTGAGCAGAGAGAATGGCTTGGAGATGGCGGGTGTAGTATGCCAGACAAGCGAGCCGGTGGGAAATGAAGGTGAGGAGGTCCTGAGAACGGAGGAACCACCCGAAGCAGACAATGATCTGAATACTGAGATAAATAATACCTGGAACAGAGATACGGCCACTGAGGAGATGAATGCTGACGGGCTAGGACAAGATTCGGTTGACATCCTAAATCTAGTGGTAGATGAATTGAACAATGATAGTGGGAGACCTATGAACCTAAGATTTGTAGACAGGAAAAAGTTAAAAGAAACAACAGCTAAGGTAAACAAAGTCATCCCATACCATGAGGCGAGGAGTCTTCACCAGTGCAACAATATCCTCAAAGCAACAGCAAATACGGTGAGGAAACTACTTGGTATAAAAGCGAGAGGAAACAACAGACAAGAAAGAGCAGAGCCGTGGTGGAAGAAGCGACTGAGTGGGCAAATCGGGGAAATGAGAAATGACATAGGAAAGCTTGAGTCACTACTGAATGGGACACTAAAAAACATAGGCACTAAAAATAGACTGGAAATAAAATACAAAACTAGGAGTAAAAAGCTAAATATTATCATAGAGGAATTGAAGCAACGCATTGTAGCAAAGAGTGCCAAAATCAGGCGATACGAGAACAGAGTCAGTCAGTATAAACAGAACCGCATGTTCGACAACAACCAGAAGATGCTGTTTGGACAGCTTGAGGGGAAAGAAAGAGGCAACGACTTGATCCCTGGGGCGGAACAAGCTAAAACATTCTGGAGAGGAATATGGGAGCAGGATGTTAGACACAATGCCCAGGCAGGGTGGATTGAGACAGTACAGAGGGAGATCGGTGAGAAGGCACAACAACAGACTGATTTGAGTATCACAGTTGAAACTCTTAAGGGGCAAGCCAAAAAACTAACCAACTGGAAATCACCAGGCCCAGATGGTGTGCAGGGGTATTGGATTAAACATTTAACATCCCTCCACCCGAAGCTGACGGCCATGTTCAATGACTGCTTGGTGTCGGGTGAGGTGCCAGAGTGGTTGACAAAAGGTACCACAGTTCTGATAATGAAAGACTGAATCAAGGGTAATGATGTTACCAACTATAGACCTATCACATGTCTGCCCGTAATGTGGAAACTGTTGACGAGCATTGTGTCTGAGGAAATCTACCATCATCTCCACACAAACAACTTGTTACCGGACGAACAGAAAGGATGCCGAAAGAAGTCACGTGGTACAAAGGACCAGTTGCTTATTGATAAGATGGTAATGGGGAATTGCAGGAGGAGACACACTGATCTTGCCATGGGATGGATAGACTACAGAAAGGCATTTGACATGGTGCCTCATTCCTGGATCACCAAAAGCCTGGAGGTCTTCAGGGTGGCAGATCACATCAGACAGTTGCTGGGCAGGAGTATGGGGTCCTGGGAGACAGAGTTGACATCAACTGGAGTATCCTTGGGAAGCGTGAAGATCAAGAGAGGTATCTTCCAGGGAGATAGCCTGTCCCCTCTGTTGTTTGTCCTTGCCCTGATGCCCTTGACCATTATGCTGCGAAAAGTGAGAGCAGGATACAAGTTGGCAAGGGGAGAGCTTACCATCAATCACCTCCTCTTCATGGACGATCTTAAGCTCTTCGGGAAAAGTGAGAAGGAGTTGGATGTGCTTGTTGACACTGTCCGTATTTTCAGCAGTGATATATGTATGCAGTTTGGTATTGGTAAATGTGGAGTCATTGTGATGAAGAGGGGTAGGTTGAGCAGAAGTAACGGGATCCAGATACCAACAGGTGAGATGATAAAGGAAATTGACTCTGAGGAAGGATACAAGTATTTGGGCGTTCTGGAGGCTGATGGCATAAAGAACAAAAAAATGAAGGAATTGTTAAGAACTGAATACATTCGGAGAGTAAGGAGCGTATTGAAGTCACATCTGAACAGCAGAAATGCCATAAGCGCAGTAAATTCCCGAGCTGTGTCTATTATTAGGTACAGTGCGGGAATTCTGAGATGGAATGTTGCTGAACAAAAAGAAATGGATAGGAAGACTAGGAAGCTATTGACTATCTACAACATGTTCCACAAGAGGAGTGATGTCGATAGACTCTACCTCAGGAGATCTGAGGGTGGAAGAGGTCTTATCAGCATAGAGGACTGTGTTCAGATGGAGAAAAACAACCTATACAAATACGTGACCTATAGTAAGGAGCCAATGCTCAGAACTGTACTGAAGGAGGGGACAGTAGGCCAGGGGATGTCCAAGGAGGAAATAACATCAAGGAGGAAGAGCAGCCTTAAGGGAAAATCCCTTCATAGTACCTTCTTTGAGAAAACTGAATTTAGAGATCCACAGACATGGAACTGGTTGAGAAGAGGAGACCTCAAAAAGGCTACAGAAGGAATGCTAATGGCTGCGCAGGAGCAGGCCCTCAAAACGAAGTGGTTGAAGCACCATATCTACAAGGAGGAGGCTAGCCCACTGTGCAGGATCTGTGGAGAGAGAGAGGAGACTGTGGCTCACATTGTGTCCGAGTGTAAACACCTAGCCCAGACCCACTATAAGGGCTGGAGACACGATGTGATGGGCAGGGTGATCCACTGGCACCTGTGCAAAGTAAACAATCTACCACATTCTGAGAAATGGTATGAGCATAGGCCAGAGGCGGTGATGGAGAACAGTCAGGTGAAGGTGCTGTGGGATTTTAGGATACAGACGGACAAAAAACTGGAACACAATAGACCTGACCTGGTGGTTGTGGACAAAGAAAAAAGATCGTGCCTGATTGTGGATGTGGCCTGCCCGTTCGACACGAGAGTGCAAGAGAAGGAGAGGGAGAAAATTAACCGATACCAGGACCTAAAGTGGGAGGTGAAAAGGATTTGGAATTGCCATGAAGTCAAAGTGATCCCGATTGTCATAGGCGCACTGGGGACTATCTCCAAAGGTTTCCAGGGATGGTTAAAGAAAATCGGCCCCTTCACGCTTTTTGGAACGCTTCAAAAGGCATGCTTGCTTGGAACAGCAAGAACCCTCCGATACGTCCTGAATATCTGAGGCTGCAGGTAGTGGCTTGATATTCAATCCAACGGACTTTCCAGTTAACCAACATCAATGACTGAGATTCAAGGAATAACAATAACAATAATAACAATAATAATAATAATAATAATAATGATAATGAAAGACCGAATCAATGGTAATGATGTTACCAACTATAGACCTATCACATGTCTGCCCGTAATGTGGAAACTGTTGACGAGCATTGTGTCTGAGGAAATCTACCATCACCTCCACACAAACAACTTGTTACCGGACGAACAGAAAGGATGCCGAAAGAAGTCACGTGGTACAAAGGACCAGTTACTTATTGATAAGATTGTAATGGGGAATTGCAGGAGGAGACACACTGATCTTGCCATGGGATGGATAGACTACATAAAGGCATTTGACATGGTGCCTCATTCTTGGATCACCAAAAGCCTGGAGATCTTCAGGGTGGCAGATAACATCAGACAGTTGCTGGGCAGGAGTATGGGGTCCTGGGAGACAGAGTTGACATCAACAGGAGTATCCTTGGGAAGCGTGAAGATCAAGAGAGGTATCTTCCAGGGAGATAGCCTGTCCCCTCTGTTGTTTGTCCTTGCCCTGATGCCCTTGACCATTATGCTGCGAAAAGTGAGAGCAGGATACAAGTTGGGAAAGGGAGAGCTTACCATCTATCACCTCCTCTTCATGGACGATCTTAAGCTCTTCGGGAAAAGTGAGAAGGAGTTGGATGTGCTTGTTGACACTGTCCGTATTTTCAGCAGTGATATATGTATGCAGTTTGGTATTAGTAAATGTGGAGTCATTGTGATGAGGAGGGGTAGGTTGAGGGATCCAGATACCAACAGGTGAGGTGATAAAGGAAATTGACTCCGAGGAAGGATACAAGTATTTGGGCGTTCTGGAGGCTGATGGCATAAAGAACAAAAAAATGAAGGAATTGTTAAGAACTGAATACATTCGGAGAATAAGGAGCGTATTGAAGTCATATCTGAACAGCAGAAATGCCATAAGCGCAGTAAATTCCCGAGCTGTGTCTATTATTAGGTACAGTGCGGGAATTCTGAGATGGAATGTTACTGTACAAAAAGAAATGGATAGGAAGACTAGGAAGCTATTGACTATCTACAACATGTTCCACAAGAGGAGTGATGTCGATAGACTCTACCTAAGGTGATCTGAGGGTGGAAGAGGTCTTATCAGCATAGAGGACTGTGTTCAGATGGAGAAAAACAACCTATACAAATACGTGACCTATAGTAAGGAGCCAATGCTCAGAACTGTTCTGAAGGAGGGGACAGTAGGCCAGGGGATGTCCAAGGAGGAAATAACATCAAGGAGGAAGAGCAGCCTTAAGGGAAAATCCCTTCATAGTACCTTCTTTGAGAAAACTGAATTTAGAGATCCACAGACATGGAACTGGTTGAGAAGAGGAGACCTCAAAAAGGCTACAGAAGGAATGCTAATGGCTGCGCAAGAGCAGGCCCTCAAAACGAAGTGGTTGAAGCACCATATTTACAAGGAGGAGGCTAGCCCACTGTGCAGGATCTGTGTAGAGAGAGAGGAGACTGTGGCTCACATTGTGTCCGAGTGTAAACACCTAGCCCAGACCCACTATAAGGGCTGGAGACACGATGTGATGGGCAGGGTGATCCACTGGCACCTATGCAAAGTAAACAATTTACCACATTCTGAGAAATGGTATGAGCATAGGCCAGAGGTGGTGATGGAGAACAATCAGGTGAAGGTGCTGTGAGATTTTAGGATACAGACGGACAAAAAACTGGAACACAATAGACCTGACATGGTGGTTGTGGACAAAGAAAAAAGATTGTGTCTGATTGTGGATGTGGCCTGCCCTTTCGACACGAGAGTGCAAGAGAAGGAGAGGGAGAAAATTAACCGATACCAGGACCTAAAGTGGGAGGTGAAAAGGATTTGGAACTTCCATGAAGTCAAAGTGATCCCGATTGTCATAGGCGCACTGGGGACTATCTCCAAAAGTTTCCAGGGATGGTTAAAGAAAATCGGCCCCTTCACGCTTTTTGGAACGCTTCAAAAGGCATGCTTGCTTGGAACAGCAAGAACCCTCCGATACGTCCTGAATATCTGAGGCTGCAGGTAGTGGCTTGATATTCATTCCAACGGACTTTCCAGTTAACCAACATCAATGACTGAGATTCAAGGAATAACAACAATAATAATAATAATAATAATAATAATAATAATAATAATAATAATAATAATAATAATAATAATAAGGAGCCAGAAAAGATACCATCATGGCTAGTTAACGGCATTACATTCCTGCTACCGAAGAATGATGAGACAAACAATCCCAAAAATTACAGACCGATAACCTGCTTGACCACAATGTATAAAATTTTAACATCAGTCCTAACTGAATACACATAAGACCACCTGATAACAAATGACCTATTTCCCATTGAGCAGAAAGGGTGTAAACGAGGCTCATATGGCTGTAAGGATCAGCTTCTGGTTAACAAAATGATACTGGAAGATTGTCATAATAGACACAAAAATCTATCGATTGCTTGGATAGATTATAAAAAAGCATTTGATAGTTTGCCACACAGTTGGATTGAAAAATGTTTAGAGATTTTCAAAATATCCCCCGTTATCAGGAGGTTTTTGTCATTCAGTATGAGGACATGGAGAACGACACTCCTTTTGAATAGTGAAACAAAATCACTGGAAGCTGGAGAAGTTAACATTAATTGTGGAATTTTTCAGGGTGACTCTTTATCACCGCTTTTATTCTGCATCGCACTTATACCATTAAGTAAAATGCTCAATGAAACAAAACATGGATATAGAGTCTATGACAAAACCATTAATCACCTGTTCTACATGGATGACCTGAAACTATTTGTAAAAAATGATGAACAATTGCAAGGGCTATTATCCTCTGTGAAGCAGTTCAGTGATGACATTAAAATGGAGTTTGGACTGGATAAATGCGCCAAAGCAACGTTCACCAGAGGAAAGCTGCTGAAGAGTTCAGACATTAATCTTGATCGGGGGAACGTGATAAGAGAGCTTGATCAAGAACAAACTTACAAATATCTAGGTGTTTGTGAAGGAGACGGAATCAAGCACTCGACAATGAGGGAAAGGATAAGGAAGGAATGTTACCGCAGAGTCAGAGCAATCTTAAGAACGGAATTGAATGCAAGGAATAGGATCGATGCCATAAACACGCTTGCCATACCAGTAGTAACCTACAGTTACAATGTCATCAACTGGTCAAGCACAGAGATCCGTAGGCTCGATACAAAAATCCGAAAATTATTAACCATGCACAGAATGCATCACCCTAAGGCAGACATAGATAGAATATATCTCCCTAGGAAAGAAGGAGGACGTGGGTTAATCCAGTTAGACATTGCGTTGAAAACTGCAACAATTGGATTATCCACATATCTAAGGGAATCACATGATTGGATGATCAAACTCGTTTTGAAACACGAAAGCACCAAAAGATCATATTCCATTACAAAAGATGCACAAAGATACAGTAATGGACTACAAATTTCAGAAGTCCCATTTACTGCTGAAATGGAAAACACAGAAAAAGCAAAGCAGGTAAAAGTAACTGCAAAGAAAGAACTGCTACAGAAACTGGCTAAGAAATGGCAAGAAAAGCCTCTGTGTGGAAAATACCCAGAGCGAGCTAACAATCCTGATGTTGACAAAACTTTAACCCATCAGTGGTTGGCATCCTCTGGACTGAAATCGGAGACTGAAGGACTGATTATATCCGCACAAGATCAGTGTCTGCCAACAAAAAATTACCAAGCCAACATGATAAAAAATGGGTGCAGCCCATTATGCCGTGTATGCAAAAAACAACCAGAGACCATTGACCATATAATTTCAATGTGCAGTCCTATAGCTCCAACCGAATACCTAAACAGGCATGACAGAGCTGCACAATACATACATTGGATAATGTGCAAGCATTTTGACCTGCCCCATCAAAAGAATTGGTGGGAGCATCAACCACCTCCCATACTTGAAAAAGATCACATCTCAATCTTGTGGAACTTTAGCATCCAAACAGACCGAAAAATAGATGCAAATAGACCTGATATAATATTGAAGGACTTTCAAAGGAGGGTATGCCTGCTAATTGATATGTCTGTTCCAATAGGCAAGAATGTATCTATAAAAACATTTGAAAAATTGAGCAAGTATAAGGACCTGGAGATAGAAATTGGAAAAATGTGGAAATTGAGAACTAAAACAATACCAGTGGTTGTAGGCGCTCTGGGAATGATACCTAAGGGGTCTAACGACTACTTATCGCAAATCCCAGGAAACCCGCGTATAGGAGAAATACAAAAGATAGTACTAATGGGAACTGCCCATATACTAAGGAAGATCCTGTCAATATAAGTACATCACAAGTCTAAACACTAAGGATGCATGTGTGAATATGTGTGTTCTTTCTTGAACATGGCGGACCTTGTTGTCTCTTGAGGTCACTGGTTGTGACTTGGTGATAACTCGTATAAACATAAAGCAAGATAAATGCAAATAATAATAATAATAATAAGTTAAAAGTAAAAAGTAATTCAAACAAACTGGCGCGAAAGCTGATGTGCTTATTCACGTGACTGCATCAGCCAACCGAACTTCATTCATATATGAAAAAACAACGAGAGCATGCTCACGATGAAACTCCAAATGAATAAGGGAAGAAGACGCACGAGGTGGTAGAAGGTCATGAAATCGCTCCCGTAAGTTTTTGATTTTTAACATATTTAAATCAATTGTGAAATAACAATTTTTAGTACAAATGTTGCATAATCAACCGAATGAAGTCCCATAAAATTTCGGATCCATATTATATTGTTATATCGCTCAAATATTCAATTTTGTATTATATATTTTGTATTCAAAAAAAAGAAGATGGTTATAAATGGAAGAAAACACCCTCTGTCTACACTATATAGAACAGCCAAATAACAGCAATTTCACCAACACCAGAAAGTTGATACACCACCACCACCATCAATCCCGGCATGATAATAATAATTACTATTATTATTGTCTGAAATTTTAACAAAATGTTTAATTCCAATTTTACGGGAATATGTCAACACAATATATATTAAACATACGAACACAAACTCATAGATACTACATATCACAAAACCCAGTAACCACAAAGCCACCGCCGCCACCACCCCATCCATCATCTTGCTACCACTATCCCATCACCGCCGCCACCACTCCTTCATTGCTACCACCACTATTCCCCTGTTAACTTGAGAGAGAAAGGGGAAGGTGGCGGTATCACTAGACAAGGGAGAGGCTAGCAAAAGATATAAATAGATTGACTTAGTGACCTGGCCACCGGCCAAACGTCAACATCAACAACTATGGGACTGCTAGCTTACCCCTTCCTCACCAACAATATAAAAAGCCCCGGCACCACCACTGACATAGCCAACAACAATGACAGGCAACTACAGCAAAAAGTATATTATATTATTGTAATGCACTGGGTGATTGCTGGCCTTGTGCCTGAAGTGGAGACAATTATTAATAATTTCATTCTTAAGCCACGCAATGCTCACATTAAGGAACCACTCATGATAATAACAATTTAAAAAAAACAACAAAAAGAAAACCCCGTGACCAAGAAATACCGGGATGGCGGCCGGCGGGGAATAGCCGTGTCTCTAGGGGAGAACGGCCCCTCTAGTCTTGGTTGACACTCGTTCTAGAAGTGGTAACACGAAATGATTACCCCTTGGCGGATAAGGATAAAACGCGACAAAATAAAGTAAATGTCTAATGATAAAATCCTCATACCGGATCGGCCGTCACCCGGGTAAAAAAGGGCCGCGTCCCTCAGAGAGGAACCAGACTGGGGTCGAAAAATCAGCTAATGGTTCAAACCTTCCCATCACTTCGGAGCTGGAGACCTCCCATAACCGGAATAATCCTACAGTTGGCCCTCCATGCTCACCACCAAGAAATCCAAAGAAAAAGAGAGAAAAATGGTCAAGGGAAGATAATAAAGAAGTCCTTGAGGCTTTCTACACTGCCATGTACTACCCATCAAATACATCAAATACAGAACAGACATATATCAACTGGAAAAAGAAATATCCCGAAAACAGAGGCTATATTGACAGTAACAAACTAGCCAATATACGAAGAAATATTGTAAGAAAAAAGTTACTAACTGATATAGAAATTGATCAGATCAAGCTATTAGCACAAAGTCAGCGAAGGAAAAATGAAACATGTGTCAGTGAAAACGAGGTAAACTGTAACACTTCGAACCCCAGGGTTGGGGCGGAATCACTGGCAACAGAACAAATTAAAGAAAGGATCGAAAAAGTGGAGGGAGTGCATGCTCAGGATGAAACTCCAAATGAAAATAATGAGATCGTAAATGATAAAGAAATGAATGAGAATGAACTTGCCAACTTGAAGGATGAAATTATGATCGAATGGATGAAAATGAAAGAATCTGACATGAGGCAACGAGACACCCTCCCTAAGATCCAGAACTCCAAACAGAACCAAAAGATAATACACAAGACTAACATAATTCTCAAAAACATTATCATCACAAACAAACTAAACATTACTGATTTAAATCATCTCTATTATGCATCGGCTAAAGTCACCACTCACTTATGTGGAGTGAAGATGAAAAAACAAAGGAATTCCCACAAGAAATCTACTTGGCAAGAGAACATCAATCGCCAAATCAACCTTCTCCGATCTGACATAGAAATTTTAACAAACTATAAAGTAGGTGAACTTGTTAAACAAACTAAACTTAGAAAATTGAAAAAAAAGTACAGTATAAAATCAACATGTGACATAGACATGCTAATAGAAATAATCAAGCAAAAAGTGTCGGCCAAAGCTGCTCGTATAAGGCGCTTTGAAAAACGATCTAGATTCTATAAGGACAATAATATGTTCAAAAACAACCAAAGAAACTTCTACAGAAAAATTGGTAAGTCAACAATAACTGCTAAATCAATACCAAGGAGGAAGTGCAAGAATTCTGGGAAAAGATCTGGGCCGAAGAAAAAGTTCATAACATACATGCCCCATGGATAGACAGACAAATGAAAGATACAGCTCACCTTGAGGAACAAATATGGGAAAATATAACAGTTGAACAGTTGCGCTTGGCTCTAAGAAAAACCAGCAAATGAAAATCCCCAGGAAAAGACAAAATACAAAATTTTGGATAAATGCCTTCACAGAGTCTCATGAGCTGTTAGCCCAACTTTACAATGAAATAGTTAAGGAGCCAGAAAGATACCATCATGGCTAGTTAACGGCATTACATTCCTGCTTCCGAAGAATGATGAGACAAACAATCCCAAAAATTACAGACCGATAACTTGCTTGACCACAATGTATAAAATTTTAACATCAGTCCTAACTGAATACACATATGACCACCTGATAACAAATGACCTATTTCCCATTGAGCAGAAAGGGTGTAAACGAGGCTCATATGGCTGTAAGGATCAGCTTCTGGTTAACAAAATGATACTGGAAGATTGTCATAATAGACACAAAAATCTATCGATTGCTTGGATAGATTATAAAAAAGCATTCGATAGTTTGCCACACAGTTGGATTGAAAAATGTTTAGAGATTTTCAAAATATCCTCTGGACTGAAATCGGAGACTGAAGGACTGATTATATCAGCACAAGATCAGTGTCTGCCAACAAAAAATTACCAAGCCAACATAATAAAAAATGGATGCAGCCCATTATGCCGTGTATGCAAAAAACAACCAGAGACGATTGACCATATAATTTCAATGTGCAGTCTTAAAGCTCCAACCGAATACCTAAACAGGCATGACAGAGCTGCACAATACATACATTGGATAATGTGTAAGCATTTTGACCTGCCCCATCAAAAGAATTGGTGGGAGCATCAACCACCTCCCATACTTGAAAAAGATCACATCTCAATCTTGTGGAACTTTAGCATCCAAACAGACCGACAAATAGATGCAAATAGACCTGATATAATATTGAAGGACTTTAAAAAGAGGGTATGCCTGCTAATTGATATGTCTGTTCCAATAGACAAGAATGTATCTATAAAAACATTTGAAAAATTGAGCAAGTATAAGGACCTGGAGATAGAAATTGGAAAAATGTGGAAATTTTGAACTAAAACAATACCAGTGGTTGTAGGCGCTCTAGGAATGATACCTAAGGGGTCTAATGATTACTTATCGCAGATCCCAGGAAACCCGCGTATAGGAGAAATACAAACGATAGTACTAATGGGAACTGCCCATATACTAAGGAAGATTCTGTCAATATAAGTACATCACAAGTCTAAACACTAAAGATGCATGTGTGAGTATGTATGTTCTTCCTTGAACATGGCGGACCTTGTTGTCTCTTTAGGTCACTGGTTGTGACTTGATGATAACTCGTATGAACATAAAGCAAGATAAATGCAACTGTAATAATAATAATAATAATAATAATAATGGTAATAACACTATTAATAATTATTAATTAATGCAATCGTGCAATGCCTGTGCGTGAAGAATATTTTTAAAGTGAGGAAAGACTGTGCACTGAGCCAATCCCACTCTCTGAGCGACAGTAGCTATAACCCGAAAAGAAGAAAAGATCAACATCATCGGTAACTACTGAGCCGCAGGTTTTATGTTGAAGTTAACCCAGTTTCCTGAGATGCACTCTCCTAGAAGAATGCCCTGACAAGGGCTAGGGGTCCTCCATTCCCAGTGATTTAACTGCGCGATCGGGTATCCAGCCCGATTATATCAATGTCCCCGCGCAGCATGAAAAAAACCTCACTTATTGACACGCATACCCCATCCTCACTCACACACACTCCCACACGCATACACCAACACTCATGCATACAAACAAACACACACACACCACTCACTTACACACACACACACACACACACACACACACATATATATATATATATATATATATATATATATATATATATATATATATATATATATATATATATATATATATACAGATATTATCGTCATTACTGATACAAGATTATGTCAACTGTTGACTTTCGAAAGAGTTCGTATAATTGAAGCCGTTCGTGTGTTACTGTTCAGTTTTATTATGATTGTAGACGCCATGCTTTCCAGCATAGTTACGTCCCATTACGATCTGAGTTCAATTCCCGCCGAGGTTGACTTTGCCTTTCATCCTTACGGGGTCGATAAAATAAAGGACCAGTAATGCACTGGGTAATTGCTGGCCTTGTGCCTAAAGTAGAAACAATTATTATGATTGTAGAGGGCGGTGGATTGGCAGTATTAATAGAGGGTCGGACGCCATGCTTTGCAGCAAAGAGTTACGGCGCTTTATGGTCTGTGTTCAAATCCCGCCGAGGTTAACTTTGCCTTTCATCCTTACGGGGTCGATAAAATAAAGTACCAGTAATGTACTGGTTAATTGATGGCCTTGTGCCAAAAGTAGTAACAATTATTATGATTGCTTTACAGCAAATCATAATAATTGGTCGTCTACGTTCCGAGCTCAAATCCCGCCGAGGTCAATCTTGCCTGTCATCCCAATGGAGTCGATAAAACAAAGCGATGGCCCTATCACTGGTGATGGTGGTGGTGGTGGTGGATGGTGATGGTGGTGGCAGTTGATGTTGTTGTTTGGCGTCATTTAAATTTTTTTATCGTTGTAAATGTTGGTGTTGTCCCTCTTAATGTTGGTGTTCATTTCATTTTGATGCTGTTGTTGCTGTAGACATTGGTGCCGGGGTTGTTGTTGTTGTAGATGTTGGGGTTGAAACTTTGTCGTTTTTACTGAGTGATATATATATATATATATATACACATACATATATATATATACACACACACACATAGTAGAGAGTTTGGCAACAGGTCAGTGACCTTAGTCTAGATAGGGTAATGACTTGTGTAAATGTAAATGTGGTGGTGGGGAAAGAGTGTAGACGTTATTGTGGTGGCGGGGGCAGTGAGATGTATCTAGTTCATTTGTCCATTTTCTTCTTTCAAAATTTGAATTTTAAATTTAGCTATGTTACATTATATTGTAAGTAAATGTAAAAGGTAAAATGTAAATAAAGATTGCTCTGGGAAAATATAAGAGAATATTTGTGTAACTTGAACAACTTCTGTCAGGATATTTCCCGATTCTAGTGAGCAAACATTGTGTTGTATTTTGATGTTTCAGAATGCAAAAATTAATCAAAACTTACTCCACGAAAAGACAGCGTGTATACATACATACATACATACATACATACATACATACATACATACATACATACATACATACATACATACATACATACATACATAGAATGGTTGACATTAGCACAAACATTACTGGTCCCCAAGAACAAAGTCACCCACTTGGCAAAAAACTACCGATCCATTGCATGCCAGAACCTGATGTATAGGATGTATACAGCCTGCCTGAACCTATTCCTCCAAGATCACTGTGAAAATCACAGATGAACAAACAGCTGGAAAGAAAGGGGTTTGGGGATGTGCTGAACAACTCCTAATCAACAAAACTGCGATGTCGGATGTCGGATGGCTACAGTCTGGCTGGACTACAGGAAAGCTTTCGCTTCTGTTCCCCACTCTTGGATGATAGAGGCCCTCCAAATTGCTAAAGTCCCAGACATTATTGTCAGATCCATAGAGAGGCTGTCTTCTTCTTGGGTTACTATCCTAAGGTTAAAGACAGAGAGGGAGAACTCTATTTTCACTGATAAAATAAAATATTGCAGGGGTATATTTCAGGGGGACAGACTCTCTGTGATATTATTCATCTTGTCATTAAACCACTTGTCCTTTCTGCTCAAGAAATGTGAAGGATACATCATTGGCTCACAGGAGGACAGAAATAAGAACCTAACCCATAATTACTTTGTGGACGATCTGAAACTCTATGCCAAGAACATGGATGGGATGAAGAAAAATATTGGATATATCAAAGGACGTAGGAATGGAGTTTGGCCAAGATAAATGCTCATACATGACTGTAAAGCGGGGAAAAACAACAACCCAATCTATAAACATTGTCATCAATGGCCTAATTGTTTCACCGATATCTGATGAGGACTGCTACAGATACCTAGGGATAGATGAGAACAAATGCTTGTAGCGAAATCCTATTTCTTTTTTATCATAAGTCTTATGCAGCTTCATATGCAAATGAGATTAATCACCTCATTTACACCGACGAGAAAAGTATATATTCTCGCCTGTGTTCTAGTCCATCAGTCGCAAGCGGTGGGAGGGACCATCCTGACGAAGGCCAGTTAAGCCTGAAATGCATATACGGTGGTCCCCCTTGCTTCTGCTGGACATCACCAGAGGGCGTTACCCCCCCCCCCCCCCCCCCCCGGTGTTTGCATAGCTACGGCTTCCTAAAACCGTATTTCTTCGGAGATACGAAATATTTATACATATTGTATAAAGCTATGCTTGAAGCGAAATCCTATTTCTTTTATATATATATATATATATATATATATATACATTCACATCCTTTTCTAACTGAATAACCTTGTTTCCCACCAACACGAAACGACCAGTGGTTATTTCTGGCAATTTGAGGGGAAAAAAATGGGTTAGATATGAAGGGTTTAGAGGGTTAAAGGGTTGTTACAGTGAGCGGGTAAGAATTTTGTGTGTGGTATGTGAAGGGAGGAGCAACATTTTTGGCATCAGTAAACTGATACATTTACGTAGTCAATTTTTCTACCCCACTTTTTTTGTCGCGAACCAAGTTTCACCCCCCATCTTCTACGATCCTTAATTGTCATACAGCTAGGGAACCGCCACAGACACCAACAGCACCAGCAAATGTTATGTCACTCACATTCTTCTCCGTCACCGAATACACTATTACCAACAGGTCACTTTCCCCCACCCTCTCCACTACTGAAGCTTTCGCCATTTCCACCCACACCATACCCCAAGGTAGACAAAAGATCTTCTTAATGACAACCAATACCACCATCACTACCACCTTTAACACTGGCCCCATTATTTATACCCTTAACTCTCATTATTGTTGTTGTTGTTGTTATTATTATTGTTGTTGTTTTTTTTTTCCTTTTCCTTCAGTATTGTCTCTGATATATGCCGAGTGTCTTCCTGACACATATATACACACATATACATATATACACACATATATACATACACATACATATATATACACACACACATACACACATATACTTACGCACATGTATATATACATATACATGCACACACACACACATATATATATACACACACACACATGTACACATACATATATACTCACACAAACATACACATGTACATACACATGTACATACACATACATATATATAAATAATAGATATCCATGCACGCACGCCCAAACACACACATGCATACATACAAGCAAAGATATAATTCTTACAGAGATAGTGCTCTTCTCACACACACACATCTACATCCACACTTTGATGCAAATTGCTCTTGACCTTTTGCTATTGCCATTAATTTGATGTGCTTAGCAGCATCAATTGCAACAGTTTCCTCAGTCTGTCCAACAGATGGAATGAAGCTTCTGTCTTCTCTCATGTTTTTCAACACGTTTCAGCATACAGTCGTTTGTTGTTTCAATGTATTTGGCCAGTCCAATAGTGGTGGTCTTGTCGGTAAGTTCACGGCCACATCTGATTTCGGGAGGTGCATCCTATTACAAGTCTTATGGATTTTGGTGTCGATTCTTTTAATTTCACTTATATTCCAGTTCAACACACCAAAGCTATAAGTGACAACTGGAACGGCCAAGAAATTTAGGGCCAACACCTTGTTAGCATTTAGTTCTGATTTCAGAACTGCGCGTACTCTCCTGTAATATTCCTTCCTTATCCTCTCTTTCATTCTTGCATGCTGTATGCCAGAGCCCTCATTAATCCCTAAGTATTTATAGGTTTGTTCTTGCTCAAGTTCTTTTATGACTGTTTCAGCATCTATTTCAACTGAGTTTGAGTTGACAAGCTTCACCTTCTTGACAGTGGCTTTGGCACACTTATCAAGTTCAGACTCCATCTTCATGTCATCACTAAATGTTTTTACTGTCAGCAAAAGACCTTCCAGCTCATCATTGTCTTTGCAATATGACTTTAAATCCTCCATATAAAATAGGTAGCTTATTTTCTTGTTGTCAATTTTGTAACAGTACCCTGTTCTATTAAGTTCGGATGTAAAGCTATGTAAAAAAATAATAGAGAAGTGAATCATCTTGGAATATGCCACAGTTGATGTTTATATTCTTAGAACTTAGTACTCCATTGGAATGAAATAATTGGAGAGTTTTGTTCCACAATGACATTTTGTGTTTCAAGAAGTTTGAAATCGTAGGTGAGATTTTGAAGATGTCCAGTGATTTCAGAATCCATGAGTGCGGTATTCTGTCAAAAGCTTTTTTGTATTCGATCCATGCAGAACTGAGATTTCTGTGTTTATTATGACAGTTCTCAAGGATCATACGATTAATCAAGAGTAGATCTTTACAATCACATGAACCTCGTCGGCACCCTTTTTGTTCAATGGGGAAAATATTGCTCTCCTACAAATACTCGTGTGCTTTCTCCATGAGAATAGAGGTTAATAGCTTATAAGTGGTGGACAAGCAGATTATAGACCGATATCATTTTGGATCCTTAGTTTCATTGTTCTTTAGGAGAAGGTAAGTAATGCCACTTGCTATCCAGTCAGCTGTATTTTTTGGATCTTAATTCATAATTCTGTTGAACAGCTTGAGTAATATATTGTGAGTGTACGGGAGTGAGGAAAGCCAGAAATTTGCCACCCTATCTCTACCAGGAGATTTCCACTCATGGGTTTTATTGAGTGCTGTCCTTAATTCTGCTATAGAGATGTCTTACCATGCCTGTTCTTGTAAATTTGTGTAGGATTTTTCCAAGCGACTAATCCAATCTACATTAGCATTATATGACTTCTCATCACTCCAAATCTTTCTACAAAAGTTTTCAATTTCTTCTATGGATAGGGGGGGGGGGGGGGTCTTCAATAGTTATTTTCTCCGTTCTTATTTCTTTATAAAATGACTTGGCATTCGATGACAACAACTTATTTTACATGTAGAAGTTGTTTCGTTTCTCAATCTACTTGGGCTTTTACTTGGACTTTTTGTTTCAGGGTTTCCTTTGTTATTAGTACTTCTATAGAAGAAAGTCCATATTTTCTCTTTAGCTTTCTTCCCTTCCTGGAACTTAGATCTATTCCAGCAATTAGCTTATTCAGTAAAGATATTTCTCCTCTCATTAGGTCAATCTCCTTTTCAATTCTACTCCTCCAAATTGGTTTATTTTTCAAATTAGACTATCTTTGTTGTTCTGGTGGTAAGCAACTTGTTTTAATTACTCTATAGCAGATGCATAAATGATTTCATTTAACTCAGTAAGATCAGGTTCTAATTCTTCTATGATTTCTTTTTTTTATTTTGGATTGTATTTGGGAATTTTTGAAGTGGTTCTCTCATTTATACTAGCACATTTATTATTATTATTATTATTATTATTATCATCATCGTCGTCATTGTTATTATTCCAGCGCTGATATTAAGTTCCTGTCAACACATAAGATAGATTTCAATATAAATACTGTTGGGTGTCTGTGGTATGACATGCTGGCTCCTTTAGTGGAGGGAAGATGAAGTTCTCAACGTACTACAAAACTTAACCCCAACTCTAAACAAGACATTCCCTTTTTATTTATATATTTTTTTATAATGTTGTTCCCTAAAATATTTTAAAGTTCTGTTTCCTTTCTGTTTATTTTATTATTTTATTCATTTTTTTAAAATTATGTACGTATTTCTTTAATCTATGGCAAAAATGTTGTAGCTTTTTTTACCGTCTCAGGACTAATTAGTGACAATTTATTATCCTTCAAAGACTTTCACCCTCAATATACACAAAACCAGAATAAACAATGGCCATGACATCTCCAAACTTTTAATGATTTGTTTATTTACTTATTATACCTAACAAACGAAATGGCTGAATTGGTAAGTTTTTTAACTCTAATTTTTACTTGATTCTTGTGAATTCGAATTTTGAAGCAGTATTTCATCAATATTAGCATGCATCTCTCGGTTCGATGATTTGATTCCATTGAAATGAACTATGTATAAGGCTGTGTAAGCCTGTTTTGGGCATATAGAACTTTCTATTTGGTTAAATGCAAACTGTGGTGCACGTGATTCCAAGGATTTTCGTTGTTTAACTACCAGAGATACATATATGTACGAAGAATTAGAAGAAGGGACGCGTTCAGTAGAAGCTCCGCTGACACCCAGGACATGGAAATGACAGCGCAGCTGGATCCATGATTTCTCGTTTTCTGTTCCCTTACTGCCAAAGAAACTTATTTATGCGGGAATAATTGCAGGAGGGAACGTTTCCTGTACGAACTCCGAGGTGGCGATATAAATATCAACTAAAGTGTCCTTTCAAGTTTTAATATCGATGGTTCTTCGTGGACGGTTGACACATCATAATGTCCGACTAATGGATAAAAGGTCATGCGGAACATGACTCGTTTGAAAGCAGTATTTGAACGTGCTTAATATTCAGTGGATTAGCAGAGTCGTTGGGGCACAAGGTTTTTCGGCTCACTGCACTCTCAGCTCAAATGTTCCTTTCGAGTTCGATAGAAAAGAGTACTAGTGCATGGATGATGGATAGGAGACTGATTAAAGAGATTGATATGATGCTTTGCCGTACTTGATCTGGGTATGAGTTTAAATCTCATCTTTTTGTTCCAGGAGTTGTGACCGGCAGGTAGTATCTGAAATAGAAATACCGAAAGAAACATTGTTTCTTTTGGTCCGATCTCACGGTTCCTTTCCTTTCTTTTTTATATTAAGAAAAGCTTGAACGACATACCCTCCGCTTAAAACAATCAAAAATATGTAACAAGGCTTCATCTGAAAAGAAGTGAAAAGGTAGGGGAGAAAAAAGGGGTAGCGTGTGACTGAGTGGCAGAAATAGTGTGTGAGTGAGTAAGAGAAAAAGAAAGCGTGAGAGAAGATGAATGATAGAAAGAGTGTAGAGGGGGCTGAGAGAGATAGAAAGAGGGGGAAAATTTGAAGTGAGGGGATGAGAGGTAGTGCGACAGTGGGGAGGGGAGAAGTGTCTGAGTTAGTGGGTGAGATAGAGAGAGAGAGAGAAAGAGAGATAGAGAGATAGAGAGGGGAGAGAGAGATAGAGAGAGTTGGTCAGGCATAGAAAGTGTGAGTAGGTTGAGAGGAAGATAGTGTTAGTAAGAGGAAGGGTAAGTGTGAGTGGGTAAGAGAGTGTGAATCAGAAAAAGAGTGAGTATAAGTGAGAGGGAGTGAATATGTGTAAATGAGAAAGACGGCGGGTGAAAGGGGGAGTGCAAGAGTCGTTGAAAATCAGTGTGAATGAAAGTATAAATGAGAGAAAGTTGATAAAAGAGTGAAAGAAAGAAAGAAGAGAGAGGAGGTCTGTCTCCGTCTCTCATTTTCATAACACTACAGAAACCGGAAGTAAGTAATCACAGACTCCATAACAAAATTAATGAAATCCTTCCAGGTAACTAGCAACTGATTTGTTGTTGTACAGGAGGTAGTAGTAGTAGTAGTAGTAGTAGTAGTAGTTGTTGTTGTTGTTGTTGTTGTTGTTGTATTTTAGTGTCAGGTCATTATCTAATCAAGCAGTTTTTCCAGTTGTGACTATCATCATCATCATCATCATCATCAACATTATCCTCAGCATTGATTCAATGCAAAATCATTAGAGCGCAAGACAAAATAATACTTTACAGTATTATATTTTAGCTCTCTGCGCTTGGTGTTCAAATCCCACTGACATCAAATTTGTCTTTCATCCTTTAGTCCAGGAATGGGCAACCTTTCTCGGGCAGTGGGCCGTATAGGATATGACTCATCATAAGGCGGGCGACAATAATACAATATTGAAGGGAATTTTGAAATTAGCTGTACCATTCAGAAAGCCAAACAGGCCGCAGTTTGCCCATGACTGCTTTAGTGCAAGGCACTAGACTGGCGGTATTGATAAAGCATTAGACGAAATGTTTGCGATATTTATTGCCGCTCTTTACGTTCTGAACATTATCGTCTGGCTCTGGTGCCTTTAACAAAGTCCACTCCCACCGGTGGAAAGGGGTTATTCTTACTTCCCTTCCTCTCCTGACCAAACAGTAGAAAAAACGTATATCTATCCATGTATATAGTCATACATGTGTGTATCAGTTCGGATGTATGAGAGCCTGTGTGTGCATTTAGTTGTATTCGTGAATGTATGTATATAAATAGGGAAGTGCGCACATGCATAGCGTTTGCGTATGTATGTGTATTCATACATATGAGTATATACTTTTCCTGTGAACATAATCGCATCTTTATGTATGTATGGAATGTAGGTATGTATGTTTGTATGTATGTTTATATGTGACATTCTAATGTTTAGGCTTGTGCATACGAGTGTGTGTGTGTGTGTGTGTGTGTGTGTGTGTGTGTGTGTGTGTGTGTGTGTGTGTGTGTGTGTGTGTGTGTGTGTGTGTGTGTGTGTGTGTGTGTGTGTGCGTGTGTTACTATGAAGCTGCATCAATCTACTTTCGAGGAATTTTATTTTTAATGTTCGTCTCTCTCCAAATTCTTGTAATAAGAAAAATCTAAGAGTAAATGTCCAAAGTAATTCAATACAGAAATGTATACATGGAATTGGTTAAGGTTTAATTTGTATCAATTTGTTTTCTTAAACAATGTTGGCAGTTCTGTCTCTTGGTGCTACACATCACTGTTAACTACAAATATACGTCTACGTCATAGTATTTTTTTAATTTGTCGTCGAGCTCGAACAAAGTAGGAACATAGCCATGCCCGGATTAACCATTAAACAATATAAGCACATGCAGAAGACACCAAGTGAAAGGGGTAACTAAAATTTTCCAGTAAGGGATTTATCATGGTGTAAATGATAAATTACAAGAGATTATGAAAAGTGTATAAAATAGTGTTGAAGATTTGCATATGTTCCTGTTGCCCGTGTTGTAAGTAAAGAAATCTGTATATAAATTTGAGCGACTTCCATTCGTCCGTCCTTACGTCATACACTAGAGATGACGGAAGACGTCACGCAGTAGGAATGATTGAGGAAAGAGTGATGACGTCCACACTAATGATGCCTGATAAAGGAAGGGGTGATGACGTCACACACTAGAGATGATTGAGGAAAGAAAGGATGATGACGTCACGCGATATTGATGACTGAGGAATGAAGGAGCGATAACAAACTAGAGAAAACAGCGTCTAACATTCACAGCGTCTAATATGTATGTCTGTAAGTGTGTATTTGTTAAGTCTGTCTGTGTTTACGCCTTAATAATAATATACTCATACACTCTTCAGCGTGTCGAAAAAACTTTTAATATTTTATAATATAGTTATGGGCTCTGATCTGGCCACAAAGGAAACTGGATTTTTAATCTATTATTTTCTTTTATAGGACTTGTGTCGTAACAGACAATCCGCCACTCTTCTAGCAGAATTGGTGGCTCTTTACATTCCGAGTTTAAATCCTGACGATGTCAACTTTGCTTTCATCCCTCCGGAGTCCGTCAAATAACGAATCAGTCAAGCACCGGAGTTTATTTAATCAGCTTTGTCCTACCCTCATATTTGCTGGCCCTGTGCCTAAATTAGAAATCAGTTCCTTATCAGTTAAACAATAGAAGGCTCGAGATGTACCATTGTTAGATATGCGCTAAGGCGTCAGCTGGCCTGAAACGACTCTGGACAAACCCCATCTCTCACACTCCTCCGAAGACACAGTATCAGATTAGAAAATGTTAAAAACCGGAGATTTAGATTATAGGTAGAATTTTGAATGTTATACGATTAGTCTAATAGTAAAAAAAAAATCGACTAATTGTGTTTTGTGTTAAAAGTTTGTCTCACTGCTTAGCGTAATATGACGTGATCCTAAATTGGTACGGCTACACTTGTTAATATTGGTTTCTAATTTAGGCACAAGGCCAACAATTTTGGATAAGGATAGAGTCGACTAACCGACTCCAGTGCATTATTAATACTTTATTTTATCGACCCCGTAAGGATAAAAGGCGAAGCTAGCCTCGGTAGGATTTGAGCTCAGATCGGAAAGGGCCGAAACTCAATGCCACAAAGCTTTTGTCCGACGCTCTACCGATACTGCCAATCCACCACCTAACACTTGTCAATATTGGGATCATTTTAAAGATTTCGATAAACATAACCAGACATAATATGTTGATATACTGGGTCATTTTGATCCTCGATTAGCTGACAGGTTTACTTCAAGTTTACTCCAAATCGTGTGAATTTGTTCTCTTTTGCCACTTTTCATTACTTGATAGGTGTATTGGTATGTACTTCAGTTTTGTATGATACATGAAAGCTGTCTAAATTGATGTTTTAAGCCTTTTTTCTCACAATCATTCTCAAAGATAGAGCCTATCGATATCATTGGACCTCTGAAGATTACACGATGTTAAAATTGTGTGGCATTTAAATCCCTAGAGTGGATTTCCACTATAGTTTACGCAAGTATCTCAAATGTTGGTACGAACACTGGTACTGAACATTTTATTGGGGGCTATTATCTTGTTCATATTTCCAGTGTATATCTTAGACTATTCGTTTTTAAAGATTTAGAGTCAGAACAATTGTTGTACTTCTATTTGCAATGATGACGTTAGCTGACCAGATCTTTGTAAGTTTTTCAATGACAGCAATTAGGGCAGTAGATATGTTTGCCAAATGCAATGATACAGCAAGACTGAGCGGAGGAATCACATCAAATACCTTTCTGTAATCAAACCATACTGAAACAATATTTCTGTGTTTTTTTGTTGTTTTTTTTTTGTTGTTTTTTACTTCAGATAACACGGCTTTACTAATTAGAAGTTGTTCATACAGCTTATTTTCATCTATTGACCAGTCACTACATTGTTAAACTCGTAAATTTCTTCCAGGAATTGGTTTAAACAGCTTGAATACAATTTATACGTAATACTTATGTTAGCAATAGGCTTACAGCTATCTGCCAAGTTTGTGCTTTCCTTCCTGACTGCAAGATTACTATATTCTATGGTAAGCCAATTTTGTATGCTAACTTCAGCTTACCATATTTCTATCATATATATATATGCGTTCTGGAGAACATCTACATCTTATACTAGTATCCAAATATTAAGTCCTTTCTTTGTGTTTCCCCATTATTCACCTTTAGTGAGATTTTCGGTATGGATAGTGTATGGTTAAATGGTCATTTCAGCACAGTATTCCTCCTCCGTGAGAATGTTCAGACACTAAATATTATGTATGACAGGCTGGATGGATCGATGGACTGATGAAGGGGTGGATGGATGTACGTACACATGCATATATAATATATATATATATATATATATATATATGTGTGTGTGTGTGTGTGTGTGTGTGTGTGTGTGTGTGTGTGTGTGTGTGTGTGTGTGTGTGTGTGTGTGTGTGTGTGTGTGCGCGCGTGCGTGTAAGTGTGTATATGCAAATCAAAAGATTTTCTTGCTAATTATAGCAAGTCAGGCAACTGCGAAAACAATCTTTCATATATATGTATATAAGTGTGTATATATTCCTATACATTCATACATATGTATGCATGTATATATTCAGATATATATGTATCTATGTTGTTGTTCTTTATCATCAGACCTACTTTGATAAAACAAACATATGATCAAATGCATTCCAGACATGAACATTCTGACTTTTTAAAGATATCTGGGTATATGTTATTCAATATCTCCTCTTTCTTTTCCACACAGTAGTGAGCTATTTGAGAGAAATATCGCTGATGTTTCTATCGTGTTGCCTGATCATGGTCATAAATTTATTGCAAAAATATCAAACGTTCTCGGCAAAGGTGTTCTAATAGAGAATGGGTCGCAGGACAGATATACGGGTAAAAACCAACCGACAGGAGACCCAGGGGTAGAACCCGAGCAAGATGGTTGGATAACATCCAAGGACTTCGCTGGTCTCACTTGGGATCAATTGGAGATGGCTGCATATATATATATATATATATATGACCAGTTTGTATATATCGATGTTGTTATATTACTGTGGCTCCTGGTCGATTTATTCCTTAACTTTTTGTGTTCGTTCTGAGTAGAAATGTATTAATTCGTCATTCATTCAGTGCTTCATGACTGCCTCCTATATATATATATATATATATATATATATATATATATATATATATATATATATATATATATATATATATATATATATATATATATAATGTAGGAGGTGAGTTTTATTGTAGTACAATAAAGCAATGCAGATATCGGATAAGAAGCACTCTACAGTTTGTAGGACTGGAGTATACATAATATATAAGAACAAAAGATGGTTAAAAGAGTTCCATGTAGTTTATTATGCGCATTTCAAAAACAAATATCATCATGCAATAATATTTGTGTTTTCATCAGATAAAACAGGAAGACATGATATGAAGATTAAAAAACACTTGTGGATAGTTCAGTTTTAAATCAAGATATGTTGATTTAAAACTGAACTATCCACAAGTGTTTTTTAATCTTCATATCATGTCTTCCTGTTTTATCTGATGAAAACACAAATATTATTGCATGATGATATTTGTTTTTGAAATGCGCATAATAAAATACATGGAACTCTTTTAACCATATATATATATATATATATATATATATATATATATATATATTAAGTAAAGGAACGTTAATCGACCGATTGTAATGTAAACGGACGAAAGCACTCCACGACGTATGTCACTTAAGGATTATGTGTAAGGTATCAGACAGAATGTTAATATTATAAAGAAAATAGATGGTTTTATGTATACCTCCTCTGTTTATTATATAATTCTGTTATGCGCATTTCCAAGATATGCGCATAACATGATGTATGCATAAAACCGTATATACATATATATATATATATATATATATATATATATGTGTGTGTGTGTGTGTGTGTGTGTGTGTGTGTGTGTGTGTGTGTGTGTGTGTGTGTGTGTGTTTACGTATATATATACACACATATGTGTGTATGTGTGTAGAACATAACATCGATGACCACAATACCAACTGTAACTTTAGAATGGCTTTCTAATATTGCACAATTTTTTATAGCGTTTTTATTTTCTTTGGTGAACATTTGTCATGCTATTAGTTGCATGCTAATAATGAGCTGAGTTATTTGAAAAACGTGGCACACTTAAGTATTTTACCGTCCATCTCCAATCTATGTAATGACACAAACTGCATGCCTGTGTGTGTGTGTGGAGGGGGGGGCGTGCGTGCGTGTGTATGTGTGTGTGTGGAGTATTTTGTATGGGGTTAGAACTGATGGAAGATTTGTAGCCTACCCTTCCCCACTCCCGAACTCCCGAAAAACCGTTTCCACTACCACCACCATCAACACCCACATCTACACCACCATCACGAACACTAAAAACAATAACACATATTTAGGGACTTAAGGTGAAGTATATTGCGATAAGGAGTGTGAGAGATTGAGGTGGGGAATATTTATTGATGGAGTAGAGAGATGGAGCGTGCAAACATTCTTGACTGGGGTGTGATCGTGGACAACAGATGTGTGGGTATTTGAAGGTGTTGCTTTGGTGGTGGCGAGTGGGGGTGGGAGATCGTCATTGTTGGATACGATTATTATTATTATTATTAAAATAAATAAATAAGAATAAATACATAAATAAAGAATTATTATTAGTATTATGGATTGGCAGTATCGGTAGAGGGCCGGACACCATTCTTTGACACAGAGAGTTACGGCCCTTGCCATTCTGAGGTCAAATACCACCGAGGTTAACTTTGCCTTTCATCCTTACGGGGTCGATAAAATAAAGTACCAGTAATGCACTGGTTAATTGCTGGCTTTGTGCCAAAAGTAGAAACAATTATTACTATTATGAGGATATACTGGTGGTGGGTTTTAGGGTAGAGGGCTAAATCGTTAACCGCCGCCATCTTCTGAATTTTTATAACAAGGAAAGAAAAGAAAGTCTGTAAAGGCTGGTTTCAGAAGGAAAGGGTGGATTTTTAGTAGTGGAATCTTTGGGAATGACAAAACTCCTCTTTCATAAATACTTCCTTTTCCTCTTTATTCTCTTCTCCCAGTTTTTTATTGTTATTTTTTTGTTTGTTTTGTTTTTGGTTGTTTTTTTGTTGTTTTTTTGCTTGTTTCTTGTTCTTTATTTTGCATACTCTTCTTCGGTCTCTTACTCTTTTTGTCTATGTCTTCTGACGTACTCACTCTCTCTTCCTCCCTCTCTCATCCATCGCTCTCCCCCCATTTCTCTCTCGCCTTTATTCATTTTATTCGCTTCTCTGTAGCTCACACCACACTGAATACAGACACAAATATAGACTGAAGCACACGCAGGTATACACACATACGCATATACTTTGACCGTATTTAACCACACGCGAAATGTTTGATATGTGTGTATATGTATGAATGTATGTATATATTTTTGTATGTATTTATGTATGTATGTATATAGGTACGTACGTATGTATGAATGTGTATGTATTTGTATATGTATGTATGAATATATGCTAGTATGTATGTGTGTTGCTTTATTTTTTAATGAGGTTCCGACTGCAGACATGCAAGACCTTTGGCTTCACACGATTTAGTCTGATTATATCAACCCCAGTACATATATTAACAACTTTAGTACTCTTTTTATCGAACCGATAACAAAGATTGAGTTATATACGTACTTACACATATATATATGTGTTCGTATATATACGTACAGTGAAAAAATTGATGTGACTATGTATTATATATATATATATATATATATATATATATATATATATGTGTATGTATATATATATATACATAGGCACACACACACACACCTATATATATATATATATATATATATATATATATATATATAAGTATATATATATATATATAGATAGATAGATAGATAGATAGATAGATAGATCCATATATATATATATATATAAATATATATATATATATATATATATAGTGTGTATGCCTTTGTGTACGTCTTTTCAATATATATATATATATATATATATATATATATATATATATATATATATATATATATATATATATATATATGTGTGTGTGTGTGTGTGTGTGTGTGTGCGTACGCGTATATGCGTGTGTATGTGTGTGTGTTTGTCCGTGTGTGTATGTATTATTTTCAAAAATACATAAATGAAGTATAAAACAAAGAAAATATGGTAAAACAATAAAAGCAACCTTTCACCGTTTCAATGACTCACCAAAACAGTGACAAGGGTAATGAGGTAGCGGAGGGAATGGTACCACGCAGCATGTGGGATGGGGTGGGATAAAGTCGGAAGGGTGTTGGATGGTGAGTGACGAGGCTAATGTAGAGAGTGGTGTGGGAATTGATGCAGTGAGTAGAAAGATCTGTCCTGTCCTTTCCAGGACCGTCAGTCACCGCAACCATCATGCATATCATCCTCCACATCACCTCCATCACACATACAACCGCCATCATTATCACTATCACCAACAACCAGCACTACCTATTTCATCCCAATTCCTAAAAACGACTATCATAACCATCACCAACACCATCTCCATCAATATAAATATCACCCCTATTCCCATCCAACGATCACCGCCGTCACCCATATCATAAAATCCCCACCACAACCCTCATGCCCCATTAACCCCCCCCCCCCCGACCCATCGCATCCACAGCCCCCCAGCATCACTGCTATCCCCACCATCACCACCGCAACTATAATGCCCCCACTGCACCATATACATTACATCTACATCCTCCGCCTGAATAACACCCAACCCAATTCCTGGAAACGACCATCATCGCCACTACCACAGGCACCTCACAACATCGCATTCTTCAAACCACCACTTCCATGCTTCTCCTTCTCTATTTCTCTCCTTCCCATCCTCTACTCGCGTGTCATGGCTTCTCTTGGCTGGGGCAGAAAATAAATGAGAAAAATAAAACCAAACAAAAGGTAAATATATAAATTGGCTATAAAATTTAGAGAAAATAATCCCCCACTTTCAGCTCCACCACCACCATCATCAACAGCACCAGCACCAAGCAACTCCACCATCCATGCCACCATCGATAGTAACAACACAACCAACACCGCCATCAACACCACCACCAACACAACCATCAATATCACCAACACCAGCATCAATACCAGCAACACCACCAACACCGCCATCAACACCACCAACACGACCAACACCACCAACATCACCACCAATACCACCAATACCACCAACACCACCATCAATACCACCAACACGACCAACAATACCACCAACACCACCATCAATACCACCAACACGACCAACAATACCACCAACACCACCATCAACACCACCAACACCACCATCAATAACACCATCAATACCACCAACACCACCACCAACACCACCATCAATGCCACCATCAACACCATCAACACCACCAACACCACCATCAACACCACCAACACCACCATCAATACCACCATCAATACCACCAACACGACCATCATCACCACCATCAACACCATCAATACCATCAACACCACCATCAACACCACCAACACGAACACCAATACCAACAACACGACCATCAACACCACCAACACCAACACCAATACCACCAACACGACCATCAACACCACCATCAATACCACCAAAACCACCAACACCACCAACAATACCACCAACACCACCATCAATACCACCAACACCATCAACATTACTAGCAACACCACCAACACCACCATCAATAGCACCATCAATACCACCAACATCACCACCACCACCACCGACATCACCACCAACACCACCAACACCACCATCAATAACACCATCAACACCACCAACACCACCACCAACACCACCAACACCACCACCAACACCACCAACACCACCACCAACATCACCATCAATACCGCCAACACCAACATCAATACCATCAACAATACCACCCACACCACCATCACCAACCACACCATCACCAGCATCACCAACACCTCCATCAACACCACCATCAACACCACCAACAATACCAACAACACCACCAACACCGCCATCAATACCAGCAACACCACCATCAATACCACCAACACCACCAACAATACCACCAACACCACCAACCCGCCATCAACACCACCATCAATACCACCAACACAATCATCAATAACACCAACTATACCACCAACACCATCGACGCCACCATCAACACCACCATCAATACTACTAACAACACCACCATCAACACCACCATTATTACCACCAACACCACCATGAATACCATCAACACCACCGACAATACCACCAACACCACCATCAATAACACCAAACACCACCATCAATACCACCAACGCAACCATCCATAACACCAACAATACCACCAACACCATCAACGCCACCACCAACACCACCATCAATACCACTAACAACACCACCATCAACGCCACAATCATTAACACCAACACTACCATGAATACCACCGACAATACCACCAACACCACCAACGCCACCATCAACACCACCATCAATACCACCAAAACCACCATCAATACCACCAACACCAACAACAACACCACCAACAATACCACCATCACCACCAAGACCACCATCAACACCACCAACAACACCACCATCACCAACACCAACGCCACCATCAACACCACCAACAGTACCACCAACACCACCAACAATACCACCAACACGACCAACAATACCACCAACACCACCATGAATACCACCACCACCATCAACAATACCAACTCCACCACCAGCTGGTGTTGGTGGTATTGTCAGTGGTGTTGTTGGTACTGTTGGTGGTATTGATGGTCGTGTTGGTGGTTTTGGTGGTATTGTTGGTGGTGTTGGTGGTATTGTTGGTGGTGTTGGTGGTATTGATGGTGGTGTTGGTGATATTGTTGGTGGTATTGATGGTCGTGTTGGTGGTGGTGTTGGTGGTATTGATGGTGGTGTTGGTGGTATTGATGGTGGTATTGGTGGTATTGTTGGTGGTGTTGGTGGTGGTGTTGGTGGTATTGATGGTGGTGTTGATGGTGGTGTTGGTGGTGGTGTTGGTGGTATTGATGGTGGTGTTGATGGTGGTGTTGGTGGTGGTGTTGGTGGTGGTGTTGGTGGTATTGTTGGTGGTGTTGGTGGTGGTATTGATGGTGGTGTTGGTGGTATTGATGGTGGTGTTGGTGGTATTGTTGGTGGTGTTGGTGGTATTGTTGGTGGTGTTGGTGGTATTGATGGTGGTGTTGGTGGTATTGTTGGTGGTGTTGGTGGTGTTGGTGGTGGTGTTGGTGGTATTGTTGGTGGTGTTGGTGGTGTTGGTTGTATTGATGGTGGTGTTGGTGGTATTGATGGTGGTGTTGGTGGTATTGTTGGTGGTGTTGGTGGTGTTGGTGGTGGTGTTGGTGGTATTGTTGGTGGTGTTGGTGGTATTGTTGGTGGTGTTGGTGGTGGTGTTGTTGGTGGTGTTGTGGTGGTATTGATGGTGCTGTTAGTGGTGTTGGTTGTATTGATGGTGGTGTTGGTGTATTTTTGGTGGTGTTAGTGGTATTGTTGGTGGTGTTGGTGGTATTGTTGGTGGTGTTGGTGGTGTTGGTGGTATTGTTGGTGGTCTTGGTGGTTTTGTTGGTGGTGTTGGTTGTATTGATGGTGGTGTTGGTGGTATTGGTGGTGGTGTTGGTGGTATTGGTGGTATTGTTGGTGGTGTTGGTGGTGTTGGTTGTATTGATGGTGGTGTTGGTGGTATTGTTGGTGGTGCTGTTGGTGGTATTGTTGGTGGTGTTGGTGGTATTGTTGGTGGTGTTGGTGGTATTGATGGTGGTGTTGGTGGTATTGTTGGTGGTGTTGGTGGTATTGTTGTTGGTGTTGGTGGTATTGTTGGTGGTGTTGGTTGTATTGATGGTGGTGTTGGTGGTTTTGGTGGTGGTGTTGGTGGTATTGTTGGTGGTGTTGGTTTTATTGTTGGTCGTATTGATGATGGTGTTGGTGATATTGATGATGATGTTGGTGGTGTTGGTGTTATTGATGGTGGTGTTGATGGTGGTGTTGGTGGTGTTGATGGTGGTGTTGGTGGTATTGATGTTGGTGTTGGTGGTGTTGGTGGTGTTGGTGGTATTGATGGTCGTGTTGGTGGTGATGTTGGATGTAATGATGGTGGTGTTGGTGGTTTTGATCGTGGTGATGGTGGTTTTGGTGGTACCACCAACACGACCATCAATACCACCAACACCACCATCACCAAACACACCATCACCAACACCACCATCAACACCTCCATGAACACCACCAACAATACCACCAACACCACCATCAATACCACCAACACCACCAACAATAAAACCCACACCCCCCAACATCACCACCATTAATACGACCAACACCACTAACAACACCACCAACAATACAACCCACACCTCCAACAACTCCACCCTCAATACCACCAACACCACCATCAATACCACCAACAATACAACCATGAGCTTCTCTGGTCTCGCTTGAAGATTCAACCGAATTAATTGGCGATGGCTTCTTCTGACAGGGTTGGTTGGAAGGCGTGCTTGTGGACACTGCCCCCACAACCCTGGCAGGAATAAGTGCCAGACGAAGAAAGTACACATAAAAGACGAAATGATCACAGCCGGAATAGCTTAGATCTACTCGATTATAATCGTTTTGAATAAAGGATTGTTTCTATATGGTCACTCAAGCTCCACGAAACAGCAGCCAAATATACCGTACCATGTTAATATAAAGAAGATCACATTGGAATATATAGTTGTGTGTATGGACCCGTAACCCATAAGGGAGCGCCGTTGTTACATACAGTGTGTCTGAGGTATTTTAGACCTGGCGGAACCCATCCATTCTCCAGGTCCGAACACAGCCGACTTGTTTCTGAGAAGGGGAGAATGGAAGTGAGAAAGGTATGTAGGGGAAGAATTGACCCCAGTATAGAATTGGTACGTTTTTATCGACCTTGACAGTCAGAAAGGCAAAGTTGACCTCGGTGGGATTAGAACTTAGAAAGTGCAGAGAGTGGGAACGAATACTAAAAATCATTCTATCCGATGTTCAAACAATCCTGCCAATAAGCCGCACATGGAAGACGCGCAAAAAGACAGACTGATCAAGAGTGAGATCCCTTTGAACATAGGTTTGCTCAGCAAGTCATTAATATCACAACCAAAGGAAAGACGCCACACAGTACCGCCAATTATAATTCACATACCGACCACCAGCATCAATGAGATAACCATCAATGAGATAACCACTATGTGATCGTTCTATTGCTAAGAATAGCAGCTAAATCTCTTCAAATTAAATTTCTTTTTTTTTAAATGTTATATTGGATAATGTAGCCTAAGACATATTGGGCACGGCTGGAGTGTCGTTTTCCATAGGTCATCTTGATCATAGCTGACCTACAGCAAAACAACACTAGCAATGTCACTATTTACCATATTACCACTACCAAACAATCCACCTCTACGGTCATCCACTTGGCCCACCTCTACAATCAAGACACTCAATAAAATCATGTTACCCTCATCATTGTTACAAAGGTGATCTTTATGAGGTGGTTGGACTTCTAAGAAATAGCCGCCAAATCTCCCTCAGATTATTCCCTACTATCTTAAAATATGAAATGACGTGGACGATGTAGTTTTCGATATACAAAAGTTTGAACAGGTCATGGCTGAAATCCTTCATCATTAATCTGCTTGATAAGGACAGACATGGCTAAACAACAACACCGATCAATCACACTTTCTCTTCGAGCCAACAGGGTGGCCTGTAGACGATTGTTTGACATGCTAAAGTAGCAGCTAAATCTCACATCACTCTCTACCAAAAATTAACGCTTTGGTTGAATAATGTAGTCTTAGTTTCCTTCCACACAGGAAAAGAATTGGATGGTCATAGCTGGAATACCTTTGATAATACGTTTGCACAGACATAGTTGACCTAGGATTAAAACAACCCACCAAAAGCACCACCAAATGATGCCACTGACACTACAAGCATCTTACTAACCGTCGCTATCACCCACCCGCATTCCTAATCCTATCAGCGGTATTCTCTCTCCTCACAAACATTCCAGTTTTCATCCCCAACTCATCCGACCCACGTCTGGGGATCAGCTATGGGTATGGGAAGCGATAGTAGTAGTTGAAATTTTAATGGCAGTTCCGTTTGAGTTTATGGCTATTATCGTTCTTTATGACTAATATATTCAAATTTTATTAATGGAATTCCCCCCAAATGTCCCCTTTGCTGTTTGTTTATGCGCCCAACTCCTACCGAGTGGAACTGTAATCGTCCTTTCATTCTCTTGCGGGTCGATAAAATTACTACCAGTAAAATACTGGTATTGATTCATTTCAATCGATACCAGTATCTTCTACCCACACCATCTACTTACTAAGTTAACATGGCTTTGGAGAATGTAAGTTTTAAGGGAGATTTCGATGCTAAAGATTCCAGGCAATGCCGTGTACACAATATTTGCAAGTCGCATTACTCCCCACAAAAAAATATTCTACAAAATATATTCATGAAAATATTCTATGAAAAGTCGTTTCGATAAAACAATGTCCTTTTAAAACAATGTCATTTCAATGTAATTTTGGTAATTACGACTAAAATGGCTCCTGTGAAAAGTGATTTTGACAAAATGTTTTGTCACGGTTTACAATACAGTCACGTGATAAACGATCCCGAAACTTTTCTATAAACCCATACCCATCATCATCATCATCCCCATCATCATCATCATCATCATCATCACGATGAATACATTAATGAAAGAAGCAAAAACATCCCTAAAGACAAAAATTCTGCTTGTACCACCTCCTGTCAAGCAACAGAACAATCGTTTATAGAACTGGAGGTTCCCTGTTGATTTCGATGATAAGCGTTCATTTGTTTGATCAACTGAGTTATAAACCGAAGGCTCATAAGGCCTGTGCTCATCCCCGGTTTTCTTAGCGTTAAGCGACTGAGAGTACAAGACACTTATCGAGTATTCCCTAGGCACATGTACACTGAATCTAATTCTTAGGCCGGATTAACATGCCTCGGTACGTGATACTGCTAGACATCGGTATTACTAGTACAATCTACAGTTTCCGGCTGCACAATATCACTCACGTGGTTACGACAGCAAAAGGCCAAGATAACACAAAATGGGGTCAAACCTAAGACCTCATGACTGAGAAACGAACTTCTCAACTACTTATCGATGTCTGGAAAAAATTATAAGATTTTAATTGCCAAATATAGATTGATTATAGATCTGCTCGTCGAACGCTAACCAGGCGAATGCTAATCAGCGGTTAAATAACAACAACAACAGCGATAACTTCAACAATAGATTTGTAGATTACACCTGGGGTAAAACAGTTGAAGGCAAATTGAGAAAAAACTGCATCTTACATGGAGCTGGAAGAGAGTAACTAGAAACCGGTCTGAATGGCGTCGGAAGGTCGAAGTTTTATTTCTCAACCTGAAAGAGGATTAATAAAAAAAAAAATAGTAATTACTGTTATCAGTGCAGCTATTAACAACTGGTGGTTTGTTGGTAGCCTTATCGGGTAATCAGCCGAGATGTCACCAGTTCGTATCTTGTCACTAGCGATGCATTATAAGACGTGTAGTAATGGAGCCAACGGGAAAACACACAAGCGGGCGCTCAAACCGTTAGAAATAGTAGCTAAATCTCACTCAAATTGCCCTTTAAAGTGGGAAAGGCACATTAGTTTATGATTCTGATAGTAAAAAAAGGTAGTTGTGGCTGGAACGCATGTAATCATAGGATTACTCGATTAAAGCTGACCTAGGAATAAACAATGTGTAACACTCAACAGAGTGATCTAACTGTTTGTCTTAATGGTAGAGGGAAATACGCAGAGACGCTGTCCTCAAGAAAATAGCAGTCAAGTTTATGTCATCATGCATATTTTAGTGATCTTTTCTCGATAGATGCCACGTAGAGATTCGATCCTTGATTCACTGCTGCTGCAAAATTATTGTTATTACTGCAACTTGTTAAGAAGTGTGACTTAGTGGTTACGGGGTTCGACTCACGATCGAAAGTTTGTGAATTCGATTCCAGGCGGCGTGTTGCATTCTTGAGCAAGGCACTTCATTTCACGTTGCTTTACTTCATTCAGCTGACAAAAATGAGTTGTACCTGTAATCATAGGAATAACGTAGCAATATAGAATGCTCTGTAGTATTTGGTTTGGCGTCCTGAGCTCCGAGTTCAAATCCTGTATAGGTCAACTTTACCTTTCAAACTTCCGATGAAATAAATAAAAAACCTGTCAAATATTTGGGTCGATTCTTCTCTCTCTCTCTCTCTCTCTCTCTCTCTATATATATATATATATATATATATATTTCACTATATATATATATATATATATACACTAGTTGAGGTACCCAGCGGTGCTAGGGTTTAAGTAATACAATTGTTTGTGCAGAAATAACACTTGATGAAGCTCTCAGTTGAATTAAGTCTTATAGGAAAACACGGTCATCGTTGGAGATGTCCACACCACGGCCAACTGATTAATGTGACCCACAGAGACCTTCTATCCGCCCCGTAAGATGTTCCATTTTAGCAGCAAAGGTGACGCAGCCTAGAGTGGATAGGAAATTTTTAAATATCCTTACGGCGTGTCAACTGTGGCCCGTTAAAGATTTCTATTCGATTCGCAAAGGGTTCCGCCCGGTATACATTTTTGGAAAATAACCCCGCAGTACTCAACCAGAGCCCATAAATTCCATTTGTCTGGGTAAAACTCGGCCTGTGGAGGGCAAATTCAATTGTTATCCACCCCATTGTTGTACAGCCCTCTGTCCCGTCGCGGAAAACCATCCACTGCACATGTTTGAAAAAAACATTTGTGACATTCCATATTTGCGGTGTTTTCGCTTTATTAAGGTGCCTTGGGGGAACTTTTAACACCTTATTGATACATAAATAATGCACCTGTAGAGTTTAAAGCAAATTGGTTGCTCATATCAGAATAAACAAACCAAATGAAAAATAGGTTTGTGCGGCTTTTTTGCCTTCCGCGAGCTGTCTCGGATAGTTTTTCTTGGCCTAAAGCCATCCTTAGCACATAATTTATCTGTTTCAATTTTGAAGGAAATCGGTTGAGATCTTTAAAAGTTATGGCAGAAAATAACATTCATATGAGCATTTGCATGTAAATCTCCTATTGATTTATAAAAAAAATCGATGCAGACTGGAAATTCTCAATTTTTTAAAACTTCAAAGTACGTAAGAACTCAAATGGGCATGAGAGCCACATGCGTGTCGAGTTTCATCAATATCGCCTTGGTAGTTTTTGCGTTTTAGGTTCACGAACAAATCCACAAACAAACAAACACACACACAAACAGACAGAAATTGCCATTTATGTATAAAGATATATATATGTGAATTTATGTATTGTATATTTGGCAATACACTGTATGTTTAATTAAAACATTTAGAAGACCATAGACCATTCGCTTCTAAATGGTCTTCTATATGTTTTTAATTAAACATACACTATATTGCCAAATATACTATACATACAGCCATGTATACATCGCTGTTTCAAAGCACCAATACTAATATATGTGTGTGTGTGCGTGTGTGTGTGTGTATGTGTGTATCAACCTCTCTATCTCTATCACGTTACGCTGTGAGTAATGCAGGACGTCTTACAGCATGACTTTCTCCAGAAATGGTGAAGGGTTGTGTAAATAATTTGCAGCATTTTCTGATAGAAAAAGGATATATAAATGTCTGCGGGCAGATCACTATGTCAAACAACAAGCGCCCCGACGAAATTACCTTCTTCCTAATCGAAGGAGGTAAATCCTTCGTCTGGGACGCCACTGCTGTGACACATTTTCCGCCTCCAACTTAATTTCTTAGAAGTGTAGTATCGAATTATATTTCAAATTGGCTGAGCTGCTGCTGCTGCTGCTGCTTCTTCTTCTTCTTCTTCTTCTTCTTCTTCTTCTTCTTCTTCTTCTTCTTCTTCTTCTTCTTCTTCTTCTTCTTCTTCTTCTTCTTCTTCTTCTTCTTCTTCTTCTTCTTCTTCTTCTTCTTCTTCTTCGACAGGTCAGCGCATAGCGTTCTTAAGCAAGACACTTCATTTCATGCTGCTTTTCATAAAAGAACTATCATTAAAAAACCCCAAGAAAACCCATATTAGACTCAACGTTGTGGGAGATCAGCTAAACCAGGATAGGTGTGAGCTACAAATTTCATTTTTTTTTTTTTTTTTCATTTCGTGCAAGTTACACATCATGTTTTTACCTGCTGAACGAATGTATATGTTTATGACTTACGCATACCTTCATTTGCAGGATACACGTATATTCATGCAATAGGATCCACACATAAACATATAATCCCTACAGAATACATATTCATGCCAGCAGGATACTTTGTACTATTTTACCTGTTACAAATCGAGGATTATGACCTCACTGTGACACCACAATTTTTCTGTAAGATACAAAGATACATATATATGTTTCCAGTATACCTATATTTGAACCTCCTGGATACAGAATACACATAGCTGCACCTCTAGGATATATATGAATACTTGCAGGATAGACACACATATCAGCATAAAACACATGCATACATTCCCTTCTAGAAGCATAGAGTACACTGAAATGGAGGAATCTAAACAGACGAAGAAAAAGTGAGGATGAGAGGAGGGTATTTTCCCCTCCTATTTCCTAACGAAGACAATAACAACAACAAACTACCATCATTAACAACCATAATAACAATAACAGCAACAACAAGAAACGATTCCTCCACCCTCTCCTACAATATAACAATTCAGTAAAAAATGTTCCTACCAACCCCTAAAGATCCGGAACAATTTAATTATGTTATACAATACTTTCTCACCACAACCCTCACCATCTTCTGTTTTTCACATCCTGCTCGGCACTCACACCTCTTTGGTCCTCTGGCGTTTTGGCATTGTTATCATCATCATCATCATCATCATCATCATCATCATCATCATCATCATCATCATCATCATCATCATCACCACCACCATCTCTCTAACATAGAATATCCACACATCAACACTATCGTTCACACCGTAGCTCAATTATCGTCCTTATCATTCATTTCTTATCGTCTTGGGGTTGCTATATCTACCTCTTCTTTTACAGCTACTTCTTCTTCTATATCTATCTCTTCTTCAACATCTACATTCATTGCTTTCTGCGTGTGTTTTTCTCCTCTGTATCCTCTTCAAATAAATCACCCTTCCATGTCTATGTACTTCCCAGTTCATTTTCCTCTCAGTCCTCTCCCGCAATAACTGTGTAGATGGTGTATATATATATGCTTGTGCATACACACACACGCACATGTATATTTATATCATATTCACACGTGTGTATGTGTATATAGATATAGATATGCATATATATATATATGCACACAGGCACATATATATACTTATATATGTAATATATAATTATACATGTGCATACATATATTTACGTACATATACATATATATATATATGTGTGTGTGTGTGTAGTAGTAGTAGTAGTAGTAGTAGTAGTAGTAGTAGTAGTAGTAGTAGTAGTAGTAGTAGGTAGATAAAAATAAGGTATAGGGCAACTCAAGTTTGAGTTTGAATATAATTATAAAGGCAAGTTACTACAATGATTTGGGACTCGTCTCTCTTTCCCTATTGTTCTGTAGTTTCCTTTGTGAGTAAGCATTTCCGCGTTCATTTTCATTAGCACGGGTTGAGCAAGTTGCACCACAGATCTAACGAAACGTATGTACCTAGTATGGCACCGGCGTAATAACTTTATAATTATATTCACTGATAATGATATATATACATATATTCATTGAAAAATGGGAAAATTCGGCGTAAGAAAGCTGTTAGAACAGCAAAATGCCGTCGAAAAATCGTTGGGTAAAATATTACCTCACTTCCAGCTGCTGATTTCTATACTTTGAGGTAATATTTTACAGCTTCCTTACAGTTTTCCCATTTTCCGACGAAATATAATACACTCGCGTCTCAAACTCGATGTTCAAGTTAATTTTCTGTTTATATATATATATATATATATATATATATATATATAGTTAGTTATGTAATAAACAACATAAGATAATTATTTCATTTACCAGTGGTTTCTTGAAGGCAGATGTTGTGTCTGTCTTCAGTCGACAGAATGAATAAATGTGTTTTTATTAAATATGGATTTTAAAACAAAATTTGGGAAATATGAAAGTGAGGCTGAAAAAACGGGCAAAAAGGAATTAGGGGAAACATATATAAATAAATATCCAGAACATAAACATACACACACTCAACCACGCGCATATACGTAATAGTACGTAGACGTATACTTTATCACATAAGCGTATTTGCGTCTACATAGAAATACGAACAGGCACATAAATACATACACATACATATACACAAATATATATGCACTCATATATGTACACACAAATTACACACACACACATAGAGGGTATACACACACATATACATACATACAAACACAAAAACACAATAACAAAAGGCTCTATACATACGCGCACGTGTACATACACATGCACATATCTATATATACACACACACGTACACATACATACCCATACACACATATATATACATGCATGCATACACACACACATACACATATATATATATATATATATATATGAAGAAATTAAAAGATGATTAACAAAGTTCCATGTATTTTATTATGCACATTTCAAAAACAAATATCATCCAGGGACGATATTTGCGTTCTCATCAGATGAAATAGGAAGACATGATAGGAAGCTTTAAAAGGACACTTGTGAGCAAGGTAGTGTCTAAACAACATATGATAAATAAATTTAAAAGGATATAGGAGATTAGAAAAAAGGAAAGGAAGGGGAGAAAAGTAAGGAAGAGGAAGAAAGGAAAAAGAAAAAAGAACGAAAGGATAACGGAGGAAGATTATAAGAAGGAGGAAGGAGAGAGAAAGAGAGAGGAGAGAAAGAGATGGAGATAAACATTTAAACTGAGAAACGCTGTCTCACATAGAGAAATGACTGAAAAAACGGTTGTAAAATTCATAAATAAATTAATAAGATTTTAAATTTAAAAGTTAAAGAGGTTTATGGATGATGATGCTTATGATTACAGATATAGAAATTAAGTATACTATTTATTTAGGGTTTAAATAGTGAAGGATTTATTAAGAAGTGCAAACATTTATTAAAAAAGTAGTATTGAGATAAAATAAAGTGAAATAAGATAAGGTGAATGAAAATAAAGTTAGATGATTTATAATCATAGAAGACGATATAGGGCCCTAGTTTGTTTCAATAGATTGTAATAGAAAAAGTAATTATTTAAGTTAATACAAGCATGGAAAGAGAGAAAAACGAAAAAATACGAGGAAGAAAAAAACATTACGTCAAAAATTTGTTTACAAAATTCACCTAATGCTAATATTAATAGATTTGAAGTAAAAAATTGGGAAATATAGCTACTAAAAAGTCATGTTGAGAAAAAATTATATAAAGATGAACTATTTAAAAGAAAAATGTTATAACGCCAAGAAGAAATTTGCTATATTGAATTAAAAGGTTAAAAAATTACAAAAAATTATTAAAAGAAATTTAAAAATTAAACAATTAGGGGACCAAAAATGTTATAGTATGAATGAACTTTTGTAGAATGCACTGAAATATGGTAGAAAAGGGGGTATAAGTGTAAAAATATATATATATATATATATATATATATATATATATATATATATATTTGTGTGAGAAAAAGATTTTAATCCTAATTATGGAGTAAGATATTAGCTGTATAATTTGTGAAATGACCTAAGCGATTTATGGATGCAAAGCGAAAATAAATCTGTGCGTCTATTTATTATAGAATTAAAATTAGAGATAATGGTAAATTTTTTCCGCTAGGCATAAATTACAAGTTCTGGATAGGGAAGCATTAAAATAAGGAGAAGCGTTGCAAATTTTTCTCCAAGAAATTTTAAGGACCAGATGAGTTCTGACCAGATGAGTTCTGAGAGAGCAGTGTTTGTTCTTTTAAGTGGGTATTTAAAAGATGAAGAATGGTTATATAATCTCACCTAAAGTAGAAGTAGAGCCGAAGTAGGTGTAAGAATTGGTACTAGTTATCACCTTACATTCGTATACTAAATTCTTACCGAGACAGTGATTATTAAGAGGACATTTAGTTCTATTAAGGCAATTGCATTTACGATTAATGTTATTAACAGAGTTATTTGCAAGTGGCCCTGAGTTTTTTATAGAAGGAATTGTATTGGAGAAATTACCTACAAGAGGCGCTAATGTTTCCTGACTTAGATTAGTATTATGAGCATTCAACAAAATTACGTTTGACGTCTTATTTATATTTAAGGAGTCTTGTCTAGAGTTTACATTGACGTCGGGCCTAATGTTGTTATTATTATGACGCTCAGGGTTGGATGAATATGATTTATTATTTAATAAATGGATATTGTAAATTACTACTCCTCTATTACCCCTAGTTTACTTACGCGTCTAAACATACAGACCTATCTAGTGATGAAATGAATATAATTCTAACAGCACGTAAAACACTAATAGAATTTAATAATTATCTCTGGACAAGAGCCGACCGAAAAAAAACAATTTTGATATCACTATGGGATCATCTGACTCGGCGCAAGCAACGGACCTCGTTGGCTTATTTATTAATAATGTACTTCATAGGAAAATGCCAGAGATTACCAGTGTTTTATATCGTGATGATATATTACTTTTAATTGAAAACCATAGCAATAGTGAAATTAATAGGAAAAGGAAATCCATAATACAATTTTTCAACAACTACAACCATAAGTTAGAAATAGAGAATAACTACAAAATCGTTAACTTCTTAGATGTAACCTTAAACCTTAGCACGGGTCTTTACTATCCTTTCGATAAAATTAACGAACATCTAAATTATGTAAGTTTCAATTCTAATCATCCTAGAAGTATTAAAAACACTATTGTCAATAACGTCCAACAACGGATTTCACGCATCTCTGCTAATAAAAATATTTTTGATGATAAATCTGAATATTATAATGAAGCTTTACATAGAGCAGGATACTCGAATAAAATTAAATACATACATAACAATAACATGACAAATCATCCTAGAATTAATTATAATAATAATAAACAATTTAACTTAAACACTAAACCAAACAAAAAAACTAGAACTAGAAATATTGTTTGGTACTCTCCTCCATTCTCATTAAGCGTTAAAACACCTTTAGCAAAGTTATTTTTTAAAGCACTAGATAAATGTTTTCCTAAATGTTTTCCACAGATACCACTCTATTTTTAACAGACACACTATAAAACTATCCTAGTCTACTACTATGAACATAGCACAAAATATAAATAGAATTAATAATAGAAACCTCAATTTAAACCCTAACGAAACTAACCAAAATAGCAATAATAATATGTCTAACAACAATATTCAGAATAATAATACCGTTCCGAACAACAACGACTCCAGAAAATGTAACTGTAGAATCAAATCAAACTGCCCTTTATAAAATAATTGTTTAGACAAAAACGTAGTTTATAAATGCACAGTTAAAACTAGAGACAAAATATTTAACTATATTGGTGCCACTTCAACAAAATTCAAAGAACGCTGGAATAATCATAAACACACATTTAAGAGATCCAATAAAAAAAATCTTCTACTTCATTTTCACATCTAATTTGGAACTTAAAAGACAACAACATAGACTATTCAATATCTTGGAGAACAATTTCGAAAGCACCTGCATACTGAAATATGGCTTTCTCAAGATTCTGTAACTTGTGTATCGAAGAAATTTTTTATATAATTATCTGTCAAAACTCTATTAATCTTAGAACAGAATTATTTTCTTCTTGCAGACATCGCCAAAATTCTACGTTCAGAGCTATTTTTAATATTTCTAATTTTTTTAATATTTCTAATATTTTTACCTTTTGACATTAATTTTTTTTTATGTATATATATATATATATATATATATATTTTAATATTTTTAATTCTGACATTATTTTCCTAATGACATCCATCTAAACATATTATTTTAGATGTAGATTGATAATCTTTAATTGACATTCTGAAAATTTATCCTCTTTACGATAGTTCTTTGAAATAAACTTTCATACATCTTTCGACTAAAATAATTAATCTCACACTAAATAATATATAATTTTCTCTATATATTTTCTGAGTTAATCACTCATCAAATTTAACGGTTAACAAACAAAATTGGAGTTATCGTTCCTTTCTCAATCGTGCAAACATAAACATATTATGTACGATAATCTATATAACTTTGCTAAATTAACAATATTCTCAAAACATTTTCAATGTTGAACAAAATATTCTAATCTACAAATTGTTCTCCTCTCACAACTTGAACCACCTATTTTTTTATGTAAAATACCAAATCAATATTCCTCGTAACTCATATTAGAAATATAAACAACTAATAATTGTAAATTATTTCTATTTCTATAATACTAATACATGCACAATTATTAATCTATATGGATATATATATATAACCTATTGTAATGTAATAAGATAAAAATACTTACAACCATAATTCTTCATATAATCTAATTGATTGTATATACAATATTATAACTCATAATATAGGTAAATAAATTTAAATTTAAACTCTGGAATCATATTCCACTTTTTCCCCAAATTAACGTAAATGCAAGCTCTTCTTTCTTTTTTCTTCTTTCCTACACATATCATAATTAATTAAAGTCTCCATAGCGTCTAAAAGAACGTTTTTTTTCAGCCCTTTACCTCAACCTCATTTGCATACTCATCTTAATAATTTGAAATATCTGACTTTTCTTCTCTTATCCGTTCACTATCCAAGGAAAGCTTGAAGAGTTAAGGTATTTTCTTGGTTATGTCAAAATTTATAAAACACACTTCGTATTTTATCTGATGAAAGCGTACCAAAATGTTGGTACCCTTGAAATATATATAAAAGAATAAATATGGTTTTATAAATATAGTTTCCATTTATTTAATATCATTGAATATTATACTCCAGAAAACTGTCGAGTGCTCTGTATCAGTTATAAACATTTATATTTGTTGAATTACCAACAAATTGAATATCCCTTTTGCTTATATATATATGAGGAACGATCGACTTTCGTCAAATCGGACCGAGGGAACAGTGTTTCCGTTGGTCTTTCCAATTGCTAATACTATCTATCGGTCGCAACTCCAGGTAGAAGGAGCAACGTGAAATAAAGTGTCTTGCTCAAGGACATAACGCATCGCCTGGTCCAGGAATCGAACTTATATATATATATATATATATATATATATATATATATATATATATATATATATATATAATATATATTTATATATATTACATATATATGTGTGTGTGTGTGTGTGTGTCTGTCTGTCTGTGTGTGTGTGTCTGTCTGTCTGTGTGTGTGTGTCTGTCTGTGTGTGTGTGTGTGTGTGTGTGTGTGTGTTTGATGGTAGCTATGATGCTTCCATAGGCGGTATGCCGGTTGAGCACTAAAGGTTCTTACAGAGCAGAGTGTGATATAATATAAAACGAAAAATCCGTGATGCATCTGGACTCAATTTATTTTGTGTTACAATTGTTCCGCCGGCAGACAGCTCGAGTCACGATGATTGTATTGATCTGCCTGATTCTGGAACTGCAGGTTCGTTGGACACTGGCAATAATTCCGGATCAAATTTTCTCAGTATGTATATATACCTATTCACACATACAAACACACATATGTATATATATAAAAATAAATACATATACACACACACATATATATATATATATATATATATATATATATATATACATATACTCACATACACATATATACAAAGACACATATACAATTATATACACACATATATACATATATATATATATATATACATATATATATATATATATATATATATATATATATATATATATGCATACATGTATATATATATAAATATACACACACACCTATACATACGCACATGCATACATACAAGTGCGTGTGTGTGTGCATAAACATATAGGCAAACAAACTATAAATACACACGCGCTCGCAGGTGGGGGTATAAAAAGGGGGGTACCAAAAAATGAAAAAAATGATATTATACTCCAGAAGACTGTCGAGTGCTTTGAATCAGTTATAAATATATATATTTTTTGTTGAATAACCAACAAATTAAATATCCCTTTGTTTATATATATACACACATACACACACACACGCGCACACACAAACACACACACACACATATATATATAAATATATATATATAAATATATATATATATATATATATATATATACACATACAAAAGATATACAGGCATAAGAACATACATACACACACACACACACACACATATATAATATAATAAATACACGTTAATGTGTATGTACACATAAGCCGTTCTGCATATGCGCCCACATACAACCTTATGTGCGTACACTTAAAAAACCGACTGGGTAAGTAAGGACAAGGGGGAGTATAACAGATCAAATATTATAAACATTTTTGTTATGAACAGGTAAGGGAGAAAAGGGGTGTATAAGTTGTAGTAGAGAGTGAGTATTTGTGATGAGAGCTGGATAATGGTATATAGTTAAAAAGTGATCTGGGTAAAGGATGAAGGT
>OZ024742.1:207108822-207136322 GCA_964016885.1 Eledone cirrhosa | reverse complement strand
AAGAATGGGAAATTTATTTTAAAATACTGGAAGTAATAAAAGAATGCAAATGCACACACTCACACGCACACATAGACACACACATATATATAAATATATGTATATCTTCTTCTCGCCCACTTATTCTTGAGAGGGTTGAGGGGGAAGAGTCCTCAGACACTCCTTCCAGCGGGGACTGTCAGAAGCAACCATCTCCAATTTATCTGGCTGGATCCCCAAGTTGACCAGCCAAGCTCAAGGATGCTATCCAACCATCTTGCTTTGTGTCTACCCCTGGGTCTCTTGCCAATTGGTTTTGCCCATAAAATCTGTCCAGCGATTCTTTCCTGAGACATGCTAACCACACATATATATATTAAAAAGAGTTGCACCCCACCCACCCAATTTTTTGCCAAAAAGTGAATGTAAAAGTCGATCTTAATTCTTTACAGAACAACAGCTTAACATTTCTGTATCAAGATATTTTTCTAAACACAAATGTTATGATGAAGATATTGATCTGTATTCACTACTCTCCCTTTGAGAGATGTCAGGTCGAGGACTGTGTTTTTCTCACACGGGGCTGATTTGGGCTTGGTTTCTACAGCTAGCCAAAATCAGCCGTGTGTGAGCGAAATAGATGTTATTACTTATGGGTAACAACACAATTAGGCCTACATTCAATATGATTATGTTATTACTCAGTCAGTATATCGTGGCATTGGTGGATTGGCAGTATCGGTAGAGGGTCGGACGCCATGCTTTCCAGCATAGTTACGTCCCTTTACGATCTGAGTTCAAATCTCGCCGAGGTTGACTTTGCCTTTCATCCTTACTGGGTCGATAAAATAAATTACCAGTAATGCACTAGGTAATTGCTGGCCTTGTGCCTAAAGTAGAAACAATTATAGAAGCTACGTTGATATGTATTTACCTGCAGTTCACTATAAATACTGTACCTCAGAATGGGTATTAGAATAATTAAGACATGTTTTTGCTAACTTAAAATTCATGGTAACAAAAGTCTGCCTACTGATGTAAACACAGCTATGAATAGCAACATAACATACATATATATATATATATAGAGAGAGAGAGTGAGTGAGTGAGAGGGGGAGAGAGAGACAATATATATAGAATATACATATATATATGTGTGTGTGTGTGTGTTACTCTGTTCCCTCTCACCCACCTGCATGCAACACCAATTCTTGTCATTCCCCACTACTTTCACCAGTACCCACTAACCACAAGTTCTTCAGCTATATTAAAATTGTGTACCTTAAAACCTAATTGCTCGAAATCCTCCTCCCCTTCTGCCACCATCTCTGTCTGTCCACCTCTCACCTATTTTCACATCCTTTAGCAGCCTTACCACTCACCAGAGTTGGCTCTGTTGCATTCACTATCATGTGCACTCTTACGTCCCACTCAGACACATTCGTTTCCACACACACACACATATGCACTGGATTTGCCAACTACACACTTATGAATTCAATAATATAGTGGTCTCCCTATCTAAGTGTGTGTACATGTCCCTTTAAATTGAAGTGTCTCTTTTTATTCTATGTATGCCATCTATTTATATCTATCCTTATCTGTTTATATATATCTACCTGTCTCTCATTCTTCCTATATGAAATATCTATCTGTTTATCAATCTGGACCTATCTAATTATCTGTCTTACTTTCTGTCTATCTTGCTTGTTTCAATATTTTTACACGACTGTATGTAAAATCCCCGGCAGGTGTCATTGTTTTGTCCCCTTTTCCTGTGCGCCTTGGTGGCAAATAAAGAAATACATGTTTCTTTATCTATCTATCTTTTTATCTTTCTCTCTCTCTCTCTCTCTCTCTATATATATATATATATATATATATATATATATATATATATATATAGTAATAATAATAAAATTGAAGACTAAAATCCAGAGAGGGCTCGATAAGGAAAATATATATCAAATATATAAGAACCGAAGAGCAAATATTTATTAAAATAACAGAATCTGTTATTTTAATAAATATATATATATATATACTTAAGGTAAATATTGATGCAATTCAATTCAAGCACTCAACGTACTTTTTCCACATAGGAGTTTAGCAGAGTAGCAGAATGGATAGTCGTGGTCGCCAGTGTGGTAAAATGATGGTATCCTCGTTGGATTGTCTTGTCGATATAGACGTGAGGGAAGGTCCCTCGATCTATTTACCATCTTTGTATTTACAATATTCCCTTCGTCAGGTCGCCAATTCCAGCAGCATGGATTATTGATGTTATTGAGACACGAGTAACATAATAATGATTTCAACAGCAGAAATTAGAGATGAAATGTATGTTTATTTTTGATTTAGCACAAACAATGTTTGTTAACTTATATGGTTGAAGTTACAGATAAAAAAAGGTTACAAAAGGGAATGTGCCATTGCGCCGGAAAGCCGGCGAGGCTAGGGTGCAAAATCTCACCGTTACATTATGCGTGTTGCTGGTTCGAAGTTCCTGGTACAAGAGATAGATTCTTCAAATCTTCGCGGGGAATTTCTTCCTCAGGGCGCGTAGGGATACATCCTCTTCTACTGGCGCTGATTGGCTGAACTGAGCCAAATCACGCACAGAGAATGTATGTGAGCCCGCGGAATATAGGTCACTACAGGAGTGACGGAGTATATATCGAATAAGAAAAAGCGAAGTAGTTTCAGATGGTAAAGTAATTTAATGATAATGCTGTGATACATATTTCAATGACGACAGTGGCCACACGGTTCGGTGTGCCCAGTGCCGTGACATCATCAGGCAGCTCCTTACATAATAAGGTAATGTTTCCGAGGCAATCCAAATTGAATCGGCATGGGAACGGACAAAGCGTGTGCTCTTGAGTTCTTCACCCGTTTCCCTGTGAATCCCAATTGACCCCCACCGGTCTGCGCAGACCGGTGGGGGTCAATTGGGACTGTGATGGAGATCTTTTATGCAGTCAGAACTGGACTGCATGCACTGAGTCAGTGTTTGTTGGCAGCATTAGAGGGTGGAAAGTCTTGCAGGCAAAGGGTCATTGAAGGAAGCGATATTTCCTTAAGTCAAGGAGGGGCCCAGTCCGTCCCCTGCCATTGGGTTGCCTGCCATCTGGATCCTGAGTGCGAGGGTCCCAAAACTGAACAGTTTGCTCCAGTCTTGCAGACCACCCGAGTGAAGTTGATTGAGGAAATACGTATATATTTGCGTTTATATGTTTGTCTGTGCATTTGTTGATCTTTGAAAGTGTATTGCTGCATCTGTGTGTCTCAGAACTTATATATAAATTTTTGGTTGTCTTCATAAATGTGACATTGTTTGTACACAGGTTTGTATGTGTTCTGTGTGTGTGTGTGTGTGCATATGTTTATGCATGAGTGTGTGTGTATGTGTGTGTATGATTGTGCATGTGTGTCTGTGTGTGTATGAGTGTGTGTGTATATTACACATGCATGTAATGAAAATATGTTTACAGATATGTGTCCACTATGTATATATATTTGGGACCTATATGTCTCTCATCTCTCTTTCTATGTTATATTATGAAAAACAAGCTATGATTATCCTGTCTTTTATTAAGTGATACTTTATTTAAGAATTAGCATGCTTTCATTGTGGTCATCTTTTCTTCATATATGAATATGTTGATGATTATACAGCCTACTCCTCAATGTGCAGCTTCAAATTTGGCAGTGCTGAGATTCTTTTGCCTCCACATCTTCAATCCCCACCTCCCTCATTAACATTTCAACAACTAAGCTGAATGATGGGTAACAATGTCTTCCATTCTTAAATACATACTGATCTTCAAAGTTGTCTTCAAGTGAGTTTTTTAAATATTTCTTTGATCCTCCGACTAGTCATTTTTCATTTCACAGTTGGCTGTAGGGGATCTTATCTGGAAGATGTGAGACAACCATGACTGAGAAATTTCGACTGGTGGTTGTAGAGTGTAGATTCAATGCTGCTGGTGCTTGATCAATAAAAGTTTCTTCCATCATCATCACCATCATCATCGTCCACTTTATCCAGCAACATTGATTGGTTGCATTCTTTATAAATTAATCATTATACAAAGGAAAATGTGGAGCTATATTTTGAGGCTTGATGCCCTTCTAGATGCCATTTGCAGTAATTCACTGTCTGATCCTACCTGTTGATCCATTAGGATTCTTCTGCCCAGCATCATGGTTGAATCAACCAGTGATTGATCCTATGAGATTCTGTCACCTGACTTAACCACACACAATGCTGCAAGACCAGGTCTTCATCATAACCCTTTCAAAAGGGTCATCCATAACTATGCAATGTATAGGTGTTATTCCATAAGGTATTATTTATATACCCATATACCATAATAAATGTAATATTACCTTACAAGCAGACTAGGATGATGTTCTGAGGAATGCATTATCTAAGTGGTTCATTTCTTTCTAAGAAGTTGAATTATCTTTAAAAAGGACATATTGGATAATTGGGACATGAGTTCCCAACATATAAGGTCATTGATAGAAAGCCTTTCATCATAGGCCTGCTTAGTTAAGGGTAATCCACAACTAAACAACTATACAATCATCATCATCCAAAGAACCATCATCAACACCCCACAACCACCACTCCCAGAAAAAATTGCCACTACCACTAACACTATAATGACCATGACCACAGCCACTACAACCTTCATTATGTTCAGCGCTGCCATTACTACCACCATCAGCTAAAAATAAATCTTTATGCAATTGCTTGTTCTGTTCAAAATAAAAGCCAAATCTCCCTCAAATTACATCTTAACATCATGGAAAAGGAGACAATGGTTAATGTGGTCATGGAGCCCTGACACACAAAAAAGACTGAATAGTCATGGGTGGAATGCCTTTGATCATGGTTGTTCTTGATCAGTGTATTTCTTCTCCAATCTTCAATCCTTCCTCCCTTATCAGCAGTAGTGAATGGTGGGTGTCTCTTGGGACTAAACAACACCAGCTAACATACTCTTACAGCCATATCCACACACAACTGCACAAACGTCAGCCACAACCCTGCTGTATCCCGCTCTAGTCTTGTCACACACCCTGACTGTAAAGTTTCAGAAATAGCAATGATATATGTTGACATGACTCACTGACATTGCAAGTCTCTAGGCTCCCATCACTACCACCACAAACAACACCAACACATACACTTCCTAACCCACATATCCCCACCTCCCCACACTGGAATATTCCCTCCAGGAGGAAAAGCTGCAGATGGCCGAATGAATTGGTAAAGTTTGGCTGTTGCCCATTGTATGCACAATGTGTGTATATCAAAGCTACTTCTGGCATATGGAGGTGATGGGTCTTAATGGTAATGGTTGTGGAGGTGATGGTGATGGTGATGGTAGTGGTAGTAGATGTGGTGAATGCGGTGGTGTTAGTGTTAGTGGAGGTGTTGATTGTGGTGGTAGTGATAGTGAAGGTGGTGATTGTGGTGGTTGTGGTAGAGTGAAACATGACATGATACTGATGGGGGTACTGTGGGTCAGAGGTGGTGATGTTGATGGTGATGGTGGATGGTTGCGGTGATGATTGTGGTGGTAGTAGTGGAGACAGTGGTGTTGTGTAGTGGTGGCCATGGTTCTGAGGTGTAATGCCAACAATGGTTGTAATGGTCATGGGAAGAGGGATGGATGTAGAAGTGATGGCAGTAATGGGGGAGATGGATGGCAATGGATGGTGGGGATGATGACAGTGATGGTGGCAGAGGTGGTGGGTGTGATAATGCTGGTTGTAGTAGTTTTGGTGGCCAGCCATCATCAGAAGTGGTCATGGTTTATGATAGAGGTGGTGATATGAGGGTATATAGAATAGTTACTTTTGTGGTGATGGGTTGGGGTGCTTTTTCTATGGTGTTGCTGGCAGTAATGATGAGGAATGTGGTCATATTGTGCTGGTGGTGATGTTACTGATGATGGTGTTAGTGATGAACATCAGGATGGCGTATGTAGCATTTTAGAATTAATTTTAGAATTAAGAATTTTAAAAAATTATACGGCTTTGAATTAAAGATTCTGTATGAGTGTGTACATGTATGTGTATGTGTATGTGTATGTGTATGTTTTTGAGTGTATTAGTATAGATGTATGCATGCATGCATGCGTATGTGTTTGAGTGTATTATCATATGTGTATGCATGTATGAGTATGTGTTTATGTACATATGTGTATCTGTCTTATGAGTGTATGTATTTGAATGTATTAGTATGTGAATATGTCTTGTGTGTGTATGTGTTTTAGTGTATTAGTATGTGTGTATGCATGTATGTGAGTATATGCATGTGATATTTCAGAATTAAAAGTTAAAGAAAACAGTTTTCTATAAATATTGTGTTAGCATGCATATGTGTATGTCTGTGTGTGTGTGAGAGAGAGAATGTGTTTGTGTGTATGTGTGCATGTGCTGGTATGAACATGTCTTTGTGTTAAAATGCATGAAACAGAAGAGGTGGACTAGTGTGAGAACTGGATGGAGTAGGAGATAGAAAAGAGAAAAAGGGTAATTTGATGAACAAAAATACAGGATTAATAATTGTTTCTACTTTTGGCACAAGGCCAGCAATTCAGCAGTGCATAACTGGTACTTTATTTTATCGACCCCGTAAGGATGAAAGGCAAAGTTAACCTCGGTAGGATTTGAACTCAGAATGGCAAGGACCGTAACTCTATGCGTCAAAGCATGGCATCCGACCCTCTACCGATACTGCCAATCCACCACCAATACAGGATTAATAATGATTTTTAATTTAGGCTTAAGGCCAGCAGTTTGAGGAGGGGCTGGACTATATCGACCCCATAAGGATGAAAGGTAAAATCAACCTTAGATTTTAACTCAGAACCACAAAAACATAAATGAAGTGAATATCCATTATATTTAGTGATAGGAAAAATAATGAGTTTCTGACACAACAAAGCCAAACATTTTTGGTCAAAGATGTGTATTATTTGTTCTGCATTCTGAGTTCAAATCTCACTAAGGTAAACTTTGTTTTTCATCCTTTCATGACCGGTCAGCAAAGTACCAGAACAGGAACATGAATTACTGGAATAATTAGTGTCAAATGGCATGAAATGCAGTTTCTATTCCAGCTCTGACAGCAATGGCAGAAACAGCACTAGTACCAATCTAGATTTGCTTTGCTTTTCCCTTGGACATCAGTGACATAGAGAGAGAAATAGTTTATTTGTGAGCAGCTGCTGGTCTTCAACAAACAAAAAAAAAGCTCAGTCCTGCTCTTTGGAAAGGAACATTTTAGGTACAGATACTCAGGCAGTTTATAACAAACAGCAAAATATGATGGGTAGATTTAAAATAGTAGAGATGGAATATAGTTAATTGAGATGTATAACAACTCTCACTTTCAATATCTTTTTAATTACAGACAAAAATAAAAAGTTGAGGGTGTTTTTTGCCCCTCTCCTTCACTATAACATGTGTATCTTGGTTTTAGAATATGTACGTACACTCTATCTTTACATGTCATGAGGTAATAAAAATGGTTGCTGTTAGGAAGAACATACAGTCTCAAAATATGAATTATGATTAGCACAATTAGAAGACTGTTGTAAAGCCTGCAAGGGTAACTCCTGATTTAGTAGAAAAATATGTGTATATATGTATATATATATATGTGTGTGTATATATATATATATATATATATATATATATATATATATATATATATATATATATATATATATATGTGTGTGTGTGTGTATATATGTATATATATATATATATGTGTGTATATATATAAATTATGGTTAGCACAATTAAAAAGTTGACATGGAGCTTGCAAGACTTACTGCTGTTTTAACAGAAACGTTTTTCTTAAAATGTTTGTTGTTGTGATAACCTTGTAGCAAGACCAGACTATTAAAAAATCTGTGAAGGTGAAGTATATCTTAACTCAGAATGTAAATGAATGAAACTAAATGCTGCAAGATATTCTTTCTTCCAGTATATTAGCAATACTCTTGCAGTATATTACCAATAATTGAGATGTTTTAATTCTATTGGTTGTTGTTCTTTGCGCTCTTATTCTTATTTAGTATCAACACTTTTAGCCACTGTGTTGTTTACACTTTATATCTAATACGAACTTCATTTTGTAATATGGTAAAATAAGATTTGAAGAAGATTTAGCACCTATTCCCTCAGACTGGATAACTATGTAGGGGTTAAAATTTAAGTGATTTATTTTGGAAAATATCTATAAATAAGCATAGAAATTCTGTGTGACACCGAGAATAGATCTGTAAAGAGAATAGTGGGAAGATATTCTATTTTAAGATGCTGACCTCCCTGATAGTTTCATAGATCTCATGAATACAGTAGATAGGCCATTCTAGAAGTAACCTGTGGGAAATGAGGAATCATTCAGGAATTTGTTATATATTTAATGTGAGAGCAATATAGATAGTTTAGATTCCCAGTGTTCTCTTATGTTCCTTTAATCACATGTCTCTCATGCATTTAAAATAATAGAATCTAGAATATAGCTGGCTCAGATCTTTAACACAACATTCACATCACAAATAAAAATAAAGCTCTCATTTATTTATTTATTTTTGCATCTCTATCACTAGTTGTCCAGACTATGGTCTTAAAAATTCTGGAAGTTTATTAATAGATATGAGCTCAAACACATTCTCCATTGACATGAGTTCCCCCCACCCAGTAATATTTATAATCACTCCAGCACAGGGTCTGCTCATTTTTAATATTGACATTGATTTAATCAATCTATATGTTAGCCCGATATTGTCAACATTCGCCTTTAGCAAGGTTCCAAAGGCCCTATTTTTCTGCCATGAGAAGACTGGATGTAGTTGGCAAAACCTTAATTCTGGGTGTTAAGGCATTTCTTCTGTCACTAACAATTACATTTACTTGGACTGTGACAATGCTAAAACTCTGAAATAAGCTGCAGTTCTATTAGGTACTTTGTGTCAAGTAATAAAATAAACTAAAATAACTTATGCAATCCATTATAGAAAACAGTCGTGGCAGCTTCCAGTTTAAAGTTGCTGTTTCACTTCAGATCAGCACTGTTTGAACAAACCTATGTTGAAAGACATCCAGCTGTAACCATTCCATCTTTATTTCAACATACTGCATCTAAGATCACATTATTTCAATGTGTTCTGGTTTCTTCTTAAGTTTGTAGAGTATGATGTGTTGGAAATGTGGCTGCTATTTCTAACAGGTTGAAGTGAATATGTAGACATACACTTGTTGGCATGTTAGTTGTTTTTGCCGGTATGATAATTGGTTGTATGTTTGTGAAGCGCAATACTTTTGTATCAGCCAATGATCTACACTTCTTCTACCTCTTTTGCACCTGTTACCACAAATTCTTTCACATACATGCACTGGACATTACTGCATCACTTCTCCAAAGTCCAACTGATGTATGTACCTATACATGACCCATTTCAGGGCTTCCAAGATTGGTTAAAGGAAGGAAAGAAGGAATTCTCAAACCAGAGACCAGAGCTGAATGCTTGCAACAGAAATGACTACACAAAAAGCAACCAAGAGCAACATAGTGGTGCTAAACCAGATACATGATTAAATCTATCATCCCTGGCCAGATTTGAACTCAGAACACTAAGAACTGGAACAAATACTTCAGGAAATCCAGTCAAATTCTCTAAAGATTCTGACAGTCTACGGCCTTAGTCTGATACTTTAATTGTTGACCTCAGATGAATGAAATCCAAAATCGACTTCAGTAGGATTTCAACTCAGAATACAAGGAGCAAGGCATATTGTCTAACATTAAAATCTGTCAATTCACCACCCAGGATATGTCGAAATGTCTTTATTCTGTTGCTAATTTTTTAATCCTTTAGCATTTGCATTACTCTATATTTACTATTGCATTTTTGCAGTAAAGGCTTTATCTCACATAATGTTAAATCTATGAGATTTTGATATTATTTATTTTGAGAATAATACCTTAATATCAGTATAAGTAGCCAGTTACGGCCAGTTTGAACAGAAAGAGGTGAGAGAATTCTGGCTGGATACCTTCGGTTTAAAATGCTCAAGAGTATTATTACTCTTTAAATGACCTAATCAAGTTATCACAAATTATTTTTGAAATTGAATTTAAAGATATTGTTATAAAACACGCATAACATATCTTCTAAATTTATTACTGTCTCAATTCTAGTGGATCAACAGTTTATATGCATTGCTATTGCATACAATTGCCCATATTGAATATCAGATAGCTTTTTGAAAGTTCATTTACATATTCCTTAACTCTCTTGATGCTAAACCACATGTTCTGCCACTAGTTCTATGATATAAATACATTATAATCTTATGTAAGAACCCTTTTTTATGTTCCAAAGACCAGCTTAATAATATTAGTTATATTATCAAATCCCTCTAAATACTTGATTATTTTCAAAATTATTTGAAAACCATAGCTAATGTCTTTCATTAGAAATATGGTAATGAAAAAGTTAAATCAAGTTATAAATAAATGTTCTTCATAATCTATATCAAAACAATCTATATCAGGGTTTGAATTCAGATTCATGCTTTAACTTTAATACTGGTATTTGTTGAATAATCCACCATTTTAACATTAAACTATTTGGCCTTAATTTTTCTTTATATTCATTTATCAAGGGGGAAAAGGCCATAACAATTTATATTCTGAAAATATTTGATTTTTATTATTTTCAAGAAATCATTTGAAATATTTTCTTCTTTAAAGATGACGCATATATCAATTCACTGAAACAAAACAAATAAAGGAATTAAAAAAACATTTTGTCAATAATCCATTAATCGTTTCAAGATTCTGTCTTTCAAAACCTTCATAAAAGATTATACATTGCATTCTTATAAGCGAATGAGGAAAATATTGGCTCTCAACTATACTGAGTCCTAATTCTATTAAGCAAATAAATTTGCTTTTGATCACAAATATAAAAGCAGTACATACAATGGAAAAATTAAACAAAGCAAAGAAAGTATGAAATAAACAAACCTTCCAATCATTATCTCTGGTTATAAGTTCTATAAAGAATGAAACAAACAAACAAAAAAAGCCATTTCCTTAACTTCAGTTCTCTTCTGTCCAAGACAAGTTTGTTTTCAGAAAGTTTGATTAACAGGATTATAGATTTGATAAATACAATCATGTAGAGAATAGCAAAGTAGCCAATTACATATCCAAATGCCATCAAACATTAAATCAGTGATGAATGGTTTTAAGAAACCAGATTTTAGCTTTAACTAATTCTTTCATAGTATAATTTGCTTAGTTTTATAAAATCTGCACCACAGAATTCTAAAGGATATAAAACAAATAATTAGTTTCCATGGAAATAGGAAATCTGTTTACGAGTTCACATTGCAACAAGGTAAGCAAAATCTAAAGCAAAGGAATTAAATTCATGCCTATTAACTGAAATCTCACGAAACTCATTATTTATCTGTAACATGCTGGTGATGAAATGGTGGTGGTAATTTGTTTTTCAAAGATGATGGTGGATTATGATTTTCATAAGGAGGCACATGGCTTAGTGGTTAGAGCATTGGCCTTGCAATCGAAAGGTTGTGAGTTCAATTCTCAGACCAGTTGGTGTGTTGTTTCCTTGAGCAAGACACTTTATTTCACATTGCTCCAGTTTACTCAGCTGTAGAAATGAGATGATAGGACTGGAGTCCCTATCATCCACTGCAAAGTGGTTGTGGAGGTGCCACAGCAAAAAAGCACCCAGCCCACACTGTAAAGTGGACATGTAGGCGCCACAGAAAAAAGCACCCACCACTCACTGTAAATGAGGTTGGTGTTAGGAAGGGCATCCAGCTGTAGAAATCAAGACAGAATCAGTTCCCATCCCAGCCTTGCAAGCAGGGAAAAGTGGACGTAAAATGATGATGATGATGATCAATGATGATGATGATGATCAAAGGTTTAAAATTAATGAATAAGTCTCAATCCATTTTGAGAAAAATGAAGTTTATTTTATCAAAATAATAGCATTTATCAGATATTACCATTGTAGCTCTAACATTCAGTATATAGTCAGGATTGGTAGCATGCTGTGAGGCATAGAGTTACAGCTCTTTGTGTTCTGAGTTCAAATCCTGGCACAGCTAGCTTTGTCTTTCATCCTTATGGGGTCGATAAAATAAAGTAATGCACTAAAACCAATGTAATCAACTTACCCTTCAAATTGCTGGCCGTGCGCCAAATGTCGAAATAATTATTTAATTGTGTTCCATTATATGACGAAATATATGGTTCAAATTCCATTAATGTCAAATTTACCTTTTTTCATTCTTTTGGAGCTGATAATTACCAGTAATATACAGTAATAAAATAGTTACAGTCCTTTACATTCTGAGTTCAAATCCTACCAAGGTTAGCTTTGCCTTTAATCTTGATGGGGTTGATAAAAGAAAGTACCAATGGGGTAAATTTAATCAACTTTCCCCTTTCCTTCAAATTGCTTTTCGTGTCAAAAGTAGAAACAATTATTAACTCTGAATGGTGGATTGGCAGTATGGAAGGAGTGTCTGTATCTCATACTTAATGGCTTCATGGTAATGGTAAACATCTATTAATCAATTGCTATATTATCTTTCAAAAAGAAATGTTGGCTGAAATATTAGAACATTATACAAATCATATTTTGTGGTGTAAAGTTGTGTATATCAATATTTTGAGTTCAGATCTCACCCAACATTTCTCAATTCCAGTGCCACTAGAATGGATTCTCAAGGAATTGTAGAATCAAACATAAAAATCTAGTTTCCATTTACTCTTAAAACTTCTTCCACCTGGATAAGATGTTAATTTATCACAGGCAATTTTCCAACAATGAAAATTAAATTGTGAGCTCTTGATTACATAGTACTGCCATTAATTAAAATGGGTAAGGTGGTGGATTGGCAGTAGAATTGGTAAAGCATTGGACAACATGCTTTGCAGCATATAGTTATAGCCCTTTAAATTCTGAGTTTAAATCCCACCAAGGTTAGCTTTGCCTTTCATCTTTACAGGGTTGATAAAATAATGTACCAGTAATGCAATGGGGTCAATTTAATCGACTTTCCCCTCCCCTTCAAATTGCTTGCTTTGTGTCAAAAGTAGAAACAATTATTAACTGAGGCTGGTGGATTGGCAGTATCAGTGGAGTGTCAGAAAGAATACTTTATGATATTTAATTTCACCATTTTATGCTCTGAATCCAAATTTCTAGTGGCCATGTCACTATCCACCACCTGTGACAAGTTCTCTAGCAGAACAGCTCCACCAAGAAAGATTGACATGTGCAGGCAGATTGGAAGTGGTTTTAATGACTGGCAGGTGTAAAATCAGTCAGCTGGAATTTGTAGACGACATGGTGTTATTTGACAGAAGGTGATCTCCGACTTGCACTCAAGTGCTGCAGTGCTGCATGGCTTGAATGAAAATCAGTGCTGCGAAAACTGAGGCACTCTTCCTTTCAAGGAAGTCTGCGCAGTGCACTCTACATGTGAATGGAGTTCCACTGAAGCAAGCAGAGAAGTTCAAGTATCTTGGGGCGATGTTCATGAGTGATGGAAAGCAGGAGGCTAAAATAAGTACAAGAATTGCAGGAGCTAGTGCAGTAATGTGCCAGCTTTAGCATTCAGTTGTCAGAAGAAGTGAGGTAGGCATAAAAGTCAAACTCGCCTATCTTCAATGTGGTATTCATGCCAACCCTTACCTATGTAGACATGTCCCACTGCTCTCTTGTTCCCTTATTCCAGCATCAGACTAACATAAATTTTGGTTCTGTTGTGCGGGCTAGCCTTATATACATGGTACATTGTTTTACTGCACAAAAATGTGTGGTCTAGAAGGAAGCTGAATAGGTCATCATGGTGCTATAATTCTATGTTTCTCATTTGTTTGCATTCTTCCTCCTTTCTCCATTATTTTTTATCATTCACAATTCTCCAAAAATATTTTTACTTCATCGATCTCATTCCTGCTTTTACCTTATCTTCTCTTCTCTTCTCTATCTCTGTCTCAAATATATCTCTCACATTTCTCATCTCATACTTTAGACTCACTTTCCTCCATTCTCTCCCTCCATTCTTCTGCTCAATATGTAGTTATATTTTAACCCAACATTTTGCTATGTCCATAGCACTCAGCTGTTTACAGCTACCCAGTGTGCTGAAATGCCTACAATTTTATGAAAATTCATATACAATCATTGCTTCAATCCTTTTCAATTAATGTTTACACACACACACACACACATATATATATATATATATAACCCTAAGCATATTTATATATATATATATATAAACCCATGCAAGCGTGGAACATGGACGTTAAACGATGATGATGATGATGATATATATCACATCGATCCAATACAGGGACCAGCAGTGTTAGTGGAAGGTAGTATAATAAGTAAGGCAATCAAAGATATGAAGACTGGTAAGGTGACTGGGCCTTCGGAAATAGTTGCTGAAATGCTGAAAGCTTCTGGAACGGTGGGACACACTATGGTCACCCGGATAGTAAACCAAGTCATACAGAATGGGGTTGTTCCGAAGGACTGGCGTAGCAGCATCATCATTAACTGCTACAAGGGTAAAGGAGATGCCCTAGATAGGGGTAACTATAGAGGCATTAAATTAATCGACCAGGTCATGAAGGTCACAGAAAAAGTAATAGCGCAACTAATCAGAGAGAGAATTGAACTAGATGAAATGCAGTTCGGGTTTGTGTCAGGTAAAAGTACCACAGACGCTCTTTTCATTGTACGACAACTACAGGAGAAGTACCTAGCTAAAAGTAAACCCCTATACTTAGCTTTTGTCGACTTGGAGAAAGCCTTTGACAGAGTCCCCTGTTCCATTATCTGTTCCATTATCGTGGAAAACCGACGTTAAACGAAGATAATGATGATGATGATGATGATGATGATGATGATATATATATATAAACAGGGAGTGTAACGAAGTTACTGAGTGAGCACTCGATATTTAGGTTCACTGCTGTATTGAGGTGTAGAGCTAGACAGATGTCAGACCCTTTTAGTGGAAATGAAAAAAATGATAATCATTTATTTCATTACCACTCGTTCTTGTTTTATTTTATATTATTATATATATATATATATATATATATATACATATATATAACCTGGCTAAGACTAAAGTTCTAGTTTGTATGAAAGAAAATAAGGCGGCGGTCCCTTCTGGGAAATGGTCGTGCTCGGTGTGTAGGAAAGGCGTAGGTAGAAACTCCATTTTATGTCCTAAATGCAAAGTATGGGTGCATAAAAGATGTAGTGGGATCACAGGTAAGCTAACTAAGAACATATATTTTACATGTGGCCCGTGCTCTGGTGCAATAAATAGCAGCAAGTGCCCACAAAATACTAGCTCTTTCAATTGCGCAGAGGGTTCTATAGAAATAGTGGACAGTTTCCGTTACCTGGGTGATAAAATCAGCAGTGGGGGAGGGTGCTCTGAAAGTACAGTAGCTAGAGTCAGAACTGGTTGGAAAAAGTTCAGAGAGCTTATACCACTATTAGCTGCTAAAGGGTTCTCCCTAAAAATGAAAGGCAGGTTGTACGATGCCTGCATACGAACAGCAATGTTGCATGGCAGTGAGACCTGGGCATTGTGTGCAGAGGATATACGCAGACTAGAGAGGAACGAAGCTTGCATGCTCCGCTGGATGTGTAACAGTAATATACGTGAACGGCAAAGCATAAACGAACGAAGGAAAAAATTAGAAATAAGAGGGATCAGATGTTGTTTACTCGAGAGAAGGCTACGTTGGTATGGACACGTGATGCGCATGAAAGTCGATAGCTGTATAACAAAGTGCAGAGCAATAAAGTTAGACGGTAGCCACGGAGTAGGCAGACCTAGAAAAACCTGGGACGAGCTGATAAACTCCGACCTCACACACTTACACCTCTCCAAGACAATGTCACTGGACCGAGACCTTTGGCGGTACTCAGTAACAGAGAAGACCCGCCTTACCTAAATACATAGTAAAACCTACTACAGCCAGTAGGCATCTCTAACAAAATACCCCCCCCCCCCCCCCCGTCCCACCACCCACACCCCATCCACGCCACCCCCACCCCATCCACGCCACCCCGTTATATGTAAAGTTGTGTTGGTGCCACACCATCCAGGCCGAAACAAATGAGATCGTGTAGGTGTCACGACAAAAATACACACAGTCCACGCTGTAATGTGGCCGTGTAGGCAACACGGTAAAAACCTCCCAGACCCACACTGTAAATGTGGTTGGTGTTAGGAAGGGCATCCAACTGTAGAAAACCTGCCAGACAGTCCTATGCGAGCAAGACAATCACTCTTGCCTCAAGTGGGACTACCCCCGTCCAAACCCATGCAAGCGTGGAACACGGACGTTAAACGTTGATGATGATGATGATGATGATATATATATACACACACATATATATATATATATATATATATATATATATATATATATATATATATATATATCGAATGTAGAAAGGTAACACATAGTAGAAAGGAAAAATGTTTTTTTCTGTAGAAAATGTTGAAGAGATATTTTTAGTCAAATTTGAAAGCATTAATTTATTTACAAGGGTCCATAAAATAAAGTACCAGTAATCTACTGGGTTATTTCTGGCCTTGTGCCAAAAGTAGAAACAATTAATTTATTTACAATACCGGTTTCCATATTAAATGCATTAACAATTGCGGATATGCAGAATATTAAGTTGCATATTTGTAGAGGTAGTGAGGATAATGATAATCACAAAAAAAAAGAAGAAAAAAGAAAATATAAAGAGGGGAAGAAAAGTTAATTTTCACATGATTTGTCCTTCAGAGAAGAAAGTCATTTTGTCTGTCTATCTTTCTCTGCTAATGGCTTTGTTGTGACTGGAGAGGGTAGAAGAAGGAGGGTAGAGGAGAAGAAGAAGGAGGGGGAGGAAGTAGTGGAAGGTTGATTGTAGCTGTAGACTGCTATGTGGGACCCTTTAAATAGTGGGTACAAGGTTTGGCTGGGATTGGTTTGAAAGGCTGAGTGACCTTAGAGTTGACCGGGTAAGGCGGGTGTGCTTCTAAAAATATGTCTTGGTATTTTTTCTTAGAAGAAATCATCAACATTGACCTTGTTTTTTTTGCCTCAAAGAAGATTTAAAGTTATTGAAATATTAATTCCATCCCTAGCAGTAATTTTAGATTTAGGGTGGTGGGGAAATGTTGCTATAAAGAGGGGTTGAGAGCCACTGGAATAGCCATTCTATCATCAGCAGAAGTTTCCAGTTTCAGGGGAATCTAAAGCATTTAGTTTGGCACTTGAATGTTTCCATTTGTCCAATTGTCTTCATGGGGGTCCTCCAGGACTTGGTGATGTGGGTGTTACTATGTGGTTGCTTGATCTGCAGTATATAGTTGTCAGAGGTTGCTGGAATCTTGTCTAGGGCGTTGATTTTAAAGTGTGCTAGCTTTGGTTTAGTCTGAAGTGGAAGCATGTAGAATGGGTTCGTATTTGGCGATAAATTGTGATTCCTTGCTAATGCGTTGGATGTAGATAGCGTTATCTTTGAATTTGTAGATGGGAAAGATTCTAAAATTGGGTTGTTCATTGAATGCACAGGTCGCAATGTGTTCACTGTATTCCCGTATTTTTATTTGGGATATATGGACAGTCATACATTTTCGGAGGCTGTTTTTGGTCTGTCCTATGTAGTGCTCTAGACAACCTGAGCAGGTTAACAGATAGATCAGATTTTTTGATGCACATGTGAAATTGTAGTGAACTGTAAATTGTTGTCTTTGTTTGAAATGGAACTCCGATCCCTCTATTAGATTGGATACATATTGGTAGATTGGGTTAATTTTCTAACCAGAATTGTATTGCCTCTATTGCTAGGTTGTGTGAGATATTGGAATAAAGGTTGACTACATCAAAAGACACTTGTAGGGTATGTTCATTATTAAGTGTTTTGGGGAGGTGGTCGAGCATATCGAGGTCGTCTCTTGTGTAGCTTTTAATGTGTTTCGGGAATGGTTTTAACAAGATATCTAGGAAGTGGCTGGGGCGGTGGGTTTACAAAGCAGGATCTGAGGCATTCAACACCATCCTCCAGAACAAAGGTTCTCAACCCATTTCGGCCAAATTCCCCCTTTTGCCCCTCGAAATCACCAAACGCCCCTACCCTATTTTTTTCATTTTTCAATATACTACTGATTTTGATATCAGTAGATTACTAAAAAATTGATTAACGATATTCCAAAGATACCATTGCAGGCAGTTGAAAGTATAAATACATTCCTTGAAAGGAAGTATATAAATTTCAAAAAAAGGAACATAAATGTTCTTTTTTATGAATAAGGACCAGTTGAATTTGTTATATTCCCACCAGACGATACCAGCTGTTTTGAACATTTATACAAGAGCAACTCTGTCTATCCAAAGAGTGCTCTTATCTGGAAGAAAGTGGCAATTGTATTATTTCAAAGCTTTCCAATTTTCCTTTTAATGAAACGGACAGAATAAATGTTGATATCTAACTTGATGTCCCCTTCGCTTTGTGAGCTTAGAGACCACGGAAGAGGGTTTTCATGACCACGTAAGAGGGTATATTCATTAGTAAACGGTAAAATATATACAACAAATGTGTAAGGGAAATGTGGTATATCGTTTCCACTTCAGTCAAACTGCAACTACAAATAAAAAATCGACTTACTTTGACCTCGTTTCAATGGGACCCTTGAGCTTCATGGAGTTTAGCTAACTCTTTGACGTCAGGCTAGATTTCCGTAAGATGTAGCCAGAGATCTCCACGTACAATCACATTGTAGCGGTTGCGAGCATTACTATGCAGTCTGGAAACAGCGCCACATGCCCTCTCGACTAAGTATGAGCTAGGAAAAGGCAAAGTAAATCTCTTAGCCTCTGCATGTAGGAGTGGAAATCGACGCTGAATTTCCTCTTGCATCCAAAAAAGGGGTTCACCTACTTTGGAAAATTTAATTTTGATAATGTCATCTGTCTGAAGTTCAATTAATTCTTCCTGAAATTTAACGTCCAAATCGTCGACGTCAGCTATGAAGGGATCTGCTATCCACATTGGGATGTCCATCTGCAAAAGGTCGACAAACCGTTCTCTCGTGTTGTCTTGTAGTGCGCGGAGGTGCGCGGTATAAATTTGGAGTTGGTCATCGCTCACAATGTTTTGAACATTGGCGATATTAGGAAAATTATAGAATTCCCGTCGACAAAGATTCCTTTCGATGACTTTCAATTTGGCTAGGAATATTTTCACAGCATTCCTTGCTTTAAACAAGGTGATCTTCTCCCCCTGCAAAGCCATAATGAGGCTATTGCATTTGTCGAAGATGTCGGCGAGGTAGGCGCAGTCTTGCCTCACATCGAGGTTTTTTTAATACTGTTCTGTGTTGCGTCCTCGAAGAAATTCAATGATAGAGTCGAACAGTTCAAAGAAGTGAGTAAGGCACTTGCCCTTTGAAAGCCACCTCACTTTAGTATGAAGGAGCATCTCGACGAATTCTTTGCACAGTTGCCGGAAAATTCGTTCATTGAGGGCATGGCGTTTGATATAATTGATGACATCAATGGGTACCTGCAAAGACTTGCTCAGCGGCTCGCTGAGTTTCTTCGCAGCCAAGTGTTGTCGATGAATGACACAATGAACAGCAAATACAGATGGATTTTTCCTCTTCCGAAGAGAGACGAAACCCTTATGTTGGCCGACCATTGCTCTTGCGCCGTCCGTAGCACATGATACAAAATTGTTAACAGGTATCTCTTTTTCTTCGAGGTATCCCTTGACAGATTCAACTTTAATATCTGTGGCTAGATTCAGAGTGAAGAGAAGCTCCTTGTGCATTTCGTTTTGGTGGAAAATATTGCTCAGTTTTTTATAATCTGCTAAATCCTGTTAAAAAAAAATCTTTCAAATTTGATATTGCAGTATCCACTACCTGCAAATACTACACTCTGTAATGATCCAAAGCAGTGCAGTGTTGATATTTCAACGCATTTCCTTCCTGGTATCTTTTAGGAACTTTTCGTTGTCTGGGTAGCTCCAAAGAAGAAATATCGAGTTGATAAATCATTTTTTCTGCTGTATTGAACAGCTCCTGAAATTTTTCTTCACTGCGTAGATTTTTTTAGCTCCTCCTGCACCAGTTTGACACTATGCAACATGCTACCTAGATTGAAGGTGGTACTTTGAAAAGATTTGTTCAATCCTTCAAGGAATTGAAGTAATGGAACTACAACGTGCAATCCAAGAACACATTGGCCCGGAGAGTGACACGTAAGAATAACATTAGCTCTGGATGCAATGTTGGTGCCAAACTCATTTGTTGCCTCTTGTAAAGAAATAAGGACATCTGAATAATTGTCAAGAAGGGCTTTGACTGCAGAAAATCGTGTTAGCCATCGAGTAGGGCACACAAATTTTAAGGAGCGTGGTGACGATACATCATTTTCTTCATCATGTCATAAATACGCGTGCTTAAATTTCCCTGATGTACTATATAGTTTCCGCAATTCATTCACGTAATCTAGAACATTTTTGATAAGTGAAGCTTGTTGTAGGGACTTAGCTATAATAAGTTGAGAAATATGAATGCCGCAGTGCACGTAATGGACCAAATAAAGTTATGTTAGAATCTTTAAAAAGATCTTTAAAAAATACCCGTACGAATTAAATACAAAAAAGTTTCAGTCCAAATCAAAAGCAAATTATTTGAAATTATATATTTTTTTTAAATAGACGTGAATGTTCTCAAAGACTTGATTTCAGTCGAAAAAACTTTTTTTTAAATTCTATATTTCACTGTTAGCTGTTGTAATATTTTGATTGGATAAACAATTCTACAATTCAAACTGTAAAGTCAAAATACAAAAGATGTAAAATATGAAGAATTTCTTACCTTTCTCTGAAATCACAAACTCAGGGGAAAATAGTACCTTGCAAAATAAAATACCTCGTAGCAAAATAAAATACTTAGCAACGAATGAATTGAGAAGCTTGGTGACAGTGAGAAAGTAGAATTTTGGTATCCCATATATACATAGATAGGTACACAGACACACACACACAAAGACGCGCACGCACACACATACACATACACACACACACACACACACACACACACACACACACACACACACACACACACACACACACACACACACACACACACACAGACTCACATATACATACACACACACAAACTTGTGTGTGTGTGTGCCTTGGTTTGGGTACACAAAGAATTTTGTCTACAGCTTTTTATTGCCAGGTCAAAGGCCACTGCTCTTTTCAACAATGCCAAATAAGAACGCCACACACACACACACACATATATATATATATATATATATATATTAATTTATTAAAATAACATTAAAGTTTAAGCAAAGAATAGCTGCTTTCACCCTTAACGGGATCTTCTGAAAAAAAAAATATATGAAGAGAGAAAGAGGGAGGGACAGAGAGAGTAAGAAATTGTGTGTGTGTGTGTTTGGTACACATCTATCTATCTATCTATCTATCTATTCTTTTTTTCAAATACCACTTTGGAAGAAGAATCAGGATGGAGAGAGAGGTGCTGTACCCCAGCAAGTTTTATGAAAGGTGGGTGAAAGTGGTGAGAATGGCCCGAGTGAATGGGCCTTCTCTCTATATCAGCCTGTAGGTTAAGGAAAAAGAGGAAGAGAGGAAATGGGTACAAATTCTTCGTACTCCTGGAGATGAGGGCTGCACATTTTTTCGGGGGTATGTGTTACCCATATGTAATGTCTCCCTCTATTGGGGAAAATCGACTAATTTTTAAATTGCATTTGTGATAATATTTTACACGTTTTTATTGTATATAAACTTCCCCCTTTGTATTTGTCCCTTTCATTTGTGCCCCTGTGGCTAATAAAGAAACATATCTACCTATCTTCAACAGGGGGCTCAAACATGCGGCCCGCGAACTACTTTTCTGTGGCCCGTGGTAGAACCAATATTTCATATTGCATTATAACTGGCGAAAATAACGCGGTGAGCTGGTGGAATCGTTAGGACATCTGGCGAAATGCTTAACGGTACTTCTTCCGTTTTGGCGTTCTGAGTTCAAATTTCGCCGATCTCAACTTTGCCTTTCATCCTTTGGGGTCGATGAATTAAGTACCAGTTGTGTACTAGGATCAATGCAATCGATTGAACCCTAAACCCCAAATTTCATGCCTTTTTCTTATAGTAGAAATGATTGTAACTGGTGAAAATCTTCACCCACCACCACGTTTGGCCCACTGTGCCTCTCCTCCAGGACGTAATGGCCCTTTTGTGTCCTTGAGTTTGAAACCCCTCTTCTACACACACACACACACACACACACACACACACACATTTTACTTTTTTTCTGTCTCTGGACTACGCCCATGAAGGAGCATCACATTGGTAAGTTATGGGGACGTCAATAAACCAACGAGCATTGGTGGGAGGACAAACACAAACGCAAAAACACACACAGACATATATACATATATACGACGGGCTTCTTTTAGTTTTGGTCTATCAAATCCACTCACATGGCTTTGGTCGGCCCAGGGAGTGGGACTGAACCCGGAAATGTGTGGTTGGGAAGCAAGCTTCTTGTCACACTGCGTATATATATATATATATATATATATATATATATATATATATATATATATATATATATATGTGTGTGTGTGTGTGTGTGTGTGTGTGTGTGTGTGTGTGTGTGTGTGTGTGTGTGTGTGTGTGTTTGTTTGTGTGTGTATAATATATATATATATTATACAGACACACACACACACACACATATATATATATATATATATATATATATATATATATATATATATATATATATATATATATAACGAAGGAAATGTGGTAAGGAACCAGATGGACCATAACGCACCGGAGTACTCAATACTTAGGGTAGTAGAGTGGGAAATAGGAAAAAGTATGACCCCGACGGTACCTTTTCCTATATATATATATATATATATATATATATATATATATAACCTTACACACTTAAATATAAATGCATGTATATATACAAATGTATAAATGCATAGCTATATACATACGTAAATGTATGTATGTATGTATGTATGTAGATTTATATATATATTTATGTATGTATGTAGATTTATACATATATATATACATATAAATCTACATACATACATACATGCATACATTTACGTATGTATATAGCTATGCATTTATACATTTGTATATATACTTGCATTTATATTTAAGTGTGTCAGGATGTTGATATGATCTATGTGTTCTTTTTTGGTAAGGAGAAAAATTTTGTCGCCAGATTTTATTACCTAGGGAGATTAAATACCACAGCTCTGGCTGAAAGCTGACCGGGTTCTCAACCTCATCAAACACTAACGCCGGCCTGTGTGTGTATATATGTGTATGTGTGTATGTATGTATGTATGTGTGTGTATGTTCACCAACATTGCTTCTTTTTGTCATTTCTATTGAAGTAGTCCTTATTTTCATTCTCTTCGATTTCTTTTGATTTTCTTTTATCTCCCTAGGGAATTCTTTGACAAGCTTCTTTTATTTATTTTCTTCGTTTTCTTCATTCAAATCCATTCACACTGGCTGTCTAAGAGACGTACAAATATGACTTATAAAACTTACCAAACTAAATGGGCTTCTAGCGCTCCCAAAGTTTCAAACGCCCCCTAACGCCCCCTTACTGCATAACGCCCCCCTGGAGCTACGAAACACCCCCAGCCCGTTGAGAACCTTTACTACAGAACATAACTTTACTAACAAGAGACCTAAGAATGAACCAAATCCTCCAAACACACAATATCATAAAGAGCAAAAGACAACCCAAATCAATAAAACACATCCTTACACAAGCCAAGGTCCATCCGACCCTCACAATGAACCCTACAGTAAAAAAAAATGCGGAAGACCCAACTGTGGTATATATACCAATCTAATAAAGGGATCAGAGTTCCACTTCAAACAAGGACAACAATTTACAGTTAAGTGCAATTTCACATGTGCATCAGAAAACATGATCTATGTGTTGACCTGCTCAGGTTGTCGAGAGCACTACATAGGACAGGCCAAAAACAGCCTCCGACAACATATGACCGTCCATAGATCCCAAAACAAAATACGGGAATACAGAAAGATAGCCCTAAGTGAACACATCGCGACCTGTGCATCCAATGAACAACCCAATTTTAGAATCTTTCCCATCTACAAATTCAAAGATAACGCTATCTACATCCAAAGCATTAGCAAGGAATCACAATTTATCGCCAAATACGAACCCATTCTACATGCTTCCACTTCAGACTAAACCAAAGCTAGCACACTTTAAAATCAACGCCTTAGACAATATTCCAGCAACCTCTGACAACTATATACTGCGGACCAAGCAACCACATGGTAACACCCACATCACCAAGTCCTGGAGGACAACCATGAAGATAATCGGACAAATGGAAACATTCAAGTGCTAAACTAAATGCTTTACAATCCCCAGAATCTGGAAGCTTCTGCTGATGATAGAATGGCTATTCCAGTGGCTCTCAACCCCTCTTTATAGCAAACATTTCTCCATCAATCTATATCTAAAATTACTGCTAGGGATGGAATTAATATTTCAATAACTTTAAATCTTCTTTGTGGCAAAAAAACAAGGTCAATGTCATTGATTTCTACTAAGAAAAAATACCAAGACAGATATTTTTAGAAGCACACCCGCCTTACCCGGTCAACACTAATGTCACTCAGTCTTTCAAACCAATGGAGCCAAACCTTGTATCCACTATTCAAAGGGTCCCACATAGCAGTCTGCAGCTACAATCAACCTTCCCCTACCTCCTCCTCCTCCTTCTTCTTCTCCTCTACCCTTCTTCTTCTACCCTCTCCAGTCACAACAAACCCATTAGCAGAGAAGGATGGACAGACAAAATGAATTTCCTCTCTGAAGGAAAACATATGTGAAAATTAACTTTTCTTCCCCTCTTTATATTTTCTTTTTTTTTTTGTTATTATCATTATCTTCACTTCTTGTACAAATATGCAACTTAACAATATTCTGCATATCCGCAATTGATAATGCACTTAATGTGGGAACCAGTATTGTAAATAAATTAATGCTTTCAAATTTCACTAAAAATATCTCTTCACCATTTTCTACAGAAAGAAACCTTCTTCCTTTCTACTATTTGTTTATATATATATATATATATATATATATATATATATATATATATATATATATATATTTAAAGGTTAAACAAGGTTCAATGAATGAATCAAAGAATGAGTTTTACAATAGATTGGAAGCACTCAACAATTATGGTTTTCCGCAGTTATTAATATTAATTCACAATATTAACAAAATAGATATTCTTGTGATCAAGTATATTTTATTATACATATTTCAGAGGTACTGAGTTAACTTCAACAGTACGTCCTCATCAGATAAAATAAGATGATGCATGACATACCCTGACATAGTAGATGGTTAAGATTCATTCATGACTGAATCTTAACCATCTACTATGTCAGGGTATGTCATGCATCATCCTATTTTATCTGATGAGGACGTACTGTTGAAGTTAACTCAGTACCTCTGAAATATGTATAATAAAATATACTTGATTACAAGAATATCTATTTTGTTAATATTTTGAATTAATATATATATATATATGCATATGTGTGTATGTACATATGTGAATTATGTGTACATAATATACAAACTTTATCCACTTATTTATTCACCTACTCATTTATTTACTTCCGAAATTTTATTTTATCTCAATTCTTTCATTTACTTACTAGCTGATATATTTATTCATGCATATCTATATAAAACATTTTAGAATTCCTTAAAATACCTCTCCATCTATTCACCTCCCAATTTCTATGCATGTGTATGTGTAGTTACCTTCATCCCCAACCTTTTCCATCGTTTACTCTTATGCTCCTATTATTTGTATGGCACAAGTATGAGCATATATGTGTGTGTATGTATGTGCATTTGTATATGTATTTACATGTGTATATCTATAACTGTATATATATATATATATATATATATATATATATATATATATATATATATAAATATATATATAAATATATATATATATATATATATATATATATATATATATATATATATATATATTTATATATATATATATATATATATATATATAACAAAGGAATTGTGGTAAGGAACCAGATGGACCATAACGCACCAGAGTACTCAATACTTAGGGTAGTAGAGTGGGAAATGGGAACAACTATGACTCTGACGGCAGAGCTCAAGCCGTTTCGAGGGCTTTTTCTGGACTGCTATTAGTAGTTAGTAAAACGTATTCGGCCAATTCTATCTTAAAATTACAGAGATGTGGAACTGATGCTACAGAGGCCCAATGGGCTGCATCAGGGTAGGCGAAAGGGGGAAACCAGACGAGGATTATTCCTACGATTTAAACTCACCGAAATGTTTCCTGCATTCGGCGGTGGATTGTTCCGGGATTATGGGCTCCTCACCCTCAAAGGGTACAACCCCAGTAGTACAGACCGGGTCCGTAAACAACTAATCAACTTCTTCCGGGATTGGGGATTTAAAATCACCCTACAAACGTCCCTAACTCGAGTCAATTTCCTGGACGTTACACTTAATCTCGAAAATGATCTGTACTACCCATACAGGAAACCCAACGACAACCTTCACTACATCCACCGCCGCTCTAACCATCCTAGAGTCATCACCAATAACCTGGTTAAAAACATCTCCCTCCGCATATCTCGTTTCTCCGCTAATGAGCAGATATTCGACGAACACGCGCCTCATTACAACCAGGCCCTCAAGCGGAGTGGCTTCCAGGAGGAAATATACTTTTATCCAGCTTCCCTTAGTGGAACCAGCAGGCGACACCGCCGCTCACGCAACGTAACGGGGTTCAATCCTCCCCACAATGCCGAGGTGGCAACACCTATCGGGAAAATCTTCGTTAGACTCCTCGAAAAACACTTCCCACTACAACACCGCTACCACAACATAATCAACAAAAACACCATTAAACTCTCCTACAGCACCACACCTAACTTCGCACAAAATATCGTCTCCTCAAACAACAAAAAACTCAACCCCGATGGAAGAAATAACCTAGACATCAGCGGAGAGCCGACCAGGAGGTGTAACTGCCCTGATAGATCTACGTGCCCCCTCAACAACAAATGCCGAGAACGTAATGTGATCTACCAGTGCAACGTGAGGGCGGACACCTCCAACAAAGCTTATATAGGATTAACCGCGTGTGACTTCAAGACCCGGCTCTACCAACACCGACATTACTTTCCGAAACCCGGTCCGGCGACATGCTACTACACCAAGATAATAATATAACCTACAATCTC
>OZ024742.1:207016322-207103822 GCA_964016885.1 Eledone cirrhosa | reverse complement strand
CTTCTTTTATACCATAAACGTGGTTTTGTCTTTGCGTGTAATTGTTTTTCACCGCTCCAAATAATGACGTATTATATTCGTTTGTTCCTGTTCTTTGCCAGGGAACGTTTCCACGAACCAAAGTATCGTCTTTCTGTCTTCCTCCGGTTGCAACGTTTTTTGAAATATTTACTTATGCGTTCACAGATTGACTTTGTTAGTTTCAGAAGATCCCGTTAAGGGTGAAAGCAGCGATCTTTGCGTAAACTTTAATATGTTATTTTAATAAATATATATATATTACATACATATATGTATACAGACGTACAGTAGTATGTATATATATATATATACATACATGCACACATATATATATATGCACGTATCGGTTTACCGAACATTTATTATAATGCTCGGTTTGTTTGTTTGTAAACAAACAAACAGTCCGAATTACGCCGTACAGTGTTTAGGGAACCACGTCACCTTTTTGTTCAACACTGACACAGGAACGATGTTCTTGTTTCAAGCTTATTAACTATCGTCAGCATCGTATACCTTCCTGCCAGATGGCTGAACGTCTGAAAGTATATACCTTCCTTATGCATATTAACGGATGAGCAGCCTAATTTGCATATCGAGTGAATTCAGTCGGCCGGGCACACCGAAAACGATAAATGGAATAGAATGAAACGAAATTTCATTTCTCACTCTTAGTACGGCACTTATTTAAATGCAAGCCCACCAAGTTTACTTGGTGAGGAGGGTGATTTTGTAAACCCTGCAGGACAAAAAACAAAATCTGACAAAGGGCGGAAGAACTCATAAGAGTCAACAGCCTTCCAAAAGTGTGTAAATATGTATATACACATGTACATGCCTGGGGACATAGAAATAGTCGAGCTGGCCATCGGATCGCGTGGTTAAACCACTGCGAGTAAAGGACCCCTAGCCTTTGTCAGGGCATTCTTCTAGGAGAAGGCAACTCAGGAAACTGGGATAACTCCGATATAAAACCTGCGGCTCGGTAGTTACCGATGATGTAGATCTTTTCTTCTTTTCGGGTTATAGCTACTGTCGCTCAGAGAGTGGGATTGGCTCAGTGCACAGTCTTTCCTCACTTTAAAAAACATCTTCATGCACAGGCATTGCACGATTGCATTAATTAATTAATAATTATTAATAATGGTATATCGTGCAATGGCCATACTCGATAATGAGGGGGAAGCCACCATACGTATGTATACAGTTATAGACATATACATGTAAACAAACACACACACACCCACACACACACCCACCCACACACACACACACACACATACACACACACATATATATATATATATATATATATATATATATATATATATATATATATATATATATATATATATATATAATATTTATATATATATATATATATATATATATATATATATATATATATATATATATATATATATATATATATATATATATATATATATATATACAAAATATAAAACAATCAAATTTTAGTTTAATACATTTAATTGCTGACAATTGTTTCTTCCAGATAGATGTCTGGGATGATCGGAGCATACACAATGTTTAAACAAGTAATTATAATCCTAGTCTTCAGAACATTGATAAAGATACATAACTATTGACAGAGTCAGTGACATCATATTGAAAAGCAGGAGTTACAAAAAGATGTTATGTTACAGATATCACAGTATAAGGAGCAATGGTGAAGAGTGAAATATTGAGCATATTATATAAACGATATTCTTTAAGGTAATACATTTGCAAAAGATAGCAAGCAAAAAAGGTGTTAGAGAAGATATATATATATATATAAACATATATATATGTGTGTGTGTGTGTTAAACACGGATGTTGAGAATGGCTCACAACATATCTTGGAAACAGAAGCTGACAAATAAGGAACTATGCAGATCACTACCACCAGTCTCAAAAGAAGTTGCCTGCAGACGAATGGAACCGATGGGCACTGCATCCGTCATCCAGAAGAGATAGCATCACAACTTGTGCTCTGGAAACCGGCTGTCGGACGAATAAGCGTTCATTGATACCCTGCTGAGAGATGCCAATATTGATAACATCGATGAGCTGAGAAATGTCATGCTCGACCGGAATGATTGGAGAAAGCGTGCTGAATCGTTGCGAGTGTAAACGCGACTGAAGAAGAATATATATATATATATATATATATATATATAATACATATATACATACATACATATATATATATATATGAAGACAGGCAAGGCGGCTTGGCTTTCGGAGATAGTTGCTGAAATGCTGAAAGCATCTGGAATGGTGAGACACACTATGGTCACCCGGATAGTAAACCAAGTCATACAGAATGGGGCTATACCAAGTGACTGGCATCATCATTAACTGCTACAAGGGTAAAGGAGATGCCCTAGATAGGGGAAACTATAGAGGCATTAAATTTATTGACCAGGTCATGAAGGTCACAGAAAAAGTTATAGCGCAACTAATCAGAGAGCGAATTGAGCAAGATGAAATGAAGTTTGGGTTTGTGTCAAGTAAAAGTACCACAGACGCTCTTTTCCGTGTATGACAACTACAGGAGAAGTACCTAGCTAAAAGTAAACCCCTATACTTAGCTTTTGTTGACTTGGAGAAAGCCTTTGATAAAGTCCCTCGCTCCATTATCTGGTGGGCTCTTAGAAAACTAGGCGTTGATGAATGACTTGTGCGTGCTATACAAGCCATGTATAAAGAAACAGTCAGCAAAGTTAGAATTAACAACGAATATAGTGAAAAATTTAGCGTGAAAGTTGGTGTTCATGAGGGCTCTGTCCTTAGCCCCCTCCTATTTATTATTGCCCTTCAGGCTATAACAGTGTTCAAGACCGGCTGCCCATGGGAACTTCCATACGCAGATGATCTAACGCTCATAGCCGAATCAATGGCTGAACTAGAGAAGAAATTCCGAACATGGAAGCATGGCCTAGAATCAAAAGGCCTGAAAATTAACTTGTCTAAGACTAAAGTTCTAGTATGTAGGAAGGAAAATAGTGCACTGGTCCCCTCTCGGAAATGGCTATGCTCAGTGTGTAGGAAATGAGTAGGCAGAAACTCCATTTTATATCCCAAATGCAAAGTATGGGTGCATAAAAGATGTAGTGGGATCACAGGTAGGCTAACTAAGAACATAGATTTTATATGTGGCCGGTGCTCAGGTGCAATATGTAGTAGCAAGTGTCCACAGGATACTAGCTCATTCCATTGCCCAGTTGGTTCTATAGAAATAGTAGACACCTTCCGTTACCTGGGTGACAAAATCAGCAGTGGTGGAGGGTGCTCTGAAAGTACAGTAGCTAGAGTCAGAACGGGATGGAAAAAGTTCAGAGAGCTTATACCACTATTGGCCGCTAAAGGTTTCTCTCTAAAAATGAAAGGCAGACTGTATGATGCCTGCATACGAACAGCAATGTTACATGGCAGTTAGATATGGGCATTGTGTGCAGAGGATATACGCAGACTGGAGAGAAACGAAGCTTGCATGCTCCGTTGGATGTGTAATAGTAATATACGTGAACGGCAAAGCATAAATGAACTAAGTGAGAAATTAGGAATAAGAGGGATCAGATGCTGTTTACTCGAGAGAAGACTACTTTGGTATGGTCACGTGATGCACATGAAAGGCGACAGCTGTATAAAAAAGTACAGGGCGATCAAAATAGATGAAAGCTACAGAGTAGGCAGACCCAGAAAAACCTGGGACGATTTGATAAATTCTGACCTTACACACTTACACCTCTCCAAGACAATGTCACTGGACAGAGATCTCTGGCGCTACGCAGTAATACAGAATAGTAGGCAGAGTTGTCTAAATACAAAGCGAAACCTACAGTCAGTGGGCAACTCTTAACCAAAAATACACCCCCATCCCACTACTCCTACCCCACCCCCATCTACACCAACCTTTTCTCTGTAAAGTTATGTTAGTACCACAACATCCAGTTCTAAGTAAATGAGGTCGTGTAGGTGTCACGACAAAAAAACACACAGTCCACGCTGTAATGTGGCCGTGTAGGTAACACGGTAAAAACCTCCCAGTCCACACTGTAAACGTGGTTGGTGTTAGGAAGGGCATCCAATCGTAGAAAACCTGCCAGACAGTCCTATACGAGCAAGACAACGAATCTTGCCTCAAGTGGGACAATTCCCGTCTAAACCCAAGATAGACGTTAAACGATGATGATGATGATACATACATACACACACACACACATATATATATATATATATATATATATATATATATGTGTGTGTGTGTGTGTGTATATATATAATAATTGTTTCTACTATTGGCATAAGGCCAGCAATAGCCTAGTACATTACTGGTACTTTATTTTATCGACCCCGTAAGGATGAAAGGTAAAGTTAACCTCGGCGAGATTTGAACACAGAATGGCAAGGGCCGTACGTCAAAGCATGGTGTCCGACCCTCTACCGATACTGCCAATCCACCAATAATAATAATATATATATATATGTATATATATATATATTCAAAGGAAAGGAAAGACAAGCTAAGCTACTGATGGTGCAAAGGGTGAATAAAAAATCAATAAGGACAATATCATTGTTATTGGTTATTCCTAACTGTAAAGTAAGTATAGTTTATCGATTTATATATTACATATTCTTCTATTGATCTTTACTTTTTTTAAAACATTCTTTGAAATAATTTTTAATTTCATTTATTTATCTATTTGATATTTCTCACTCTTTCTCTTTATCTCACTTTCTCTTTACCCCCTCATCCCTCTCTCTCTCTCTCTCCTACATTATCGATCAGTTTTGAAACCAGCTTCCATCTACCCTATTTCAACTCATAAACCTACTATTTACCTTGCCGCACCCTTACAAAGCCACCTTATATTTTACAGGATCTCCACTCCACCTATATCTTAGCACCATAAGTCACCTCTCATTTCCCTCTCTCTATCCATCAACTATTGACCAGTTTTATTACTGTTCAAGACATCATGCCCTCCAGTACTATCAACCACCACCCCACCTTACCATATTTCTCTATCCTATTTTGTCAGTTTATTAGGCAGTACCTTCATTTCTTCCTCTCTCACTTTCCACTGTCTACATTTGTTCTGTTTCCTTAATAGCCAGAATTATTCTCAAAGGGAAACTTCTGGATGCACACACACACACGCATGATTTTCTTGCTTAAACCCCACCCCACCAACCCTTATGATTCCCTAAACCCCACTCAAATGAAAGAAGGTTAGCTTGGTGGTGATGGTGGCATTATTGGTGGTGTTGATGTTGGTTTTGTTAATACTACTGACAGGTTACCTGTTGATTATCTGAGTGGAGTTTAGGGCAAGGAGACAAAATCTCAAATTATAATACCTGCTAGAGATATAAGGTGAGATGAAAGAAAGAATGAAAAGCATGAGTATCAATGGATTACTTTTAACTCTCATTCTTTTATTTTCTCTCATTCTCTCATATTTTCTTCTCACTTTTCTCACATGCACTCTCTCATTATCCCCTTAATGTCCATGGATAACATGTCAATCTATCTCAAATAAGATTTCTAGTATGTGATATGAAACCTAATTTTGTCCGTAATACATATTGCATCTCATCCAGGTTAAAGATCAAATGAGATAGGATTTGTAATTAAAACAGTTCTACTCCTAAAGTTCATACTTCTTTAATAAAAGAACATATGTATGACTTATAGATAGTTTTTATAAAGTTCAAAATATATATCAATTAACAGGCATACACTTACACAAACTCACACACAAACTGTTTCACAATTAGTGATATGATATACACAGAAAAAAAAACAAGCACATATAAGACTTCATAGACAACTAAATGCACATATCTGCACCTCCAGAAACACATATGTACCTCACAAAGTGGTCACAATTATACATACAAATACATATAAACATGTGCAAACACTTAATCTTTATCAATTAGTAGATTTGACTGTTAATTCTCGAAAGTTCAGCAACCACTTGTAAGTGTTCCTTGTGGTGCTGTGAAGAGTGCATGCACATTTTGAGTTGAGCGTTTGATGATTTTGGAAAAGTAACAAAATCACCATCACCATCATCATTAACATTCTTCCACACTAGCATGGGTTAGACGAGTTGTCCTATTGTAGGCAATGCTAGGTCAGGTGACCATGTCATGCTCCTGACCAAAATATAGATGGCAAGAAACAAAGACAAAAAATATTTCCTGTAACCTAATAGATAATTAACATTTTGGGGGAACTAAAATATATTTTGAACGAGTCTCACGAGGTGGATTGGCTTTCAATGCATCTCCATTACCATCCTCTGGGGTAATGCATTTACTATTTTCTCAGCTGAAACCATGAACCATTTGCATGGCATGCTGTGATTTTCTTTGTTTATTAAAGTCAGAAATAATATAAAGGTATTCCACAAAAGATTCTAAAAGATGGAATAGCCTAAATTATAAGAAAAGGAATAATTTCACTATGGTGTTGATAAGAAGAATGATCTGGGGAAAAGTTTTCTTCCTTGTGAGAAGTGTTGTGATGCACAATCGTTACTTGATGATTGCATTACCTTTTGTAAATAATTGTCTCTACTTTTGGCACAAGGCCAGCAATTACCCAGTGCATTACTGGTACTTTATTTTATCGACCCCATAAGGATGAAAGGCAAAGTTAAGCTCGGCAGGATTTGAACTCATAATGGCAAGGGCCGTAACTCTATGCGTCAAAGCGTGGCGTCCGACCCTCTACCGAAACTGCCAATCCAAATAATAGTGTTGAGACAGCAAGTCAGTTTGACCCACCCTAGAAATCTTTAAAATCACCATTATGCACATTAAAATGATAATGTCATTTCAGTTCTTTTATTTTCACACTTGCGTCATTCACAAATATTTTACTTTGGGAAGAAATTCTGCACAAAAAAAATAAATAAATTAACAGAACAGAACCTAATCATAAATAATAATATTTATTTAATAATAATTGTTTCTATTTTTGGCACAAGGCCAGCAATTACCCAGTACATTACTGGTACTTTATTTTATCGACCCCGTATGGAGGAAAGGCAAAGTTAACCTCGGACGGATTTGAACTCAGATCGTAAAGGGACGTAACTATGCTGGAAAGCATGTCCGACCCTCCACCTATACTGCCAATTCACCGCCCTTTATTTAATAATAATTGTTTCTACTTTTGGCACAAGGCCAGCAATTACCCAGTACATTACTGGTATTTTATTTTATCGACCCCGTAAGGATGAAAGGCAAAGTTGACCTCGGCGGGATTTGAACTCATAATGGCAAGGGCCGAAACTCTATGCGTCAAAGCATGGCGTCCGACCCTCTACCGATACTGCCAATCCATTAATAGTAATAATAATTGTTTCTACTTTTGACACAAGGCCAGTAATTACCCAGTGCATTACTGGTACTTTATTTACCCCGGGAGGATGAAAGGCAAAGTCAACCTCGGCGGGATTTGAACTCAGATCGTAAAGGGACGTAACTATGCTGGAAAGCATGGCGTCCAACCCTCTACCGATACTGCTAATCCACCGCCCTTTTAATATTAATAATAATGATAAGGGCACGCAGTTTTGGTGTCGAAAGAGATCGTGTAGTGGACACATTCAAAAGGGCTGAAAACGAGCACTTTCTCTTCGGTGATGCCCTGATTAACTTTTTTTAAATTTCATTTGAAAAGGAAAATCAACTGAGATCAATCTAAAGCATTTGATAGGGTCAACCATTGGTACCTGGCAGCGGTCCTCGAGACGGCTGGTTTCGGGCTCATTTTCAGGGGTTGGATCGCTGCGTTGCACAACGACATCTGCTCAGATGTGAAGGTGAACGGTCACCTGTCACAGCCGTTCAGCATCATGCGCTCAGTCCGGCAGGGTTGTCCCCTCTCGTCACTATTGTACGTATTGGCCCTCAATCCGTTACTGCACAAATTGGAGGCGATGAGAGACATCCCACGAGAAGTGGGATGTGGGAGATCCGTATTGGCTTGTGCCGACGACGCCATCGTGGTGGTGTCAAGCACCGGACATGTCCAGATGCTCGGCACTGCTCTCAAGGAATATAAAACTGTGACAGGAGCAAAGTTAAACCAGGAAAAGTCGGTGGGCTTGCAGCTCGTCTCATGGGGAGGCAAGTTTATGGCTCCCGACAACAGCGTGGGGCACTGGAAGGACCAGTTAAATTGCTCGGAGGCTGGTTCGGTCCGGACCTCCAGATAGAGAAAAACTGGAGCGAGGTGACGAGCAGGGTGGTTTCTCTCACCCAGAAATGGGCCGAGAGGAAGCTGACCCTGAAAGGTCGGGCAGAGGTGTTGAATGCGTTCATCATATCCGTCATCTGCTACCGCCTAACCGTTGTGCCTTGATAGCGATTGGAAGCTGGAACATCTCCAGCCTTCTACCAGCTGGGCGCTAGTATCGGTGGAACATCCACCTCGGCGTTCTATAGAGCACTAGTGGAGGGGAAGAGGGACGATGTGCTCTGGGAGACCATGGGCGTCGAAGACGATCAGCTGTTCGCTCTCTTCAAGAGAACTTTCAGCCCGGGGTCCATGGACAGTCCCTGGCCATTCAGTGCTACCGGCGAGCATTGCCGGTTCGAGATAAGCTCTACAGGCACGGAAATGCAGTCAGCCGAACCTGCCCGAGATGCGCACAGAGCGACGAAACCATTGTGCACGCACTCGTTCTATGTCCGAGCATTGCTGACTTGTGGAGCTATGTCGAACATTTGCTGTCACATGTAGGACGGATCCGGTTATCGACTGAGTCCATTGTGCAGATAGCCCCGCCGTCCTCCTTTAAGGTGGAGGAAGGGCAGGCAGTTTTCATCTGCCTGGTGGCCATGGCGAAAGAGATTGTGTGGTGGACATGGTTGAAAGGGTTGAAGACGGAGACTTTCCTCTCCGGCCACTCCCTGATTAACTTTATCAAGTTTCCCTTGAAGAGGAAAATCAGGGTGGAGAGGCAAGTGCTGTCTTCTACTAAGTTTATTGAAAGGTGGGTGAAAGTGGCGAGTCTAGTCCGAGTGAATGAGCCCGCTCTGAGTATGCGCCTATACACTGAGGAGTGGGAAATCTGAGAGAGGGTGCTTGCCCTGGTGGTCAGGGTGGCCGTGTCTTTTGTGTGGTTTTCGCCACGAGTGATCCTTCGAAGTTTTCCACCTATTGGGGAATTTTTGTTCTTTGAATTTGTTGATACTTCTATCTTCTTGTTATAACCTTTTTTACACGGCCAAAACCCACTTTGTATTATCCTGTACTGTTCTGTGCCGTCTTGTTACTTTGTTATTGTTATTTATATTGTTTACACATTGTATATGTATATGTAAACCCCCACTGTCCCAGTCTTTTGTATTGTCCCCTATATGTCGGCCCTTGTGGCCAATAAATGTGTTTTACACGCAGAAATGCCCATTTGTAGCGCCCTGTATTGTCCTGTACTGTCCTTAATGTCTACTTTATGTAGACCCGTGTGGTTAATAAAAAAAAAAAGCATTATTATTATTATTATTATTATTATTATTATTATTATTATTATTATTATTGGCGACCTACGTAGTAAATCGTATTATCGTGAGCTCCGCAAAGGTTTCTTATTTTCAGTTGTTTAAAATTGCCATTATTGAAATTTGTTATTGTTAAATGTATATAAATACACACACATTGTTTTCTGAAAAAGACACTGAAAAAGATAGGGACCTTGAGCCCAAAATTTAAACTTTTATAATTATAAAAAAAAATTTCTTTGAAAAACCATGGCCGACTCACAGCTGAACCCAGTAGCTGAGAGCTTTCCTCACAAACTAACACCTCACATGGACACCACCATTGTAAATATCACTACGTTTGCCAACACTAAAAATATAAGCAGAAGCAATATTTTTAATTTGTCTCAGGCAGACAGTCATTACCTGCCATTACCAATGACTGCAGGTGTTGAAGCCGCCACCCCCACCCCCACCATAGCGACGACAGAAACAAAAGAAAAAAATAAATTATCTCGTGATATCGAAACGAATTCAGCCAAAATGAACTCTTCCACACCGAACACCATTGACGCCACCACCACCACAACTGAAACTAAAATTAACAATAACAAAAGTAACGATAACAACAACAGCAACAATGAAATTAAGAAAACAACCCTGTCTTTTGCCAGAGTAGCAAAAAAGTGCGAAGCATTCCAGGTAACTCAGGTGGTATTAGAAGAAGCAAAAAAATGGTAAAGAAACCTGTGTACAGGGTCAGCTTGGAGTCGTCATGGAATCAGGGTCACCTGCTCAACGACCTCAGGTCACTAAACATAGATGTAGTGGCCATAAGCGAGACCAGAATCTCCGAAGCACGGGCCTTCGCACCGATCTTCGGCGGCTACGATGTGTACGCATCTCCCAGCCGTCCTGGATCGGGTGGAGGAGTTGCTGTGCTTTTTCGGAGAGGTTTGGATCTCGCCATACGAGCCATCTTCCTGGACCCAGAGGGTAAGTTGGTGGTGCTGGACGTGACCAGCGGAGACGGGCAAGCTTTCAGGCTAGTGGCCGTCTATGCCCCGACAGGAGCAGGGCGGTCTGATTTCTTCCGGCGTCTGGAGACCTTTCTTAGAACGTCCCGCTCTTTAGTGTTAGTGCGTGACTGGAACGGGATCTTAGATGCACGCTGGGACTGTGTGGGATAAGCGGATAGGGGAGGAGGGTACAAGAGTCTCACCAACCTGCTCAGGCGTTTTGAACTGTCTGACAGGTACCGATTGGATTTCCCGAATGTGCCAATGTGGACTTGGACAAATCGCATAGTGTCATGTGTGCTTGACTTAGATAGGCTTCATAGACGAGGAACCGGCTACTGGAAGCTAAATGAGTCCTTACCAGCGCGCAAGGCATACAGAGACCGGATTAGCGAACTAGTTAAGCGGGCGTTGACTGGGGCCATCGTCAACAACAAGTGGGGGTTTGCTCTGAAAAGAGCAATTAGAATAGAGTCCATTAGGTTTAGTAAGGCTTTAGCAATAGAGAAAAATAGAGCAGAGGGAGAACTAGTTAGAAAATTAGATGAGGCGCTTAGCCAAGGCATCGCGACCGACGTACTTGCGGCGAAATTGGCCCTTGACCAATTCTTCAATGCAAAGCACGAAGGCTGCGTTGTCAGAGCTAGGGTGCGTGCTCTCAGACACGAGGGGACAAAAGCCGTTCAATGGGCCCGAGTGGCGTAGGCGCGTCGTGGCAACAAGGCCACGATCCGGTTTTTGGTGGACCACGACGGGCGCATGCTACTCAATCCGGGGCAAATGTGTGAAGCTTTTCAGCGACACTTCGCACAGCTGATCGAGGGATGGACTTTAGTGTCTACCTCGATGGACTGGCGCGGCTCTCGGCCACTGAGGCGGAGTGTTGCTAAAAGCCGATAACAGCCGTTGAAGTACGGGAGGCAATGACTGGCTGCAAAAGGGGTAAATCGCTTGGTTTGGATGGTCTGCCCTATGAACTTTACGTACAGATGCCAAACTTGTTCGTAGGCCGCTTGGCGGACGTCTACTGCAACTGGCAACAGAACGGGGGAATTCCCAGTTCTGTGAGCCGAGGAGCTGTGGCGCTGCTGAGAAAGGATCCGAACAAGGGGGATAACATAGATAATTTTAGGCCCATAACTCTACTAAACACAGAGTTCAAGATTTTGGCCAAGGTGCTAGCAAAGAGGTTGGCGCTTGTCATTGGTGGTCTGGTGGAAGAGGCGCAGACATGCGCCATTCCCGACAGATCCATCCACGACAACATCCACCTCATGCGATACATCGTAGAGAGGGTAGCTAGGGAACCTGGCACGGGTGGTTCCTTGATCAATTTAGATCAGTCGAAAGATTTCGATAGGGTCGACCATCGTTACCTAGCGGCAGTCCTGAGGGTGGCTGGCTTTGGGCCCGTCTTCAGAGGCTGGATCGCTGCCATGCACAGCGATATCTGCTCTGTGGTGAGAGTGAACGGTCACCTTTCGGAACCGTTTAACATCATGCGCTCGGTCCGCCAAGGATGTCACCTCTCGTCCCTCTTGTAAAATTGACTCTCGAGCCATTACTGCACAAACTGGAGCGTTGAGGGGGTTCCCGCGCGAACTAGGATGCGGAAGAACCGTGTCAGCATATGCGGACGATGTCACCGTAGTGGTGTCGAACGCCAAACGCATCGAGACGATCGGCACTACACTAAGAGAATACGAAGCGGTGACAGGAGCAATGATCAACCAGGAATAGTCAGTGGGCCTGCAGCTCGGCACCTGGAGAGGCAGGTCCATGCCGTCCAACAGCGTCGTCGGGCGCTGGACGGACGGACCGCTTAAATTGCTAGGGGTCTGGTTCAGTCCGGACCTCCAGACGGACAAAAACTGGGACGACGTGACGAGCAGGGTGGCTTCTCTCACCCAGAAATGGGCGGAGAGGAAGCTATCCCTGAAATGTCGAGCGGAGGTAGCTAACGCGTACATCGTGTCCGTCATCTACTACCCCCTGACTGTTGTACCTTGTCCTAAGCCCCGCCTGACTGAGCTGGAGCGTTTGCTCTTTCGCTTATCGTGGAAGGGACGCGCTCTGGTGGTCAGGCGGTCCATCTGCTGTCAACACCCGCTACGTGGAGGGCTGGGCATGCCGTGGCTGATGATGCGCGGACACGCGCTCAGACTACGATATCTCCACTTCTTCCTCGACGGTGCTCAAGTGTGGTCGCCGTTTGCTAGACGCGTCTTTCCTCAGCTCGCTTGGAGACTGGAATCTCTTCAGGCGCTCACAGAGCTCGACCAATCGGGTAATGTGATCGGTGGAAACTCTATCTTGGCGTTCTATAGAGGATTAGCGGAGAGGAAGAGCGACGACGTAGTTGGGCAAACTCTAGGCGTCGACAACAATCAACTAGCCAATCTCTTCGGAAGAACTTTCGGGCCGGGGCCTATGGACAACTTCCAGAAATCTCTGGCCTGGCAGTGCTACCGAGGAGCTTTGCCAGTTCGGGATAAACTCTACAGGCATGGAGGTGCCGTCAGCCGGGCATGTCCGAGATGCGCGCAGGGCGACGAAACCATCCTGCACGCACTCATCCATTGTCCGAGCATTGCTGACTTGTGGGTTTATGTCGAACACCTGCTGTCGCGTGTATGATTGATCCGGCTTTCAACTGAGTCCATCGTGAGGATTGCTCCCGCCATCTACCTTTAGCCGGGAAGGGCAGGCAGTTTTTATATGTTTGGTGGCCATGGCGAAAGAGATAGTACGGTGGACACGTTTGAAAGGGCTGAACACGAGCACTTACCTCTTCGGTGTTGCCCTGATTAACTTTTTCAAATTTCATTTGAAAAGGAAAATCAGGGTTGAGAGGGAAGTGCTCTCTTCCCAGCATTTTGTTGAAAGATGGGTGAGAGAGGCAAGAATGGCCCGAGTGAATGAGCCTACTCTGAGTATGTGTCTGTAAATTAAAGGTGGAAAACTGGGAGAGGGCACTTGCCCTGGTGGTCAGGGTCACTGTGGCTTTTTAATGGGCTTTCTCCACGAATGTCCCTGAGAAGTCTCCCCCCCCCCCCCTATTGGGGAAGTTTTTCATTGTTCTATTATTACATCGTCTGTTTTTTTGTTTTTCATTGTTCTATTATTACATCGTCTGTTTTTTTGTTTTTTTACACGCAGAAATGCTCTTTTGTACCGTCCTGTATTGTCCTGTACTGTCCTTAATGTCTACTTTATGTATTATTATTATTATTATTAACTTTACCTTTCTTCCTTACGGGGTCGATAAAATAAAGTACCAGTAATGCACTATGCAATTGCTGGCCTTGTGCCAACAGTAGAAACAATTATTATTATTATTATTAGCGGTTGATTGGTAGTATCGGTAGAGGATCGGACGCCATGCTTTGACGCATAGAGTTACGGTCCTTGCCATTCTGAGTTCAAATCCCGCCGAGGTTAACTTTGCCTATCATCTTTACGGGGTCGATAAAATAAAGTACCAGTAATGCACTAGATAATTGCTGGCCTTGTGCCAAAAATAGAAACAATTATTCATTAGCCAAAGATTCCACAATTGTTGAAAGGAATGAATTCAAATCCTATGGGAGCCATTTTGAAGAAAAATTTCAAATTTTTCAAAGGTAAAGAATAAAATAAAAATAGAAGATATTTTTAAAATGTAAAAGAATATTATTTAACAATTTCAGAAGCAACCAGAACAAATTTACATATCTCTAAGAAAATTATTTTAGAGATATATCTAACGATATTAAAATTGAACAATATTCACTGTAATATTACGCAATATTCAAAACGGTTTCTCAACCAGCAAGATTCTACCAAAGGAAAATCAATAGATTTGTAATAAAGTGACAAATATATATATGTATATATATATATATATATATATATATATATATATATATATATATATATATATATATATATATATATATATATATACATGAATATATATATATATATATATATATATATATATATATATATATATATATATATATATATATTGTGTATGTGTGTGTGTGTGTGTGTGTGTGTGTGTACATATGATGGGTGTGTATGTATGTCATACATTCGATATAGTGCCGGTAGTATACATACGAAGCCACATTTAAATAGTTTTACACCTGGGGAAAAACTTTACCTACTTCAACTAACTTATTTTCTGTTTGATCTTCCTTGAATTAAGCAAATGAAAAAGAATGCAAGGAGATTAATGGAATTCTAGAATGTAGAACTAAACACTTCAAATGCTACCAATATTGATTATTTTTTTAGTCTTGCTATCCAGTTTGCTAAGTATACCAGTGTGGTAACTGAGTTCAATTTTTCAGCAATCAATCGATCAATCGATATATATATATGTATATATATATATATATATATATATATATATATATATATATATATATATATATATATATATATGAATGTTTATATGGTGTATTTTGCAATACAGTGTATGCTTAATTAAAAGTATTTTGAAGACCATACGTTATTGTTTTAAAATAGTGACAATGTCACTTATTTAAATTTTCAGCGAACAGGGGAGATAAACTGACAGAGCTCTGTTTCGTATTGTTTGGTACTTATCAAAGCTCACTACTCCTCATGTTTGCTCAAAATGATGTGTGTTGGACTCCCACAGAATTCCAGTAATAATCAGGAACTGACCATACATAACGGTCGCCGCTCCAGCAGAAATTGAAAATTAGACTTGGTGCTCTGAAATAGCGATATATATATATATATGAATGTATATATGGTGTATTTTGCAATACACTTTAAAACACTTTAGCGTATGGTCTTCAAAAGGCTTTTAATTAAGCATACAGTGTATTGCAAAATACACCATATATACATTCATATATATATCGCTATTTCAGAGCCCCAATATATATATATATATATAGGTTTACGTAGCTATTCAAAGAGAATCAATACAGCTTCAATTATTTCCTTACCCACTCAATGATATAATCAGGGTTATATTATTAGAAATACAAACCCATTACTCAGAGTGCACTCATACATTAATCATTAAGATAAACGACTTTGTGTGGGTGTGATATTAATGTATCAAATATAACAATATATACCCATGATCGCGACTGAATATATGTTTTTTTTCTCCCAATTTTTCTTTTCATTTTTCCTGCACCTATCTCTCATCACTCTTCACTTTCTATTTATGTTATATTTCCAACTCTATTTTCTCATGAACGACTAGTGTCCGAATCATTAAGACTATCTTCTTGATATTTCAAGCATTAAACTAATATATTTCTTTCATGTACTGTGCCATTTGTTTTGTTATTTTTGTTATTTCTGTTTACCCTTTGCACACACACACACACACGCACGAACGCACACACACACACACACACACACACACACACACACACACACACACACATGTATATAAGTAAAAAACAAAAAACAATAACGAAGAATGCAGTACGAACAGTGTTGGTATTAGGTTCACGCTTGAGAGTGGGGGTGGGGGTGACGTTTCGGCATAAGCCCATCATCAGGAGAAAGGTGGGAAGGAAAAGTGATCCGAAAGGGTGTGAGGGGGAGTGGTGGAAAGACATTAAAAAGAGGGAAAAAAATCAATATGAAGGAAAAAAAATTAAAATGAGGTAAAAAAATTAAAATGAAAACAAGTGGTGAAAGGGTGTGAGGCATGAGGAGGTGGTGGTGGGTGGATGAAGTGGAGGTGAAGGAAACAGGGGGTCTGAGCGGGAAGGGCGGAAGGTGGTGGTGTGTGTATGTGTGTAGGTCTACGTGCGTGTGTGTGTGTATGTGTGGATGTGAGTGAGAGTTTGGGAAAGAACGGAGTTCCATGCTCGGGTAATAGGAAAACCAGTTTGTACATGGGGTGGGGTGTAAGTCTGTGTGTGTGTGCGTGTGGATGAAGAGGGGGAGGAAGGGGTAGGGGAGAGGGGGCGTGCGGAGTACGGAGGCAGAATGGGTGTATGTGAGGATACGCACGTGTGTGTGTGTTTTTGTGCAGTGTGGATACGTGGGAATGTATGGTTGCGTGTGTGCGAAAATGATGTAAGTGTTTGTCTGTGAGTGTGTGTTCCTGAATGTTTTACCGGTGAGTGTGTGGTCGGTTGGTAAAAAATCCCGGATGTTCTCGGGTAAATGTACAAAGAGAATGACCAGCGGTGTAGGATCCGTGGAATTGGTGAGGAGGAAGTAGAAAGTTGTGGGGCGCGCGCAACAGGAAGTGGTCAAGATGATCAAGGCAGGTGGTGGAGAAGGCTGAGCGAATGATGCGAGAGAGCGAGGGGAGATAGAAGTCAAAAGGGTAAGGGAGAGACAGTCGAGTGGTAGCTGGCAGGTGGTGTGGCTGGTGGGTGCGGTGGACAGGAGAGGAGGTGGGTTAGTGTGAAAAGTTGAGGGAGAGCGTGGCGGTGCGTTTAGGGGGGAGGGTGTATATTAGTGGAGGTTTTAGTAGGATGTGTATATGGGGGTGTTGGTAGTACAGGGAGAGAGAGAGAGAGAAGGTGCTGGGTCCCGTATGAGTGAGTTTGTGTTTGGGTGCGAGTGTGTGTGTGTTGGTAGGGTCGGTGTTAGTATTATCAGTGGGGATGGTGGGGGGGGGGGGGGGGGGGGGGTACGGGTGTTTGGGGGGGGGGGGTTAATTGTGGTAGTGTGGGTGTGGAGTGGGTTGTGTATAGGTGTGTACGTAGGTGTGGGTGAGTATATATGCTGGTGTGTGTTCCTGTGTGCGTTGCGAAGGGGTGGTGTGGGTTGGGGGGGGGGGGTAGTAGAATTAGTAGTGGGGTGGTCGGATGTGGATGCGTGGATGGGGGTTAGTGGTGGTAGTGGGGTGTGTTAATAGTGTGAGTGAGTGTATATATATATATATATAACGGAGGAAATGTGGTAAGGAACCAGGTGGACCATAAAGCACCAAAGTACTCAATACTTAGGGTAGTAGAGTGGGTAACAGGAACGAGTAGGACCCCGACGGCTGAGCTCAAGCCGTTTCGACGGCTAATTCTGGACTCAGAATTAGCCGTCGAATTAGCCGTCGAAACGGCTTGAGCTCAGCCGTCGGGGTCCTACTCATTCCTATATATATATATATATATATATATTGTTATACTTTGGGAGGGTCATGTTGCCAATAATTCAGAAACGAAATATATATATATATATAGTAATAATAATAAATTTGAAGACTAAAATCCAAAGAGGGCTCGATAAGGGTGAAAGCAGCGATTCTTTGCTTAAACTTGAATCTGTTATTTTAATAAATATATATATATATATAGCCTCTGTTTTGCCAGGTAAGTGGGCTGTGATAGGTTTAATGCTTCTCGAAGGAAAGAGATATTTATTTAATTGTCTCATATAAAATAATACAACCAGCTACCCACAAATACTGATTAGTTAGCACCCCAAACACTAAATTGGGAGAATACTTAGGTATATCCTAACGTTTGTTGAATGAGATGGAGTTGGTCAGAGTATCGCTTAAGGCTTTCTCTGTTAATGTATTAAATATATATATATATACTGGTGTGTGTGTGCGTGTTGAGGCTGTGGGTCCGTGAGTGATAGTGGGAGGGGTGGGTGTTGTTCGTATTATTATTAGTGGGGTGGAGCAAGGGGGTGGGGGTGGCTGGAAGTGGAGGGGCCGGTGAATATTGGGAGTGTTTTAGTGGTGTTAGTTGGGTGTGTGTGTAGGGGAAGGGAACGGTCGAAAGCTAAAGGAAGAGCAGTGGGGAGTTCAATCCCGGGGGTGTGTGGGTCTGTGGGGTGAAGATCGTGTGTTGTTCGTCCCTAAGCCGGATATCGGTGGTTCCATGGCATTCAATCAGGTCGCAGACGGTGAGGTTGCTGGCGGAGTGTCCAGCGGAACTAAAGTGGCGGGCGATGGGGGAACTCCCGCTGAGACGAATGTCTCGGAGATGCTCCGTGAACCGATCTGCCAGGCGACATCCAGTCTGTCCGACATAGGTTGCGCTGCACTCCGTACAGCAAACTCCATAGACGAGGTTGGAGGAGGTGCAGCGGAAGGCATGCCGAACAGAGAGAGAGAGAGGCCATTGGGACCCTGGAAGGTGGTGATGTTGGTAATGTAAGGGCAGGTGTGGCAGTGAGGTCTGGAGCATGGAAGGGAACCGGGGGAGGTAGGGAGCTGCGGACGAGGAGGTTGTGGAGATTGCTGCACGCGCGTTTGAAGGAGGGGGTGGGAAGATGGGGGAGGTAGAGGGGTCGGACTGGAGGCGTCGGAAGAGGTTGAGGATGGTGCGGTGGAGGGGTAGGTTGGAGGGTTGGTAGGTGAGGGGGGAAAGGGAGATAATGAGAGGGGGCGTGGGAGCATGGGGTGAGGGCGGTGGAGCGGCAGACTGCGCGGGCATGGTATATATATATATTTATATATATATTTTGTTATATTTGGGGATGGTCATGTTGCCAATATTGCCAATAAACAACACAAGTTCAATTTCATTTTCATTTCAGCTTTATTATTAGTTATGTGGATTGGCAGTATCGGTAGAGGGTCGGACGCCAAGCATAGAGTTACGGCCCTTGCCATTCTGAGTTCAAATCCCACTGAGGTTAACTTTGCCTTTCATCCTTACGGGGTTGATTAAATAAAGTACCAGTAATACACTGGGATAATTACTGGCCTTGTGCCAAAAGTAGAAACAGTTATTAGTTATTAGTTTGTCAAAGTTCATTCATCACACATTCTGTGACTTCCTCAATAACCATTTGTTTTCCGATGTGCCTCCTTTTCTTCCAGGTCATATTTTGTTTCCTCTATCTTATCTTTCTTGGGTATGTTTCCCTGCCTGCACATGGGTTTGTGTCTGCACCAATGTGAATGTGTGTGTGTCTTTGGGTTTGGTATATGTGTTCATGTGTGAGTTTGTTTGCGTGTTATGTGCATGTGTAAGTTTATATATTTCTCTGTGTCTTCCTTTGTTTGTTTTTTCTCTTTCATATGTGTCCTATTGTATCCTCAGTTGTTAGGTTGTGGAGTGGGGGCTTTACTCTTCCTTTTGTCCTTTTCTGTTGAAGCTCGCTCTGTTATATATGTGCAGTGAATTGGCAGTATCGGTAGAGGGTTGGATGCCATGGTTTCTAGCATAGTTACGTCCCTTTACGGTCTGAGTTCAAATCCCGCCAAGGTTAACTTTGCCTTTCATCCTTATGGGGTCGATAAAATAAAGTACCAATTATTTTGTCTGTGTCTTGTGTCAGTTCTATGTGAGGATAGGATCTTTATTTCTATGTTATCTATTGAGAGCCCCCATGTTCGAGTTTGGCATGTTATTATGACAATGATGAGCTTTTCTCATCTTTGAATTCTCACCAGTGTTCTTTTATCCTCTCTCTCTCTCTCTCTCTCTCTCTCTCTCTCTCTCTCTCTCTCTCTCTCTCTCTCTCTCTCTCTCTCTCCTCTCTCTCTCTCTCCCTCCCTCTCTCTCTCTTATGTATGTTGTTTTCATATTTCTGCACCGTCTATCTGTATACTTTATCCTATAGGTTGCATTTCTAGTTTTGCAGTTCACCTGTGGTTTTATCTTACATACTATTCAGTTTCTATCAGTACAGGGGATTTTCTTAAAAGGGTATGTCCCACTGATCAGAGATTGTATAGGAGTTTCTGATTTTTCTACCACTTTAATTCTTAGGTTCAGTTTAATATTAGGTTCAGTTTATCTCCTAAATTGATACGCTATTTCATGTCTAGGAGTAGTATCGACAACAGGGCCAGATTTATAGTAGGGCAGACAGGGAATTTTCCCCAGGCCACCATCAGCTGTGGACCATATCGGCAGATGTGGGGCCTAGTAAAATAGATGTGCCCATGAACTGCCAAAGTCATGCCACCTGATGGGGCTTCTTATTTTATCTTTTAGATAAACCAAACCAATACTTTTAACAAAAAGTATTTAATATCAATCCTATGGTCGGTCCATCGAAATTTCATTACTTTAGAGTCATCAAATTGTTATCAGGACAACATTTTATAAAAAAAATATTTATGGCAATTCATCAAAATTTCTTTACTTTAGCAACATGAGATGGCTGTCGTATAAGGTAAAGGGATGTGATTGTCAAAATGTATGCAATAATTGTTTCTACTTTAGGCACAAGGCCAGCAAATTACCCAGTGCATTACTGGTACTTTATTTTATCGACCCCGTAAGGATGAAAGGCAAAGTCAACCTCGGCGGGATTTGAACTCAGATCATAAAGGGACGTAACTATGCTGGAAAGCATGGCGTCCGACCCTCTACCGATACTGCCAATCCACCACCCAAAATGTATGCAATAATATGGAGTATATATGTATGCATGTGTGTATGGGTGTATTTATAAATGTATATATATATATATATATATTTGTGTGTATTTTAAAGTACGTTTAGTTTAGAAAGTGCACTTAAAATGAAGGGGAACAGATTTTTTCATTTAAAATCTGTATGTATAACTTGACAATCCCAATTACATATGCCAAGCACACATTGAAATGTAAACTTAATGGGTTTTTTGTGCATTTTCATTTTTTGTGTTCAACTTCTAAATCTGGCTCTGATTGATGAACATCATACCCTGATATTTTTTGCTACCATACCATGAGTTGACCTTCTCATTATTTCTCTAAGTCCTTTCCAAACTTTTCCATGATTTGCTTCTGTATACCAGGCAAATTCCATTAGTATCATTATCCAACCATCTTAATTGGGATTTATCCCTGGGTGTCCTGTTGCTTTATTTTGCCTGTAAAATCTGTCCAGCGATTCTTTTCTGAGACATTCTAACCACATGCCCATAGTATCAGAGTTGTGATCTCTCAATATGGGGAAGCAGTGGCTCTACTTGGAGTGATTTTCTGATCTCTGAGTTATGCACTCTATTGAGAACATTACGCCAAAGACCCTTCGAAGGAACCCCAGTTTGGCCACTTGTATTTGGGATCATATACATTTGGTCATTACCCAATATTCGTGCCTACTCCTTTTCTGTCAACTGAGCATGGCCACTTCTCTGGGAAATCTGTGTCTCACCCTCTATCCAACTATCTAGCACTTTAGTTTTGACTCTGTCAAAGGCATTCTCTAGGTCAACAAAAGCTAGATATAGTGGTTTATTTTTGGTAAGGAACTTCTGTTGTAGTTGCCTCACTAAGAAGAGGGCATCTGTAGTACTTTTCCCAGGCCCGAAGTCAAACTGTATCTAATCTATTTTGAATCTATCCATAATTAGCTGCGCTATAACTCTTTCTGTCACTTTCATAATTGGTCCATTAGTTTTATTCCTCTATAGTTGCTGCTTTCTAGGGCACAACATTTGCCCTTGTAGCAATTTATGATTGTACTGCTGCGCCAATCATTGGGTATGACTCCGTCCTGTATTACTTGATTTACTATGTGGGTTACTAGTTTGACTCCTACCTCTCCTGATGCTGTTAGCATCTTAGCAAATATTTCTGATGGTCTTGCAGCTTTACCATTCTTCATCTCTTTGATTATGTCTTTGACCCCAAAACTATCAATTTCAGTAGCTGTTCCTTCTGTTGGGTAAGTTGGGTGTAGTTTTCTTTCCTCCCATTCATTCTCTACATTCATCAATCTCTCATAATAACATTTACAGGCCTCTTTCTTTTGGGCATCTGTGGTGCTAAGTGCACCAGCATCATTTCTAACACATGTTCCCCCAACAACATCTCAATTCCCTCTAACACACTGCCTTGCAATACAGAACACTTCACATCTCTGATCCCCATGTCTCAAGACATTAGCAAATTTACTTTTTTCAACCGCTCTTTGAGCTGAGTATACCTGTTGCCTAGCTTCTTTCTTAGCAACTTGGTACTGGTCTCTGCTACCCCCATTTTTCCAGTCTTGTCATGCTTGTCTCTTGAGTTTAATGGCTGTATCTATTATGCTGTTCCACCATTAGATCTGTCTGTCTAAAGTAAAGCTCCATCCACATGTCTTGCTAGTAGTTCACAATAGTTCGTCACGTAAGAATGTTCGGTTGTCCTCTACATTATATGTATCTAACGTGTCATCCCCTATCATCAAGTGCATCATGTAGGGCCTTTTGAAACGTATATTTAACCGACAGGTTCTTTAGCTTCCACACATTCCGTCTCCATATTTCCCTGCATGTCTTATTCTGTCTTTTGTTTATATTGTGATGTCACTAATAACTAACTTGTTCTGGGCAGTCCATTCTTTCCCAGGGAAGGCTTTAGTATATATTTATATATAAACAAAATTTGTTTTGACTCTAACAAATGCATTTTATATCCACATGTTAGAGCAAAAACAAATTTTGTTTTCAATTTTCTGCAAAGCCAGCCGTAACATCACTTGGTATGCAAATTAGGCTAATGTGCCAATGTATACCTTTGAGAATACTATATATTCTTAACAGCTCCAGTGAGTAGCAGTGACGAGAGAAGGGGCAATAATTGTGAAACAATTGTCAACTATTTTCTCTCTGCTACTGACGTCAGTCATATAGAAACACATATGGGGCTATGAGGTTGTTTGCTTGCAAAGGAACCAAATATTACTAATATTATAATATTATAATTGTTCACTCATGAATATATATATATATATATATACATATATATATATATATATAATATACTTCTTCCTTACTACTGTATTGAGTACCTTATTTAACTGAGTACCTTTTCTTACTGATCTTCAGAAAACCATCCTTTATTTTATACACACACACACATATATAAATATGTATATATGTGTATATATATATATCATCATAATTTTACGTCCGCTTTTCCCTGCTTGCAAGGGTGGGATGAGTCCTATTAAGCACAGCATCTCTCCACTTGTCATGGTCTTTCGCCATCTCCTCCATGTGCTTCAGGGATCTGAGGTCTGCTCTCACCACCCCCGCCCATGTTTTTCATGGTCTTCTTCTACTGCATCTTCGTTCTACTGGGATAGACAACCTCTCTAGTGCTAGTGGCACGAATAAAAGCACCTAGTCCATGCTGTAAAATGGAGGGGTATAGAGGGCCCCTGAGTCCAGTAAGACAAACTCTCTCTATATATGTGAGGGAAATTGTAGTTTACTTGAAGCATTGCGTAAAAATGTTTGGAGTTAGAAGGCCAGAACAATGCAGGTATAGATATAGAATATAAATACAAATGCAAAAGCTATTGCTGACAATTAGTCTTTTACCTTAAATTTATTTGTATATCCTGATATTTCGAGATAATATCTCTTCTGAGGAAAGTAAAGGGGTTACTACAGTGTTCTAATTAGCTTGTCAAGTCATGCTGACAGGAAATATTTCCTGTCAGCATGACTTGACAAGCTAATTAGAACACTGTACTACTTTACTGAACACTTTACTTTCCTCAGAAGAAGAGATATTATCTCGAAATATCAGGATATACAAATAAATTTAAGGTAAAAGACTAATTGTCAGCAATAGCTTTTGCATTTGTATTTATATTCTATATCCATACCTGCATTGTTCTGGCCTTCTAACTTCAAACGTTTATATATATATATATATATATATATATATATATATATATATAGTATAACCCCTGCTAGCATGGAAGATGGACGTTAAACGTAGATGATGATATATATATATATATATATATATATATATATATATATATATATATATATATATATATATATATATATATATATATATATAAATGTACATACATATATTTATGAATGCATAAACAAATAAATATCACAAAACTGATATTCTCACTCGAACCACACATATTCACAACATACATACATCACATTCATGTGCACACTTATAACAATAGATTTATTTGCTCATGCATGCTTATGCATTTTTTTTTTCGGATGAAATGCTTCTAGAAAGAAATATTTTCTGGGGTAATAGTGAGAGGCTGCATATCAAAGACTGATATATAGAAAGGAAAGATAACTACAGATTGATAACGATATGTGATGAAAGCGTGAGAAGAAATAGGTGAGTGATATAGAGAGACAAACAGACAAAAGGATTGGAAAGGAGTAAGAGAGATTCAGTGTATGGTATGTGTTTGTTTGGTAAGAAGGTCTAAGTGAAGAATAGGGAACATTGGTTCATGGCAGATGTGGGTGGAGTGACAAAAGGAATGCATGCAAAAGATACAGCATGAGAAAGAATTCTGTTGTATGTTTCGAAACAATTTCAGCAGTAGCAGCAATGCCACTTTCACCATCTTGTTGTGTGCATCAACATATGTTCCACATATATACCAACTTCTACATCCCTGTTGCTATGGAAAGAGAAAGAGAGAGGGAAGAATAGAAAGTGAGAAGGAGAATGAGAAGAGGAGAGTGAATAGCTAGATGACATAGCAATATGTACTGGAGGTTAGAGGTCACTACTGGTCTGCTATTGTTTTACACTGAAGATTCAGATGACATTTATGCTAAAGGAATTCGTATATATTTATTTTTTTAAAATAATTTCCTCCTTGTCCCTTTTTTTACTCCCTCCTTCTCCTCCACCCTTTTCTCCTACTCTATCATTGTTGCATGTGAAGTGCATCATCAAATCTGTTGCTAATGTTTAACCTCACGCATTATTGCTATCTGCCATTGGTTTGTATCTTCTTATCTTTCTTTTCATCATGTTTGTAAGTGTATGAGTGTACATGTGTATATATATATGTATAAATGTGCACACACACACAGACACTTGCACCATTTCCGTACACATGCAAATACACACCTTGCACAAACCCACATCACCTACAGACATACCACACATCCCCTTCTTTTAACCACACAAACACACATACACACTTGCACATTTACACATGCGCCCACACTTCACCGCACACTGACTCCAGATTTAACGCAATCTGATCTTATCCCATCTGTCCTCCTCCATCCACAAACACACACACAGACACACATCTACAACAATACAGGGACTATACACGCACAGACATGACATACACTCCACCCCAACACACACACAATAGTTTTTCAAAACCCACATTCACATACACTTGCTTCCAGACTCTCACACTTACATTCACACATACACACACACCTTACCTTCCACCATCCCCACTCAGACTCTAATTTTCTTGCTTTCCCTCACCCCTTCCCTCTTCTCTCTCCACCTCCACCTACCTCTTAAACACTGCCACACCTTTGCCATTCCGGATCTGTACATCCCTCCCACCACCTTGATTTTCGCATTTTTAAAATTCTGTTTTTATATATTTTTTTTAATTCTGTTTTTATTTATTTTAATTTTCATGTTTAATTTTATTTCTATTTTTCTCGTCCTTTCGTGTTCTTCCTGTTAACTGCCCACCCTACTCCCTTCCTCACTCCCTCTCGGAGTTCCTCCCTACTTTCCTGATGAAGGACTTATGTCCAAAACATCATAACCTCCCCCACTCTCACCAAGCGTGAAGCTAATAACACTATGTACCATTGACTCCTGCAGGTGTTTCTGTGTCCCTTTTAACTATATATATATATATATATATATATATATATATATATATATATATATATATATATATATATATATACATATATATATATATACATAAATAAACGAATTGAAAGAGGGACTAAGCATAAGAGGTATCAAATGTTGTGTTCTGGCCATGTGATGCGTATGAAGGACGACAGCTGTATAAAAAAAGTGCAGAGCAATCAAAATTGATGGAAGCTAAAGAGTGGGTAGTTCAAGAAAAACCTGGGACGAGTGGATAAAAACTGACCTTGTTCACTTACACCTCTCTAAGACAATGTCACTGGATTGAGATCTTTGGCGCTATGCAGTTGTACAGAAGACCCGCCTTCCCTTGCATACAAACCTACAGCCAGTACGCACCTCCTAACCCAATATACACCCCACCCTACACACGCAGCCCCATCCTCTTATGCATTTCAAAAGTAAAATTGAGTTGGAGGGTTTGTGTTTCTGTTATAACCCATGCTAGCAATGAAAATGGATGTTAAACAATTATGAAAATATGTGTGTGCGTGTGTGTGTGTGCTTGCAAGCCCGGGTGCATGTGTGTGTATCTTTATACTTAAAACAAGGAAAATGTACCACATTCATTCAGTAGAGTGAATAATAGTAATACTTTTTATTATATATAGGTCAAGGGCCGTGGATTGGCAGTATCAGTAGAGGGTCAGACGCCGTGCTTTGCAGCATAGAGTTATGGCCATTTATGATCTGAGTTCAAATCCCACCAAGGTTAACTTTGCCTTTCATCCTTACGGGGTCAATAAAATAAAGTACCAGTCACGTACTGGGTTCGATTTAATCGACTTTTCCCTCCCCAAAATTACTGGCCTTGTGCCTATACTAGAAAACATTATATATAGGTCAACAATTGCTTATAGCATTCATCAACCTAGAGAAGGCCTTACACAGGAAATTAGTGGTAGATGAATAGCTTGTTAGGTCCATGCTAACCATGTATAGAAGTGCAATCAGTAACATCAGAGTAAGTAATGAAAACAGTTATGATTTTAGCATGCAGGTAGATCTACCATAGCTCAGTTTTCAGTCAACCTTCTAGTTATCATAATCTTCTGGGCCATAATACAAGCATTTAAGACCAGCTCCATGGAAGCTCCTATATGCAGTAAACCACTTCTTTTAAATGAATCTGTAATAGATTTAGAAAAGAAATATAGAATCAAAGCCTGGAATTAAAAAAAGCTCAAAGTAAACTTAACAAAGACTAAAGTTTTTGCAAGTAGATAAGAAGATCTGACCTTGTTACCATCACGGAAAGGACTGTACTGAAACCCCCACCCCACCCCACCCAATAAAAAAGAGTACACAGTAAATCTACATGGTGCACTCAGTGTAAACTAAAGGTACACAAGAGAAGTAGTGGAATCCCAGACAGACTTTCATAGAAGGTACACTTGGTATGCAGCAGATTTACAGGAACACTAAGCACTAAGAGCATATCAGAAATAGATTCTCTCAAATGCTTGGACAAAAAACTGTGGCAGTATTTGATAACTGTTGTTACCTAAGTGACCCAGCTAACAGTGAAGATGGTTGTTCTGAAAGAATAGTAACTAGAGAAAGGGATTGGAGAAAATTCAAGGAACTAGTACTTATGCTGGAAATAAAAAGGTTTTTTGTTCCTCTCTGAGGAAATCTAAGACGACCAAAACATATCGAAAGTTGCTACTGATATACTTTGAGATATATTGCTATACCTTGGGAAGAAGAAATATTTGATATTTTATAAAAGTCATCTTGGCAATACTTATGATCACTGGTTTCCATAAACCTTAGTTATCATAAAATAATATTTTAATACAAATCAGGAATTTACATTGTTTCAGCCCTAAATTGTCATATTACTTATTTGATAAACACTTCGACTGGAGTTCCCTTCTTCAGTTATTTTTTATTCACTGCTTTCTTTGCAATTAATGCTGCTGCTGCTTCTGTTGTTGCGGATGATGATGATGACTCAGATAATGGTGACAATGATGGTAAATATGACAAAGAGGACAATGCATAGTTATATCCATATCCATCATCATCACCATCATTATATACATGTACAACATCAATGCCATCATCATTTTTAATTCTATGTTTCCATTCCTACTTAGGTCAGATAAGTCTTCTCCAACACAGTGTCTCACCATTTACTGTAATTCTTCATTTGTGATCTTCAGCCTCTTGAGATCAGTATCACCACTGCTTCCCATGTCCTTCTCCATCTTCCTCAGTTCTCAATTCAGTAGAGAACTATAGTAGAAAACAATGTGTGTCATTCACCTCCTTGTAACATATCATCATATATTTCTAATTCATGCAGATGCAGACCATTGCTGACCTACTAATTCAAATAACAAACATTATAGCTCAGTTATATTTTAGTATTTGCAGTGTACCTTATTTAAGTCTAGAGAGATAACAATGATAAAAATAATATTAACAATAACAATAATTGTTTCTACTTTAGGCTCAAGGCCAGCAATTATCCCAGTGCGTTACTGGTACTTTATTTCATCGACCCCGTAAGGATGAAAGGCAAAGTCAACCTCGGCGGGATTTGAACTCAGATCGTAAAGGGACGTAACTATGCTGGAAAGCATGGCGTCCGACCCTCTACCGATACTGCCAATACCTACTAAGAATAGTAACAGTATGAAGACCACAGTATAAATAAAAAAAGTTGTGTTTATGTTGTAGCTCAGCCTGTCAGAAATAGCGACAAAATCTCCCTTAAGTCACACCCATCTTAATAATGAAAAGGATACAGTAGGTAATATAGTCTTAGAAAGTCCTAGATAGATGGGTTCCTCATAACTGGAATATCTTTGATCAGAGGCTTCCCAGTTAGGGTTGAACTCATCATCATCATCATCATTGGACATGTCATCACAAACCAAGTCAGTATGCAAGCAGATATCAACCTCTCAGATGGGCTGGGTACCTGTATCTCACATAGATTCCCATACTCTATGGATTGCTCCAATGAGCCAGACAGGGGCTGGCCTTTTGCTTACATCTATTTCACAAACTGGTATTAAGTAACAGTAACAATATCCAGTTTTTTATGATATCTAGAATGCAACAGTATCAACAAAAATAACAACAATGCCAATAACAATAACAACAACAAAAGAACATCTTCAATAAGTATAACAAATACAATATCGAAAACTACAACAAAATTAACTCTGGAAATGAAAATTGAAATGTTGGCAAAAGCTGGAAAAAGTTAATCAATTCTTCTGCCTGTTTATTTGAAAGCTCTGGGGTCACCAACTGTGATTCATAACTGTTATATCAAAAACATGGCTATTGAGGGGTCATGAATTGTAGGAAATTAAAAAAATTGTTCATAGGGATAACAACATCGGTGGGTTATATATCATTTTTGCTTTAATTTGTTACATACCATCAGAAAATAAATATTTCCAAGTTTTGTTGGTATAATAATTCCATAAACTGTGACATCCATCATCCAGCTGACTTAATGAAAAGTAGGAGGATGCTAATGTTATCATTATTACTATTTTGTATTGTTATTGTTGTTGCCAACTCCGAGAAATTAAATTCATGATGAAGGTTTAGCTAATCAAATTCCCACCTGTGGTCTTTCTCTCCCTCTCTCTCTCATACATACACACACAGACATGCAAGTTGTATTATAGCTCATTCTTCATCACTTATTTCAAGCCAACAAGGGAACTTTTACATAGTCGTTCAATCTGCTAGAAATAGCAGCCAAATCTCTTTCAAACTACACCCTGTCATTTTAAATAAAGAAGAATCCATTGGACTATGTACATAGACCCTAATATACAAAAGGATCTATGGGAAAAGATTGATGATCAATGATGTACAGTTTTGAACATATGTTTGCTTAATTAGAGAAGACTTACAACTAAACAACAGCAAAAGTAATACTACTTATTTCAATATATTTCAGTTGGAAAGTAAACCCAGAAGATATATAGATAACATATTGGTTTAGCAATTGAATGGTCTTGATTTCAGATCTTTTTCTGCTGTGCTCTTCCAGGCAAAAGGAATATCAGCAACAATAGTATCAATACCAACAACAATATCCATAACAACACCCTCAACAAAAACAACAATAACAACAACAACAATATTCAGTGTAATATTATCAATAATAACTATACTGTCACTAACAACAATATTCATTATATCAACAATAACTATATTGACACCAACAATATCCATGAGAGAATCACCTACAACAACTATAAAAACAACAGTATTTATTTGTTTTTATTTATATTTTATTTTTGAACAATTGCTCACATGTTTCCAATGGTTGGGTATATTTACTATGGCAAGAGTGGCAAGGAAGCATCTGTGATGATACAAATACCATAAATGTATTTTTGTTAAAAAGCATTCATATTGATATGTTTTGCAAGATTCTTGGTGTGAAATCCTGTGCTGAAACAAATATTGTTATATTTGGGGAGGGTCATGTTGCCAATAAAAACCCATGCACTTATTAATTTTCACTTCGGTGTTATTATTAAGCTCATCGTATTATGTAATTGTCAAAGTTCTTTTGATACACATTCTATGGTATTATCAATGACTATTTGTTTTCCTCTGTGCTTCCTCTTCTTTCAGGTTTTATTTTGTTTACTTCATCTTGTTTTCCTAACAACTACAACAATAACAATATACACAGCAATTTCATAGAGGCTCCCTTATTGGTACAAGTTCATTTTTTCCAAGTGCAAGTAACTCAACTGACATTTTTATATTGTCAGTGTTTTATTTTATGTATTCTAAGTACTCTGTTCCATGCATATGATCGTATGATCATAACCGAAAAGCTAGCCTACAGTTAGAAGGATTTGTGTGTATCAGTTCACAATGGAGACTAGAAGCCAGATCATCTGGACTGGAGTGTACACTAAGTCTTACATGAATACACCAAGACTAAGTAATATAGAAACTAGTGTATGGACCAACACTAAATTATATAGAAGCTAGTGTATGCAGTAACTCTAACCTATATAGAAGCTGGTGTATATACCAATAATAACTTATATTTATATACCAGTCAATGTTTAGGTCAAACTTTACCTTTATGCAGGACAAATAAAAAATGATTTTTTTTTCACTATTTAGTTAAAGGGCCAGGGAAAGGAAGAACAATGCTTATAACTTTTTCAGGACCGCCAAAACAGTTGGGAGGGACAGCAGAAGGTGTCCTCAAACTGGAGACCCAGTTTGAATGTTTGCAACACAGTGGACACTTCTGAAAGTTCCCAAGTTTTAATAATTAAGTGACGGGTAGTATCAGAAAGGGCACTCAGGTATAGAGATATTACCTCAATAAATCTCAACTATCCCATGCCAGCATCGAAAAACAGATGCAAAAATGACCATGATGATATCACCATCAGACACACCCTAATTTAAATATCTGCATTATCTTTTTTAAAAGAACATACCAAATAATGTGGTGTGAAATATATGTTATGTCTGAAAAGATTATCTAATCTTCTAAGAAAAGTTGAATAGCACAGCTCCATTGTTGTAGTTGTTGTTTAATCACAGATCAGTCATATTTGAATAGACTATGATCAAAAGTTTTCTAGCCATGAACATCCAATCTTTTCAGACATAACATATATTTCACACCACATTATTCGGTATGTTCTTTTAAAAAAGATAATGCAGATATTTAAATTAGGGTGTGTCTGATGGTGATATCATCATGGTCATTTTTGCATCTGTTTTTCCATGCTGGCATGGGATAGTTAAGATGTATTGAGGTAATATCTCTATACCTGAGTGCCCTTCCTGGCTTCTTATTAGAGTTACCATTGTTGTTTTGTTGCTGTGATTACTGTCAATGCAGTATTTAAATCCTAGTTTTAACTTTAAATTCAAATCTGATTCTCTTTTATCCTTTCATTTTTTTTTCCAGACCAAGTTACCAACATATTTTTCTCACAGAATGCAAATAAATCCTACTGATGGTAAATTATAAACTCCCTTCATTTTTTTACAACAAAGAATCCTTACAGAATAAAATAAATGTAACTATAAGCCATAAATAAATAAAATGGTATAGGGGAAGGATAAGAACAATATTCAATAGTGGAGTTAGGTTTCTGCTCTCTGGAGTGTCAGCAAATTGTTTAGAAATAGAGTAAATACGTTTTCAACATGAAGAACAAGAGTAGTCTTTTAATGTTGATACATACACACATTCTCTCTCTCTCTCTCTCTCTCTCTCTCTCTCTCTCTCTCTCTCTCTCTCTCTCTCTCTCTCTCTCTCTCTCTCTCTCGCTCTCTCTCTCTCTCTCTCTCTCTCTCTCTCTCTTTCTCTCTCTCCTTCTCCTGCTCATACATACACACACACATGCATGTATCAGATATAAACAAATCTAATGCAATCACTCAATCCCACCACCACCCCTCACACACACACTGACCTGCATGTGGAGGGAGTGGAGCGATTGCATCAGATTTATTTATATCTCATACAGCCTACTATCAGCCATTTCTGTCCTGCCAACCATCACTCCATATTCCCTAGGCCACTCATTACTGACTTCCAACACACACACCCACAAGACACTGGAAAAGAATTTGGATGTTTTACTATCTTGGGACTCAAATAATTCCAGACCAGGCATTGGGTAAGTCAGATAGCTCAGATGGCATGAATCTACTATTCTAAGGATGCCTGCTTGCCTTAATTTCTAGTTGTTTTATATCATTCTGTTACTTATAAGAACAACATGTACATTACCTGTACATATATTTATATGTAACCCATACATAAAACATATTTATTAGGTACTAAAATACATTAGGTGCTCCACAAGACATACAAGAGCTTCTATCCATCATCATAGAAAATGCATATTTCACTTTCTACTACCGTGAAGAAGCCGACATAATATTTATATTTTAAAACACAGATAACAAAATAGGATTTACCACAGAACACCCCGATAAAAACGGTTCCTTGTCTCTGCTGGACTTCCAACTTAGAGTAAGAGAAGAAGGTACTATATAAACCAACTTCTATAGGAAAGCTGTCAGCAGAGACCTATTTGTGCATTATAAATCAGCCCTTCCCCTTGGTGCTAAAACAGGATACATAAGAAATTAACTTACGCATATCCGGAATAAATGTAGCAAAACAGAGGACCTGATAACCCACACTGCACACTTCAAAGATGTACTGAAGACGAACAGATACCCAACATCCACAGGGAATCGACTTAAGAATCAAAGTAGCCGCAGGCATAAGACCTCCTGTAACACCTGCTTCATGAAATTACCACATTTGTGCGAAAGCATAACCACAGCTATCTGGAGAGCTGTCCGCAAAGAAGGACTGGACATACGGTTAGCACACTTCGGCTCTTCACTGCATGGATACCTGTCTCAAAAGCAATCCAGAGACAACACCATTCAAAGCTCACTGAATAACTGCTCTATCCGCGATACAGGTATGTGCCAGCAGACATATGAGGTATACTGGATTGAATGCAACAAATGTAAGGAGTTCTACATTGGTAGCACGACACGAGAACTCCACACTCACATTAACGAACACCTCAACACACACGCATCCTCATTCAAAAAACACATTGACAAATGTAGAAACATCAACCAACATATTACCATTACTATTGAAGCCAATGATATAAATTTGGGCAACTTAAGAATTAAGGAAGCCTTGCTCATACATAGACTTTACTCGCAAATAAATAATCAATTAGAACTCAGCACACAGTACTTGACATAAAAAGACACACCCACAGTTACACAAACTAAACATCTCATACAAAAAAGAAAATTGATTTCGCGAAATACTTTATTGGCAATTGACGTCATTCACGTGGAAAGCGAAATAAACATCGAAACGCGCTTGAAAACGACTTAGAAAAAATGTTAATCAAAATAGAAATTTTATCCCAAAAAGAGGAAATTGGAACTGAAGGTTCCTTAAACCCTGATGAAGGGAATTTTAGGACCTGAAATATTGGACAGATAAAAGAATAACAACAACAATAACAAAACAAAACAAAGATTACTAGGTAACTTACTTTTACTTTTCGTTAGCTCATCTTACAGTCCATTTTGCATTGTTTAGCCTTCTATCTCTTTCAATGTTATATATTATATACAATGTTTCAAGCAAACTATAGCCTCTTATTATATATATATTCAAACTTCAAATTCCACCAACATTATCAGTCTACTCCCTCATCAGTTATATGGGAGCACCAGATCCTTTTATGCCCATATATAACAACATCTCCCTCTCGATGATGCCAGCAATCACACCCTCTCCTCAAAACAACTTATTATTGATAAATATCACTCTCTCCTCCCCATCATACACTACCTCTCTCCTTTCTTCTTATTTTCCTGACTCACCACTCTTAAACATGGTAGCAACCAAACTGAGACCTTGTAGGGTTGAGGTCCTCTTTATTCCTATTGAGGACATAACCATCTAATATTGGCAACACTCAGTCCGTCCAGTAGATTGATAGTGCTGGTACTACATGCCCAGTAGACTCTGTAAAATGGATGGTTGATATCGGAGGAAGGGCATCCAGTCATATAAACCTTATCATAATATATGTTTAGATTCCCGCTGTAACAACTGGTTCAACCCATGCCAGAATAGAAAACAGATGTAAACTAATGTAAACTGATATATATATATATATATATATATATATATATATATATATATATATCCAGAGTTACTGTAGGTTCATCCGGGTGAGCACTCGATGTTTAACAACACATACCACACCTAACATCCCACCCTAAACAACGCATGTGTGTGTGTCTGTGTGTATGCATGTTTGTGCAATCGCCCTCCCCACAGGCTACATATATATATACACATGTGTATGTATATGACATGTTTGTCTGGCTGCGTGTATATACGTATCTGTATGCTTTTACAGACACTCAGAACATTAACTCCTTATATCATGAGCCCCCTTAACAATCCACTACCACACATATCCCCTCACCCTAAACACCTTTCATCCAGTATCATAAACCGAAACACCACCACACACACACCACACACATAAATCAGCCACATCTACCTGCCAAATTGTCTAGCGACAACCAGCACTCCTACACTGCCACCCACTTCAACCTAGGCCCACACCACCAACTTATCACCACACCAACCCAAATACACTACAGGCAAAAACATCCATAAATTAACCCACCAATCAAAACAAACTTCACTGACCACCATAGGAACATCAGACTTTCTCATACAGCATGTATATTCATTTTTCCATTACAATTATAAGGGGTCTGATGAGCCGTGGATTACAGAGTCGGGATAGATCAATACAGATCGAACCTTGAGCTGATCAGTAGTGAAACGCGCATCACCAACCAATAAACGTAATGAAGGAGTAACCAATCGTCCGTCTTATTTTATTTCACTATATATATATATACACACTATATATATATTATTTCACTATATATATATACACACACAAGGGCAGTGCCCCAGCATGGACTTAGTCGGATGGCTCGAACAGGTATATATATATATTGTATATATATATTATATATACATATATATATATATATATATATATATATATATATATATATATATATATATATATATATATATATATATATATATATATATATATATATGTTAGAAAGATCGAGTATCGAAAAATCGGCGCACGAGTTCACGATAAACGAAATTCGATATGAGCGGCAGAGGGCTCAATAATTCAGATGAATCAGAGCTATAACTATCGTTAAAATACCGTCACATATAGAACAAGTCTACAATCAACCATACGATTTAAAATCGATAAAGGAAGATTCGGGCCAAACAGATAAAAAATATCAATAAAACAATACGTCAATAATTTAAATGAATGTAAAATCATACCCGGACCCACTAGAAAGGTGTTAAATCTAGCTTCATGGGTTTCTGTAAATCCTTAGACTGTACTCTATCAGCTCACATATAAATATAAAAGCCTACTAGAGCAAGTGGAACGGAGGTTTACGTTATCAACGAGTTTTTCCTGGCGGCAGAGGAGTCAACTAGCGGTGAAAAACGCACATGGCATTAGACAAGGGAGATGACCCCTATATCCGCGAAAACAATTCGAGTGAATGTGGAAATACACATATCGAATTAGAGTGCTCAATAGACATGTTAAAATAAAACAAAAGCTATTCATCACTCAATAGAATCGACAAAAAATGAGCAATAAAATTAACTGGTGGATAGCTATGTCCAGAGCTAAATATATTAGAAAGATCGAGTATCGAAAAATCGGCGCACGAGTTCACGATAAACGAAATTCGATATGAGCGGCAGAGGGCTCAATAATTCAGATGAATCAGAGCTATAACTATCGTTAAAATACCGTCACATATAGAACAAGTCTACAATCAACCATACGATTTAAAATCGATAAAGGAAGATTCGGGCCAAACAGATAAAAAATATCAATAAAACAATACGTCAATAATTTAAATGAATGTAAAATCATACCCGGACCCACTAGAAAGGTGTTAAATCTAGCTTCATGGGTTTCTGTAAATCCTTAGACTGTACTCTATCAGCTCACATATAAATATAAAAGCCTACTAGAGCAAGTGGAACGGAGGTTTACGTTATCAACGAGTTTTTTCCTGGCGGCAGAGGAGTCAACTAGCGGTGAAAAACGCACATGGCATTAGACAAGGGAGATGACCCCTATATCCGCGAAAACAATTCGAGTGAATGTGGAAATACACATATCGAATTAGAGTGCTCAATAGACATGTTAAAATAAAACAAAAGCTATTCATCACTCAATAGAATCGACAAAAAATGAGCAATAAAATTAACTGGTGGATAGCTATGTCCAGAGCTAAATATATTAGAAAGATCGAGTATCGAAAAATCGGCGCACGAGTTCACGATAAACGAAATTCGATATGAGCGGCAGAGGGCTCAATAATTCAGATGAATCAGAGCTATAACTATCGTTAAAATACCGTCACATATAGAACAAGTCTACAATCAACCATACGATTTAAAATCGATAAAGGAAGATTCGGGCCAAACAGATAAAAAATATCAATAAAACAATACGTCAATAATTTAAATGAATGTAAAATCATACCCGGACCCACTAGAAAGGTGTTAAATCTAGCTTCATGGGTTTCTGTAAATCCTTAGACTGTACTCTATCAGCTCACATATAAATATAAAAGCCTACTAGAGCAAGTGGAACGGAGGTTTACGTTATCAACGAGTTTTTTCCTGGCGGCAGAGGAGTCAACTAGCGGTGAAAAACGCACATGGCATTAGACAAGGGAGATGACCCCTATATCCGCGAAAACAATTCGAGTGAATGTGGAAATACACATATCGAATTAGAGTGCTCAATAGACATGTTAAAATAAAACAAAAGCTATTCATCACTCAATAGAATCGACAAAAAATGAGCAATAAAATTAACTGGTGGATAGCTATGTCCAGAGCTAACTATATTAGAAAGATCGAGTATCGAAAAATCGGCGCACGAGTTCACGATAAACGAAATTCGATATGAGCGGCAGAGGGCTCAATAATTCAGATGAATCAGAGCTATAACTATCGTTAAAATACCGTCACATATAGAACAAGTCTACAATCAACCATACGATTTAAAATCGATAAAGGAAGATTCGGGCCAAACAGATAAAAAATATCAATAAAACAATACGTCAATAATTTAAATGAATGTAAAATCATACCCGGACCCACTAGAAAGGTGTTAAATCTAGCTTCATGGGTTTCTGTAAATCCTTAGACTGTACTCTATCAGCTCACATATAAATATAAAAGCCTACTAGAGCAAGTGGAACGGAGGTTTACGTTATCAACGAGTTTTTTCCTGGCGGCAGAGGAGTCAACTAGCGGTGAAAAACGCACATGGCATTAGACAAGGGAGATGACCCCTATATCCGCGAAAACAATTCGAGTGAATGTGGAAATACACATATCGAATTAGAGTGCTCAATAGACATGTTAAAATAAAACAAAAGCTATTCATCACTCAATAGAATCGACAAAAAATGAGCAATAAAATTAACTGGTGGATAGCTATGTCCAGAGCTAAATATATTAGAAAGATCGAGTATCGAAAAATCGGCGCACGAGTTCACGATAAACGAAATTCGATATGAGCGGCAGAGGGCTCAATAATTCAGATGAATCAGAGCTATAACTATCGTTAAAATACCGTCACATATAGAACAAGTCTACAATCAACCATACGATTTAAAATCGATAAAGGAAGATTCGGGCCAAACAGATAAAAAATATCAATAAAACAATACGTCAATAATTTAAATGAATGTAAAATCATACCCGGACCCACTAGAAAGGTGTTAAATCTAGCTTCATGGGTTTCTGTAAATCCTTAGACTGTACTCTATCAGCTCACATATAAATATAAAAGCCTACTAGAGCAAGTGGAACGGAGGTTTACGTTATCAACGAGTTTTTTCCTGGCGGCAGAGGAGTCAACTAGCGGTGAAAAACGCACATGGCATTAGACAAGGGAGATGACCCCTATATCCGCGAAAACAATTCGAGTGAATGTGGAAATACACATATCGAATTAGAGTGCTCAATTGCAGATGGGTTACATATGAATAAAATTAGTCCTTCATCAGTGATCTTCTAACCTTCAGTGGTAATTCATCGCTTTAAAAATCATATACCTCTGGTTGGTGCGAGCAATAACTAAATAAAGTTATTGGGACAAGTAAAATAGGGTGAAACGAGCGAGACATGTAAACAAACAACGATGGTATGGCAACGGAAAGATAGGAAGAGACAAGTACATGATATCTGTAAGCTTAAGCTTGGTGAAATCATGGATGAGAGATACACACATATATATATACATACACGCATACATACATACATACATACATACATACATACATACATACATACATACATACATACATACATACATACATACATACATACATATATACATACATATATACATACACATGCGCACACACACACATACTAATTCTAATGAGGTGTTGTTGAAATTCTACCAAATCAATGTTCCACTTTGAAGGTTTCTAAGAGATCCTAGTTTGATATTGTTTCGTAGGAGACATTAGATGAAGAAATAATGTAAATAGCATGAGAAAGAAGAAATTCTAAATTTTAAAGGGAACTTAGTATCCAGTGTCTGGTTATTTGCTATAAATGAATTTTTAATGATGAGGGTAAGAGCAAATATTTCTGTTTTGTTAAAGTGGGGGATAAGAAATAATTGACAACACAATGATGATGACAATAGTTGTGGTTGTTGTCAATATAATATGGTGATATTTGCTTGCATGGTGATATCAATGATGTTGTCACTGTTGTTGACAGTAATAGTAAGAATCAGAACTAAATAAAAACTAAAGAAATTTGTGTAGTGGTAGGAGAGGCAAAAGAGATAGTATATATGTGATATGAACAAGTGCATGTATTTGGGAGTAAATATGTTTTCTGTAGAGGGATGGGAGCTGGTGAGTGTGTAAATGTGTGTGTGTTTAATGTGTATACAAATAAATGCGGTTGTGAGGGTGTTTGAGTGTGAGTGAATGAAAGAGATTGTGTGCAAATGTTTGTGTCTAAAAGAGGAGGAGTTCTTTCTGTGTATTTCTTGTGAGCTGAAGAAGAACTCTCATACTATTCACAAATAGCAATGGCTGAAAGCAATGTAAACCCTTACCTCACCATTTCCACTCCATTTCACCACTTCCACTCTTTGTTTCAATCTCCCTATCATTCCTTGCTCCCATCAAGCTATCCAACCATCCATTTTCCCACTCCCTTCACCTCTCTCTCTCTCTCGAAACCTAAAAATCCCAAACCTTAAACATCCTTCTCCCCTTCCATCCACCAAACCCTTGAGGGAAGGTTTATCATTGCCAAAGTGAAACAGAGAGACATCTTCAGATCGCTGAAGAGTTTCTTGTTGCAGACAAAAATTGCTTATTGAGGGAAAATTCCATCTCTACAAGTGACAATATTGTTTAATGAAGATAACGGAAATTAACTACAAAAATTTATAAAGCGCAGGGGTGAAAAACATTATCCCTTCACATTCCAAACATTCCTTTTGCAGGCATTCCATCTATTTTCCTTCCCCCCACTGTTATTGGAATCCCTCTTATTAAAAACCCCTTCATTTCATGCCTTAGCTATAATTTCCCAGTGCTGTTTCAGTCAGTTTACCTAATGGGATTTTGTTTCTATATTTGCATGTACTGATTGTGTGCAATTCTGAAAACTATCTTATTATTTCCAAGCTTACATCTAAGCTACCTCATTACTTACTGAATGCTACCTACAACCATCATCACCAACTCAACCCTCACCAACACTTAACAATACTATTCCCATCATCATCATCATCAGTATCATCACCACCACCATTGACTTTGGTATTGTTGCTATATATCTGTACGTGTTACTTGTTAGCAACAAATACCTATATTTATTCCAAGTATGTTTTTGTTCCTCATGGCTTGAGTGTATATATATATGATCTTATGAAAGTTATCACCATCACAATCATTGATGACGTCATCATCATCATCATTATCATCATTAATATCATCAACATTATCTAAAGTGTTCATCATTTTCATTAGAATAATTCTCTTCCACCACTTCCCCTCTTCACCCTTAATTATTATAATCATCAGTGTTGGCAGCATCATTATCAATGTCAATTTTATCATCACCACAACCACTACCACTACTACTACCAAAATAGTGCAACAGTTTTCTTGGTACAATATTTACTTTGAACATATAACTTTGTTGCCATTTCATTATCCATTTTCTTGCATTTTCAACTCTAGTGTAATCTCCCTATCTGTTACAGTCCACCTATTTTCATTTAACATCATCATCATCATCACCGTTTTACGTCCGTTCTTCCATGCTAGCATGGGTTAGACGGGTTGTCTTGTTGTGGGCAGTGTCTGGTCGGCTGACCATGCCTTGCTCATACAAGAACTGATTTTGGCTTGATTTCTACAGCTGGATGCCCTTCCTAACACCAACCTCATTTATAGTGAGTGCTGGGTGCTTTTTTCCGTGGCGCCTACACGTCCACTTTACAGTGTGGGCTGGTTGCTTATTTGCTGTGGCACCTCCACGACCACTTTCCAGTGGGAAGGTGTTGGGGTTATATTGTCTATATGCTTCAGCTTGTACCCATGGGAGGTCGAGTACTCTGTATTACTGCATGACGCCAGAGGTCACGGTCGTGTGTCATCGCCTTTGAGAGGTGTAATTGGGTATGGTCGGCTTTTATCACCTCATCCCAGGTCTTCTTGGATCTCCCCACTCCGCGGTTTCCATTGACTTCTAGTGCTCTGCACCTTTTTATGCAGCTGTCATCCTTCATACGCACCACATGTTCATACCAACGCAATATAGACACTTGGACCAGTTAAGGAAGAACAGATCATCTGTTTTAGTTTTGCAGTGTTTACAGTGGGGTGGGGTGTATTAAACCAGAAATATTATGTTGAAATATACTGGGTATTTTGTGTTATTTATCATCCTTTGAACTTTATATATTTCTACCACATTGTACTGGCTTTCTCAAGTATTTATTAATCATTTATCACACACACACACACATATATATATATACATATATATATACATATATATATATATATATATATATATATATATATATATATATATATATATATATATATATATATATATATCATAGATTGAGTTTGAAACTCAAAATAGTCTTTTACAATTAAATAGCTCAAAGAAGGGAATCTTTCTGAGCCGTGTAATATAATTGGATATATGAGAGAGATGGACACATATAAGTATACACGTGTTGCAATTACGAATGACCAAGTTAGCTAGGTTGAAAAAATACTAATTTAAAACAGTATGGTTTGCCTGACTCGATTTAAAGTAATAAATCAATAAAAATAACAAACCTATATCGGTCAACAGCTTTTGATACCCGGACAGACATAAATCTGTTTTGCAGGAATTATTAAGTGAAAGCCAGAATTCCTGTGCTCTTCTGCGGGTATCCAGGAAATTCGTACCTTTCACTTCTAAGGATCTAAGAAGACTGAACGATATGCTGATATAAAAGCACATGTCGCAGCGCCTAGCGCGTCTCATACACATGCCACTAAAAATAGCAGCCGGGTTTATGAGACTAAAGATAGCGCTACATAAGGAGCTGAGAATATCATAGATTGAGTTAGAAACTCAAAATAGTCTTTTACAATTAAATAGCTCAAAGAAGGGAATCTTTCCGAGCTGTGTAATATAATTGAATATATGAGAGAGCTGAACACAGATACAAGTATACATGTGTTCCAATTGCAAATGACCAAGTTAGCTAGGTTGTAAAAATACTAATTTAAAACAATATGGTTTGCCTGACTCGATTTAAAGTAATAAATCAATAAAAATAACAAACCTATATCGGGCAACAGCCTTTGATACTCGGACAGTCATAAATCTGTTACGCAAGAATTATTAAGTGAAAGCCAGAATTCCTGTGCTCTTCTGCGGATATCCTAGCTAACTTGGTCATTTGCAATTGGAACACATGTATAATTATATATGTGTTCATCCCTCTCATATATCCAATTATATATATATATATACAAATAAAATACAGAGTTATTAACTCATATTGATACCCTGCAATTAACAAGCTGAAAGTATAAATACTGAGCATTACCCTCGTAATTTTAGACACGGAATGTACTGTGTTTATTTCTACATATATTATTATATAATTGTTTCTACTTTTGGCACAAGGACAGCAATTATTCCAGTATATTACTGGTACTTTATTTTATCGACCCCGTAAGGATGAAAGGCAAAGTTAACCTCGGCGGGATTTGAACTCAGATCGTAAAGGGACATAACTATGCTGGAAAGCATGTCCGTGTCCGACACTCTACCGATACTGCCAACTCACCGCCTTTTTATATTATAATGCTCAGTATTTATACTTTGAGCTTGTTAATTTGTATTTCGGCTCCCTAACCAGGTGAGCTTATAAGTTGAGTGTGATAAGGCTATTATTTCTAGCATATCCACTCATACCACATATAGCGTGCAACCCACGAGGTATATTATTTACTTCTGTGAGTTGTTGTTAGATGTGTTTTGTTTCATTTGATCTAATCTCTTGCTGAGGAAAGCCTACGGATTATCTGTTACAAACACAATTTTCAGGGCGAAACAGATTAGATCTCTAATCTATCCGAGAGATGAAATGGTTATTGATACGGTCTGTATATCCTACTGTATGTTGCAGGTTAAATATATAAAACATTTGTGACATTCTTTACGATCGTAATTTTAGACACGGAATTTACTGTGTTTATTTCTACATATATTATATATATATTGTTCCTGTACATTGAGCTAACACAATACTGCCATAATACAGTACGGTGTGTGTGTGTTTATGCACATACGCTCCGTGCTATACTTAAATAAATATATATATATCATCATCATTCTTTAATGACTATTTTCGATGCTTGCATGAATTAGATCTATTGTAATGGCCTGAGGCTAGACCAGTCAGGTGACTACGTCTTGCTTATATGTTCTATTTGGGTTTGGTTTGTACAGCTGGATGCCTATCATAAAATCAACTGCTTTACAGTGATGACCAAGAGACTAATTTGGGCCTTCAGAACTATCACATTACAGAGTGGACTTGTTGATGTTTATCATAGCACATTTAAGGGTAGGCTAGGTTTCATTTCATTGTGGCAGTCGCACTACTTCATTACAACACTAGGGTGCATGATGTGTAATTGGCCAGGATGGGAAGACAGTGATGGAGGCTGGGAGTGTTAGATGAAAGAAAGGCAGTCTACATGCTGCTTGTCAAGGGAGGGGATAATCCCACCAAGGGAGGAAGCTTTGAATCATGGAGATGGCCTTGAAGAGAGTGAGTTGTTTCTAGCAATATATTGTGGAGTGTGCCTAGCTTTACATATTTGCATGGGTTAGAAAGGAAAGGAGGAGATGAAGAATTTGAATGCAGGAGACAAAAGAATGGAAGCTTAGATAGTAAAGCGAGGCATTAAGGTAGGGAAGGTGATTGGAGGAATTGGGTGGAAGTAGGAAGCAAACAAGGACCTACATTTTCCTCTGTCTTTCTCTTCCATGTGTATACATATATATATATATATATATATATATATATATATATATATAAGTATTGGTTATTGGTGCTCTGAAATAGCAATGTGTGTGTGTGAATGTACATATAGTATATTATAATTAACAGTGTCAGTGACATCTATTGAAGAGCAATAAGAACAAAATAATATTACAGTGAAAAGATAGTAAAATATTGAAAGGTGTTATAAACAGAGTATTACTTAAATTCAATATATCAAGCATATTACACAAAGAATGTTAATAATAGCATACATTAAGGTAAGACAGATGCATAATGATAGGATGCATATATGTGTTATGCAAACATTATATGATGAATTAGTTGCAGGCAAAGATATTTATGTTGGAGGTAAATATAAAAGGTTTATGTAGGAAATGTTAATATTTATAGTTGTGGCGTGTGTAAGCAATAAGCATAGATTGGTAAAGTTCAAAAACAAACATTTAATCCAACGGTATTGGTTATATTGTAATTCTTCCTTAATGTTTCTTTATAAGGTATTTCTACCTCAATTCGATGTTTCTGTTCTCGTGTCATAATCTGTGTTTGAATAATATCGTATTTGACATTCCTCAATGTAGTACATTGATTAAGATTACAGTTAAAGTCAAAACAACAGCTTGTACGAAACTTTAAGAAAGCGATCATACCAAACATTTGTCTGAATGAAACGATCGTCAACAATTAAATGCAGGAAACAAAAATTTGATTGTTTTATATGTTGTATTTTTGCTCTGTAATATATCTGATATTTTACATTGAGCTAATTTTCTTACTGGTAATTGGGTAATACAAAATATTACAGTTTCTTATTTATAATTGTATATAGATTATATATATATATATAAGTATAAATATTATTATTGTTATTATATATATATATATATATATATATATATATATATATTCATTAGTTAAGCAAAACAAGACCACAAATTTCACAAGGAAGACATTATTAAAAGATTGTCAACATATTTTAGTTTGATGTAAGGAATGTAGAGAATAATAATAATAATAATATTAATAATAATAATGTCCGTTTACAATTGTTTCGCTACTCCATATAATATTTCTGGATCAGATGACTATATATCATAATTGATCTGGTTCAATTGAAAATAATTAACACATTTAAAAGACTCATCGGAACTTCAAAGGAATATAAATTAAAATAATGAGAGAATGTTACATAATAAATATAATATGTTAATTATTTTCAACTGAACCAGATCAATTATGATATATAGTCATCTGATCCAGAAATATTATATGGAGTAGCGAAACAATTGTAAACGGACATTATTATTATTAATATTATTATTATTATTATTCTCTACATTCCTTACATCAAACTAAAATATGTTGACAATCTTTTAATAATGTCTTCTTTGTGAAATTTGTGGTCTTGTTTTGATTAACTAATGAATATTTCCAGCTCTGCGCACCTAACTTCTGCATGAACCCAGCCACCTAGCTGCTTTCTACTGCATATTGCACATTGAGCACATGCCTTTATGCTTTGGCTTCTAACTAATTCACCAATCTCTCCTCTCATATCTCCTCTCCTATCTCCATCTCTCTCTTTAAGATTGGTTGCTCTTGAACTGTGTATATATATATATATATATATATATATATATATATATATATATATATATATATATATATATATATGAGGGTGTTAAAGTTTGCTTAAAGCATTGTGAAATGTGTAAAATATGTAGTTTAGAAAGCCACAACAATGCAGATGGGAAATCTCGAGGTAGGAAGTGAGTGAGAAATAGGAGAAAAGTGAAAATTGAGAGAAACGAAAATGAAAACAAAACAAAGGTAGAAGGGTTACCGTAGTGGAGATTTAATCCCAATATTTCGGGCTCACGCCCATCAACGGGGGAAAATTCCAAAAGGGGGGGAACAGGCTAAGCCGGAGAAAGTTGTATTGTCGTTAAAACATAGGAATGCCGTTATGGGGAAAATTCAAACGAGGGAAAGAATGCGCGTGCGCGTGATAGGCTGTGGCAAAAGCTACTGACCAATTGGGTTAAATCAATAGGGTGCGCTAGCGTGTGAAAGGCGTAAAATATGTGTGTGTAAATATATATGTGTGTGTAACTGTGTGTGTATATGTATGTATGTGAGTGTGTGTGTGTGAAAGATAGTGGGCCGTAGAAGCTGGAAATCAAAGGGTGTGAAAGGTGGTAGGTTGTATAAATATGTGTGCGTGTATAAATATAGATGTATGTGTATGGGTATACATATAAGTGCGTGTGTGTGAAATATAGTAGGCTGTAGGGGTTGTTACTGGTCACTATGGTTAAATTAGCCATGTCAGCTCATTTCTCTCAGCCCGGTTGTTAAGTGGGGGTCTGAGGTTCTTAATAACAAGTGCTTCCTTTATCCTTAAGGATCCGATGCTGAGTTCAGTCGCTAGGACTGTGACCAAGGGTCTGCCCTGTGGGTTTCCGCATTTAAGGATGTGTTTACGGAAGGAAGATGCGTTGGTGTTGACATGTTCCTTGATACGAACATGTAGGGGTCGGATGGTGCTACCTATGTAAAACTTGTTACATTTATCGCATTGAATCTTATATACGACATAGGTGCGTAGGCAATCTGCCCCCCGTATCGGGCAGTTGCTGAGGGAACACGTCCCATCTGACTCGTCGGGTTTGTTGGAGAGGCATCTTCGGAGCGAAGGTTCTGTGTGTGCCAAATGTATGTCAAGTCCCTCCCTCCGTATGGCCCTGCGGATGGCGTTCGTGGTATATTCACTCAGGTGGGGGATTTTAAAGAAGCACCTGCTTTTATCTAAGTTTCTAGTGGGTGTCTGTCTATTGGGTCTGGGGTCTCTAATTCCGTTAATCAGTCGCTTGGGATATCCATTAGACTTGAGTAGATTACGGAATTGCGTGGTATGGGTGAGACCACCCATCGGGTCGCTGCATCTATTAGTGATCCGTGTAAGTTCATTTAGGACATAGCCTCTCTTAGCGTTGTTGGGGAGGGCTGAGTTGTAATGCACAAATAAGTCCTTGCACGCTGCCTTGCGGTAGAAGGTGGTGTTTATGTCTCCTTCTTCCGAGATGTTGATACGGAAGTCGAGGAGGGCGAGTGACCCGTCTTCTTCAGGGTGTTCGATGGTGAAATCGACGTGATTGTCAGTGTCGTTCAAGATTTGGTGAATTTCATTCGCCATCTCCCGGGAAGAAGTGAGTATCAGTATGTCATCAACGTATCTGGAGTAGAAGGCGACGGCGTTGGGTTGGCAGGTGTTGAGTGCCTTTTGCGTTCCAGGTGGTCCATGTACGAGATTGCAAGTATGCCGGACAGACTAGAGCCCATAGGTAGCCCAGAGATCTGTTTGTACGTGTGGCCGAGGAAATTGAAGAATGCATTATCCACAACGAAGGAGAGGAGTTGGTGGATGTCCGTGTGTGTGAGTCCGAAGCAGTGTAAGTTAGATGCTCGGACTCGTTCGGTCAACGGGTCGACGGCTGGGGATGCTGGTACGGAGGTATAAAGGGCGACCACATCAAGACTGAAGGCATATCCGTTGTCCTTTCTGGTGTTGGGCGCCAGATGGTGTAGTCGCTCCAAGACCTCCTTTGAGCTCTGCAGACGTGGGCTGGTAGTGTGTGTAGAATGGGTTTCAGTAGTGTGGAGAGCAGCCACGATATTTTGTAAAGTGGGCCCTCCACGCTAGAGACAATGGGCCTGATTTTCAAATCGGGTCCTTGTTTATGGGTTTTCACCAGGTGGTAGAAGGTGGGTAGTTTGCTGTTTCGAGTCATTATGTTGTTTTTTACCTTCTTTGGCAGTTTTCGTTGGACACAGATGTTAGTCCATATGGTGTTAATGCCTTCCTCGATTAGAGTCGAGGAGGTCCCTGTGACTTTCGAGTAGAGGCTGTCGTCATTAAGATGTTGGAGAGCTAAGTTGTTGTAGGTCTCTCTCGAGATGACACAGAATTCTTTCCCCTTGTCAAAGGGAAGGTAAACAAGGTTCCTGGATCTTAGGTTGGTGAGAGTATTAAATTGTGCATTGGTGAGGTTGCGTTTATTGTGTGTGTGTGTTGGGAAAGGATGTTAGAGATAGAATGTTTCAACCTGAGTAGTTTAGTGTCAAGTTCGTGGTTGGTGGGTGGGGGGTGGAGTGGGTTGTCGAGGTGGTACGTGGGGAGTGTGGGGTGGGTTGTGGGGTTGTAATCGATCTCGGTGTTGTTTTGGATGGCGGTTAGCCATTTCAGTTGATACGCTGTCCGACAGAAGTTGGTTTCGATGTCGTTGGTTTTATATATATATAAAATATGAAGTTGGTTTTATATATATATAAAATAATAATATATGTAATAATAAACACAGCAAATCGTGTGAACTCTGCCTTTTATTTGTATATATATATATTCTTTATTATGGCTAAATGGTGAGCTTTGTTACTCTGGAGTATCACCTGTGCACTAACAAGATCATCAGACATGTTGTTTGATGATCTTATATATACTGTAAAAGCTCCCAGCCCACACTGTAAATGTGGTTGGTGTTAGGAAAGGCATCCAGCTGTAAAGACCAAGCCAGAAACAGTTCTGTGTGAGCAAGATATATCCATTTGACCCAACGTGGCTCAAAAAGAACAACCAATCTAACCCATGCTAGCGTGGAAAAATGGACATTAAACGATGATGATGATGATGATGATGATGAAGTATATATATATCCGTATATAGCAACAATCACCCACAAATCCACCTACACACTTCTTCCCGCTACTTTTCACTTGTAAAATAACAATACTCCACCTTATAGAAATCGCTGTCAAATTCTCTCCTATATTAGACAAACTATCAAAAAACAGATAATGCATTGCATAATATATCCCCCCAAAAAGAATGTAGCATGGTTTAACATCAATGGCTCCAATCTCATCTAGCATCCAATCAACTAGTCCAAATGTTGTTGTCAAGACAAGCACAGCAAACACATTGTGGGCTACTGATTTATTCTGTGCAGAGAATTCAGAAGACCATATTTTTCCTATTTGGATGTTATATTCGCTTGTTACATATTTATTATAAATTCCATCATAGGATGTATGTGTGTGTGTATATATGCATGATTGTGTATGCATGTATGTTTGAATGTATGTTTAACGAAAAGTATTTTTAAGAAATAGTTAGATGGGATTAACATGGTTGTTATAGTGAGAAATGTAATGTTTGTTAAGTGAGAGAGAGGCAAAGTTAACCATAAAGTGAATGTTTGTTGAAAAGGTTGTAGTTCATTGTAGGCTTTGTAGAAAATAATATTATGAGACTTTATAATATTTTACAAGCTTTATTTACAACTGACCACAAATGTTAAGCTGAGTTGACAAGTCAAAGAAGACCAAACAAAATTAAGAGTTCTAAGAAGTCAAGAAAAGGCGCTGTGCCGGGTCAGAGGCAGCCGACAGGCCAAAGTGAAAATCTCACCGTTACATTATTGCGTGTTCACCTTTCAGAGTCCAAAGCAGCAAGAGAGTGGTTTTTGAATCGCCGCTGGAATTTTTCCCTGTGGGTGGAAGTCGAGATACATTCTCCTACGCTGATAGTGATTCGCTGAACTGAGCCAAACAACGTACGGAGAATGTATCCATGGGCCCTCGGAATGTAGGTCACTACATATGTATACACATACAGAGCTTATTGCTTACATACACACTGCAATTAAATCTTCTTCATTCAAATTAGATATCATTTCAGCTTGCTACTTATTATTTAACTGAATTTCATAGAAAGATAGTTATGTTGTTAAAATGGACCATACAATATAATAACAGTTTTGTACTTATTCACCCCACAACTCATCATGATGATATATAGTTGCAGCTTACTGAGAAATATCTTGTTAGTTATGACTTCACTGAATTCATTCAGGTTAGTCAGTCTATTCTGCTAGCAATATCCAATATAAACTGCTCCACAATAAACAAATTAGATTAACAATAGCATAACTAATAATTCACCATCAAATCTTTTTATTTATTTATTTATTTATATTTTTATATATTTTTATAAGAAACAATTAATGGACAACTGCTGCCAGATAGACAAACAGAGAGATAGACAAGTAGAGAGACATAATGAAAGAAGTGAATAAAAGATAAAGGAAGGAAAATAATGGGAAAATAGGAAGCTGGATAGAAAGGAACAAAGTAAAAAGAAGATAAAACAGAAACGAGAAATGGAAAAATTAAGTGGGAAAAATAAAATAAGAAATAAAAAATCCCCTACATCATCATCATCATCATTTAACGTCCATTTTCCGCACTAGCATGGGTTAGACGGGTGATGAGTTTAGGACTTTTTTAACATTGGTTATTGAGATATATTAAGGCAGCGAATTGGCAAAGTTGTTAGAATTTTGCGGTATTTGTTCTGGCTCTTTGAGTTCAAATCTTGCCACTGCCAACTTTCCCTTTCATCCTTTCGAAAAAGTACCAGTCTTGTACTGGGGTCGATTCTTCCTCCATATCTCTTTTTAACCTCCTCTCTCTCTCTAATGTTCTCTGGAAGAAATCTGCTCTGTTCAGACCTGAAGATGAATAGGTTCTGCTAGGCTTTAAATACCCAAGAAACACAGTATGCCACTACAGCACCCATGCAACTCCCTCAGGAGTTAAAGGACCATACGTACATAAAAATATAATAAAACATCCATTAATTTCAATTTTCCTCACATATGGACAACTGACCTTATGTCTAAGAGAGTTGAAACAATGCTAAAGTTATTACATTGTAATGTGTTCTACCCAAAACTATATCCCTATGCAAAAAATCATGTTCCTCTCCGTTCACCAATCTGTCTAACTGATACAGTTAATACTAGTCTCAGTTCACAGATGAATGGTTAGCAATAGTAAGAGCATCCAGCAGGGAAAAAAACAATGTTTTTGCTTTTAAAAATGTGTAAATTTCCACAGTTTTGCAACGAAGTAAACAACAATACGCCACTCCTCCCAGTGTTTGTTGGAAAGATCGATGGGAAACAGTAAAATAGAATTTACATTTCTCAGTTGCACTTGTTTGGCAAGTAGTTTGATATGTGGTTATGTGTGTGTGTCTGTTCCCCCTTTTTGTGTATATGGGCATGCGCTTGTGTATGTGTACATTTCTCTCTCTCTCTCTCTTTCTTTCTTTCCTTTTCTCTCTATCTCTCTCTGTTTGTGCTGGATCTAAAACAATGGTATTAAGGTTAGATAGAGTCTTTGTAAACATTACTACTCATACAACATTCATTGTTATGTTCACTTTTCTGTTATTATTATAATTTTGTGATAATAATATATGTTGCTTCACCAATTCTGTCAATCCATTGCCCACCATTTAAAAATATTATCATGATATAACATAGCAGTCTTTCATTATACATTATTCTCACAAAATGTGCTCGCAAATATAAACAAGTTATTTTGTGAAAGACTGGCTGTCACCCCTATCCATGTCACCAATGTTGTCCAAGTAAAAGGCAATGGCCGGTATAATTTGGCAGTTGTGTCACCACAACTCAATTTTTCGAGCTGAGTGGAGTGGAGCAATGTGATATATGTCTTTCTCAAAGACACAAGGTGCCATCTGGTCTGTGAATCAAACTCATGGCAATAAGATCATGAGACCACTGTTCTAACATCTAAGCCACATGACTATACAGTTTTTAGAATTAAAAATGTGGACATTAGGAAGGCCATCCAGCCACAAAATACTGCCTCAAAAATTCCCTTCTAAATAGAGAGCAGATGTAAAATGATGATTTCAATTCAAAACCTGCTAATTTAATTAACTGTTCCTATAACATTAATTGTTATTGTTATACTTTGGAATAATAAGGCAGTATTGTTAGAACATTGGACACCAAGCTTTGTAGCATAGAGTTATGGCCCTTTGCGTTCTGAGTTAGAATCCCGCTGAGCTTAGCTTTGCCTTTCATCATTACGTGGTTGACAAAATAAATTACCAGTAATGCACTGGGGTAGATTTAATCGACTTTCCCTTCCCCCTCAAATTGCTGGCCTTGAGCCTAAAGTAGAAACAATTATTATTATTAGTAGTAGTAGTATAATTAGTCTGCTGGTATTAAAAGGATAAGACATTACAAGTCTGCAAGAGAAAAGGTTCGTAATTTTAAGTTGTTTTAAAGTGTTATTTTGTGTGGGAGGGTGATAACGGAGCATAAGGTACCCACCTTGGCCACAAGGAAGGGAAACCTTTCAATATTTGGGCTTTAGGCCCGAATATGCAGATATATTTTTAAAAACTTTTTCTCAAAAAGAATAACATGAAAGAATTTCACCCTGAATCTGTAAACAACTTGCAGTTTAAAAGGTCAAAAAGAACCACCACCACCACCACTACTACTACTACTATTACCTCCACCACCACCACCACCACCACAGACATGTACAATTCTCTCACATCCAGCACCACTGACCACAGTCATATCACACATTAAACGTTCTACTTTACCACCACCAACCACCGTCACCACCACTGCCGCTAGTACCACAACAAGAAATAAGAAAAACAACAACATCAACTGCCCCAATAAAAACATTAATAACGATAGCAGCAGTAACAACAAACAAAACAACAATAACAATAATTTGAAAACTGCAATAATGAAAACAACAGCAAGAACGACAACACTAACAACAAGAGCAACAGTGAGAGCAGCAACAAACTAAACAAAAACAGCACATCCACAGCGACGGCGGCTGCTGAAACAAAACGTGTTTTTAACGTTGATATCACAGACAAGGAGCAATAGTTTGCTTAGGAGTGGAAATTAATTAAACGTGAGAAATCCTGAGCCAACCTAAACATCCCGGATTAAGCAAGAACGGCTATGCAGAGGAGGACTTTACATTTTCGATGTATTTCAGTGCAAACTCATAAGGCGGAACTCGCCAGCCAGGCAGAAGTCGAGGCTGCTTTGGAATGCATTAACGATGACTTTCAATACAAAGCAAGGGCCAGAGAGTTTGGCACCATCTCTGTGCTGTTCAAAACCGAGGCCCTTGCTATGAAGCACTTCATGGCACCCTGCAGAATGGAACGCATCATTATGCCTCCATCTTACATGGGCAAAAGAACAGTGAAGGTCCACATACCTAAGATCCCACCAGGAATGGACCTATGGCGGATCCTGGGATGCGTAACCGAGGAGGGTACCGACACTATCCTCGTAGATATTAAAAAAAAGACTGACAGAGAGGACTGGTCCTGGATGTATTTGGAGATTCTTCTCCAAATAAAACCAGAAGAGTTAAATAACATTCCTGACTTTATCTGCCTGCAGGACGGGACAGCGATTCAGTTAATTACTGAGGGAAGAAGGCTGCACTGCTTCGTCTGCGGTGAAGAAACGCATCTGCGAGTCTTTTGCCCTCAGCTCAAAAATGCAGAGGGGAACAAACCTCCTTTGCTGCAAATGCCAGTGCCGGGACAGAAAGTTCCACCAACAGCAAAAACAGTCGAACCACCACCAACACCAAAACCAACCCAGGGGGAAAACGGGGGTAGCTCTACCACCCACCCCACTCAAAATATACACATGGACAAAAACATAAACGCACACACAGACACAGATACACTTACAGCCAAAGACCCTCATCCTCCAGTAGTGAAGATGAGGGAAAACCCAAATCCGTCAAAAAGGAAAACACAAAGAAAAAGCTTCCACAAAGCACTACCATCCCCACAATTCCCCAAACGCAAACATCCTAAACAGAGACAAGGACAAATAAACACACAAACACCTGAAATTGCAGGCACCGCACCCACAACAAACCCAGGCACAACCGAAACAATACCAACCAAACCATCACCACCAACGTCACACAAATAAATAAAGCCGCACCAACAAAACATACAAAACCAACAAAACATACAGAAGACCAACGACAAATTGATGGCCCTCGTAGCACGAAGTGAAGAAATTCAAACAGAGGGGGAGATTTTTTAATCGAACACATTTCACGTGCCAGAAGATTTGTTTCTGGTGCAAATGTCACTCGATTCCTACAAATGAATTCGAGAGGATGCGGGAACCCCGAACGTGAAACCTACGTCGAGACTTTTGAAAAGGTTCCCAAAAGAAAGGTTGGTGTTGTGTGAGTGGACCTACTCTGACCATGCGCCTAAAGGCTGGTTAATTTGAGGAGAGGGGTGCCCTCTTCGGGTGCCCAAGAAGCTCGGGTGGTTCAGGATTGGTGGAGTACCGAAGTCGGCCCTGGGTGGTTCACCCCCTCCCCATTGGGGAATTTATTTTGTTATTTGTATACATAGTTTATATTTATCTTTTCTTCATTGTTAAATTGATTTTGTTTTTGTGCATTTTTACTCAATCTTATTGTAAACTCCTACTGTCTGTGTCCTTGTATTGTTCCTTATATGTTGGCCCTTGAGGCCAATAAATGAAACCATTATTATTATTATTGTGCTGAATCTCTCAATTCGTGTGTAACTATGACGGAGTAAGTCAGTTGATTTTGCAGGTGTTCATTGAAACTGTTTTATAGTATATTATACCCCTCTTTCAAAGGAGGTGGTTTTTAAACTATATCTCGCACCCTTAAGGGCTGAATTCGTGTTTATTTACAATCATACCCTTCAATTTTTTGTTTAAAAAAAGCATGACGAACGAAAGAAATTGTCCACAGGGAAGAACAGAATTATTCAGAAAGTGGAACAGCCGATTCCATCCAATCGCAAGACAGAAGTAACAACAACAGAAACAGCAGCAGCCACAGTAGCATTAGCAATGATCACAACAGCAGTAACAGTGGCAGTAGCAGTGACAACAGCAGCAGCACCAACAACAAAGACTTTAAAATTATCAGCAGCAGCACAGCGCCAAATTATTACGAAAAAATGTTCCCATTTGCAAGAAAAATCCAAACGCCAGCATCACCACCATCTTAGCAACAATAACAACAGCAACATCCACAAAGAACGCAAAGAACAACAACTGTAACAGCAGCAAAACAGAAGAAAAAACTAACAAGACCACCACCACCAACAACAACAACAACAACAAAAGCAAGAGTAACGATGAACCAACACAGCAAACAGAAGCCACATCATTCGCAAAAGCGACAGAAAATGTCGAACATGTACACGTTAGCGACACGGAGATGAGGCAAGCCAAGATCTTGGTAAAAAAGAGCGGACACAGGGTAAGTCTCACCCACTCAGCTAATATAATGAAAAACAAGCTTTTGTGTTCGGTCAGTTATCGCACAATTGGACTAAAATCTCGCCGAGTCGAACGGGAAACGGAGTCGCAGGTCCAAAGGGCTATGGGTGCCGTCTCGGCACAGAAAATAGACATAGCCCGAGGATCGAAGTATGGCAATGTGGATGTGCTCTTCGCTACACCGGAAGAAGCCAGAGCACACTCCATTGCGCTACTCCGCAGTGACGAAATAATAATAATGTCCACATACTGCGGCCAGAGAGTTGTGAGGGTCCGAGTAACACAGATTCCGCCGTCAGTGGAGATCGCGTGGCTGATGGCGGTCACCCCAAAAAATTGCATAGCATTGAAAAAAATATTCCCCCACATCAATTGGAACTTAGGGAACATCACTAAAAGAATATACTCAGACATTCTCGTGGTGAAACCCGCCACTGGTCGGAGGGATGGATTACCCACCCTCTTCCTAAAAAGGAGCCACAGGTAAAGTTATTTTTTACTTTTCCCTTCTTACTTGTTTTCCTCCTATCCTAGCCAACATAGCTTCTCTCAGGATAGGCAGCATAAATGCTCATGGCGAGGGGTTGTCTTAGAAGCAGGGTCATCTCCTCAACGATCTCAGGTCGCTAAACATAGATGTGGTGCCCATCAGCGAGTTCAGAATCTCCGAGGCACGGGCATTCGCACCCATTTTCGGCGGCTAGGAGGTGTACACATCTCCAAGCCGTCCCGGATCGGAGGAGAAGTGGCTGCGTTGTTTCGGAGAAGTCTGGATCTCGAGATACGGTCTTCTTGGACCCAGAAGGTAAGTTGATGGCGCTGGACGTGAGCAGCGGAGAAGGACAAGCTTTCGGGCTAGTGGCTCTCTATGCCCCGACAGGAGCAGGACGGCCTGACTTCTTCCGACGTCTGGAGACCTTTCTTGGAACGTCCCGCTCTTTAGTGTTAGTGAGAAATGGAACGGGATCTTAGATGCACGCTGGGACTGTGTGGGATTAGCGGATAGAGGAGGAAGGTGTAAAAGCCTCGCAAAGCTGCTCAGACCATTTCAACTGTCTAACAGGTACCGATTGGATTTTCGGAATGTGCCAATGTCGACATGGACAAACCGCATCGGGTCGTCAATATCATATCTAGATAGCGTATTTTGTAGAGAAATAGATAGGTCTAGCATAAGTTGTCCACAATTCAAGATAGTCGACTACCCGGACCACAAATTCGTGATCTGTGTGGTTGATTTAGATAGGTTTCATAGACAGGGACCCGGCTACTGGAAGCTACACACGTCGTTGACAGCATGCAAAGCCTACAGAGACCGGATTAGCGAACTAGTTATGCGGGCGTTGACGGGGGCGTTTGTCAACAACAAATGGTGGTTTGCCCTGAAAAGAGCGATTAGAATAGACACCATTAGGTTTAGTAAGGCGTTAGTAAAGAGAAAAATAGAGCAGAGGGAGAACTAGTTAGCAAATTAGACGAGGCGCTTAATAAAAGCATCGCGACCGACGTGCTTGCGGCGAACTTAGCCCTCGACCAATTCTTCAACGCAAAGCACGAAGGTTGTGTTGTCAGAGCTAGGGTGCGTGCTCTCAGACATGAGGGAATGAAAGCCGTTCCATGGGCCCGAATGGCGGAGGCGCGTCGTGGCAACAAAGCCACGATCCAGTCTTGGTGGACCACAACGGACCACATCTTACTCGATCCCGGGAAAATGTGTGAGTCTTTTCAGCGAGACTTCGCCCAGCTGTTCGGGGGCGGTAGAGTGCCGGATCACGGGATGGACTTTAGTGCCTACCTCGGCGGATTTCCACGGCTTTCGGCCACTGAGGCGGAGTGTTGCGAAAAGCCGATAACAGCCACTGAAGTACGGGAGGCAATGACTGGCTGCACAATGTGTAAATTGCCTGGTTTGGATGGTCTGCCCTACGAGCTTTATGCGTACCTCTTGGCAGATGTCTACTGCAACTGGCAGCAGAATGGGAGAATTTCCAGTTCTGAAGTACGGGAGGCAATGACTGGCTGCACAATGTGTAAATTATCAGGTTTGGATGGTCTGCTCTACGAGATTTATGCCTACATACCAGACTTGTTCGGCGACCTCTTGGCAGACGTCTACTGCAACTGGCAGCAGAATGGGAGAATTCCCAGCTCTGTGAGCCGAGGAGTTGTGGCGCTGCTGAGAAAGGATCCGAACAAAGGGGATGACATAGATAATTTTAGGCCCATTCTTTTTAGGCCCCAGAATTCAAGATTTTAGCCAAGGTGCTAGCAAAGAACTTGGCGCTTGTCGTCAGTGGTCTGGTGAGAGAATCGCAGACATGTGCCATTCCAGATAGATCCATCCACGACAGCCTCCACCTCATGCGATACATCGTGGAGAGGGTAGCTAGGGAACCTGGTAAGTGTGGGGTACCAGGGATCAATTTAGATTAGTCTAAAGCTTTCGATAGGCTCGACCATCGTTATCTGGCGGCAGTCCTGAGGGCGACTGGTTTTGGGCCCGTCTTCAGATGCTGGATCACTGTCATGCACAGCGACATCTTCTCTGTGGTGAGAGTGAACTGTTACCTTTCGGAACCGTTCAACATCATGCGTTCGGCCCGCCAGGGATGTCCCCTCTCGTCCCTGCTGTATGTATTGACTCTCAAGCCATTACTGCAAAAAAAAGGAGAGGTCGAGGGGATCCTGAGAAAATTGGGATGTTGAAGAACCGTGTCAGGATATATAGACGACGTCACCGTAGTGATGTCGAACACCAAACACCTCGAGGCGATCGGCACCAAACTAAGAGAATACGAGGCAGTGACGTTAGCAATGATCAACCAGGAAAAGTCGGTCGGTAGGCCTGCAGCTCGGCACCTGGAGAGACAGGTTAAATTGCTACGGCATCTCCACCGCTTCCTCGACGGTGATCAGGTGTTGTCGCCGTTTGCTAGACACGTGTTTCCCCAGCTCGTCTCCTTGACGGAGCTGCAGTCCTGGGTCAAGCGAAGACCGAGAGGGAGCGCTTGTAAACTGGAATGCCTACAGGCGCTTACAGCCCTCGACCAGTTGGGCCATGATATCAGTGGAAACTCCACCATGGCGTTCTATAGAGGGTTAATGGAGGGGAAGAGCGACTACGTTTATGGGGAGACTCTGGGCGTCGACAAAAATCAACTAGCCAATCTCTTCGGGAGAAATTTCGGGCCGGGGCCCATGAACAACTTCCAGAAATCCCTGGCCTGGCAGTGCTACCGAGGAGGTTTGCCAGTTCGGGATAAACTCTACAGGCATGGAAGTGCCGACAGTCGGGCATGTCCGAGATGCGTGCAGGGCATGCAATCGTCCAGTGTCTGAGAATTGCTGACTTGTATGTTTATTTCGAACACCTGCTGTCGCTTGTAGGACGTATCCGGCTATCAGCTTAGTCCATCGTGAGGATTGCCCTGTCGCCTTCCTTTAGCCGGGAAGGGCAGGAATTTTTTATCTGCCTGGTGGCCATGGTAAAAGAGATCGCATGGTGGGCGCATCTGACGGGTTGAAGACGGGTACTTTCCTTTTCGGTGACTCCTTCATTAACTTTTTCAGGTTTCACCTGAAAAAATCAGGGTGGAGAGGGAAGTGCTACCTTCCAGCCAATTTGTTGAAAGGTGGGTGAGAGAGGCAAGAATGACCTGTGTGAATGGGCCTGCCCTTAGAGTGTGCCTGTAGCATTGTAGGAGGAAAACTGGAATAGGGCACTTGCCCTAGCAGTCAGGGTAACCGTGGCTTTTTGGGGGCTTTCTCCACGTGCTTTCTACCCACCCATCCACCCTCCCCCTGTTGGGAACTTTTCATTGTTTCTCTTTTTATTACATCCTATGTTTTTGTTTTTTTTTACACGCAGAAATGCCTATTTGTACCGTCTTGTATTGTCCTGTGTTATTCTTAATGTTATACTTTGTGTCAATCCTTGTGGTTAATAAAGTAAGCATTATTATTATTATCATCATTATGACGCACATGTATGAAGACGTACAAGTCTGCGGCGTAAAAGGTTCGTAAGTTTAAGCTGTTTTAAAGTATTATTTTTTGTATTTCCTTGTCGTTAACGAAGCATAAAGGTACCCACCTTGGTTCCATGGAAGGGAGATCTCTCAATATTATTCAGATTTAATTTTAAAAACTTCGAAAAAATCGCTCCCCCATGAAAAAACTTTGAAACGGGAAACAACGTACAGGTCAAAAGTTCAAAAACAGCCACTGTAGATCTCATCACAACTATTACTACTACTACAGACATGCCTGTCGTCCATTCCACTGAATGTGGAGGCAAAACACAAAAGTTACCATCACATCCGCTCCCTTTTGTGATAGTAGCAGTACCATCTCAAAACGACATCACCACCACCACAACCGCCGCCACGACCACAACAACAACTCAGAGCAACAACGACAATAACACCGACAGCCTCAATGTAAACACTGATGGCGGTGGCAACAGCAACAACAAACAAAACAAAACAACAATACCAACAACAACAGCAAGAAAGACAAGAGCAACAGAGGCGCCACCTTTGCAGCGGCAGCAGCGAAAACAAAGCGCTTATTCAATGTTGATATTAGCGATAAGGAGCAACCGGTAGCCCAGGCGTGGAGTTTAATTAAACGGGAGAAGTCCTGGGCAAACTTGACCATCCTGGACGGGGCAATAGCGGCCATGCAAAGGAGGACTGTGTACTTTCGATGCATTTCAGTGCAGACACGCAAATTGGAACTCGCCAGCCAAGCAGAGGTTAAGGCTACTTTACAGTGCATCAGAAGTGACATCGATTACAAAGCAAGGGCCAAGCAGTTCGGTACCATCTCGGTACTGTTCAAAACCGAGGCCCTTGCTATTAAGCACTCGGTAACCCCTTGCAGAATGGAACGCATTATCATGCCCCCGTCCTACATGGGCAAAAGGACAGTAAAGGTCCGCATTCCCAGGATCCCACCAGGAATGAACATATGGTGGCTCCTGGGATGCGTAATCGAGGAAGGGACAGACACTACCCTTCTGGTTATCAAAAGGACAGAGGGAGAAGACTGAAAGGTTGCACGGAGGTGGCGAATGCGTACATCGCGTCCGTCATCTACTACCACCTGACCGTCGTGCCTTTCCCCCATCCACGCCTCATCAAGTTGGAACGGCTCCTCTTCAAATTCTTGTGAAAAGGACAAGTTCCGTTGCTGAGGCAGTCCATCTGATTCCAGCACCCTCTACGCGGAGGGCTGGGCATGCCGTGGTTAATGATGCGCAGACATACGCTGAGGCTGCGACATCTCCAGATATTCCGCCTAAACGGTGAACAGGTGTGGTCGCCATTTATCAGACGGGCCTTTCCGCAGCTCATTTATTTGACTGAGCTGCAGTCCTGGGTCAAGAAGTGACCGAGACTGGGTGACTAGCACCTGGAATGTTTCCAGGCACTCACTGCCCTCTACCAAGCGGGCAATGCGATCACTGGAACTTCCACTCTCGAGTTCTATAGAGGATTAGTGGTGGGCAAGTGCGATGACGCACTCGGAGAAGCTTTGGGCCTCGACGAAGTCGAACTGACCAGTCTGTACCGGAGGACTTTCGAGCTGGGGACGATGGACAATTTCCAGAAATCCCTTGCTTGGCAGTGCTACCGGGGGACACTGCCGGATTGGGAGAAACTATACAGGCATGGAAGTGCTGTCAGACGGACCTGCCCAAGATGCGCACAGAACAACGAAACCGTTCCGCACTTGTCCAATGTCCATGTATTGCTAACTTGTGGAGTTATGTCGAACAGCTACTGTCGCATGTAGGATGGATCCGGCTATCGGCCGAGTCTATAGTGAACATCGACCCCGCGCCTTCCTTTGGACAGGAAGAGCAGGCAATTTTCCTCTGTCTGGTAGCCGTTGCGAAAGAGGTTATATGGTGGACCACATTGAAAGGACTGAAGACAGATACATTTCTCTTCGGCCAATCCCTCATCAGCTTCTTCAAGTTTCACCTAGAAAAGAAGGTGAGGCTGGAGAGAGAAGTGCTGCTCCCCAGTACATTTGCTGAAAGGTGGATGAATGTGGCGTGAATGGCCATGCGCCTTCAGGCTAGCTAACTTGAGGAGAGGGGTGCTCTCCCTGGATGCCCTAGAAGCGCAGGTTGGTTGAGGATTGGTGGAGTACCTGAGTCATCCCTGGGTTGTCCTCCCCCTATAGGGGAATTTATTTTGTTATATTTATGCATAGTTTATTTTATATTTTTTTATATCTTCATTGTTAAATTAGTCTTGCCATTGTGCACTTTTACTCGACCTTATTATAAACCCCATTGTCCCTGTCTTTGTATTGTCCCCTACACGTCGACCCTTGTAGCCAATAAATGAAATTATTATTATTATTATTATTATTATTATTATTATTATTATTATTATTACAGCTGCATTTATCTTGCTTTATGTTCATACGAGTTATCACCAAGTCACAACCAGTGACCTCAAGAGACAACAAGGTCCGCCTTGTTCAAGAAAGAACATACATACACACACATGCATCTTTAGCTGTTTAGACTTGTGATGTACTTATATTGACAGAATCTTCCTTAGTATATGGGCAGTTCCCATTAGTACTATCTTTTGTATTTCTCCTATACGCGGGTTTCCTGGGATTTCCGATAAGTAATCATTAGACTCCTTAGGTATCATTCCTAGAGCGCCTAAAACCACTGGTATTGTTTTAGTTCTCAATTTCCACATTTTTTCAATTTCTATCTCCAGGTCCTTATACTTGCTCAATTTTTCAAATGTTTTTATAGATACATTCTTGTCTATTGAAACGGACATATCAATTAGCACACATACCCTCTTTTTAAAGTCCTTCAGTATTATATCAGGTCTATTTGAGATGTGATCTTTTTCAAGTATGGGAGGTGGTTGATGCTCCCACCAATTCTTTTGATGGGGCAGGTCAAAATGCTTACACATTATCCAATGTATGTATTGTGCAGCTCTGTCATGTCTGTTTAGGTATTCGGTTGGAGCTATAGGACTGCACATTGAAATTATATGATCAATCGTCTCTGGTTGTTTTTTACATACACGGCATAATGGGCTGCATTCATTTTTTATTATGTTGGCTTGGTAATTTTTTGTTGGCAGACACTGATCTTGTGCTGATATAATCAGTCCTTCAGTCTCCGATTTCAGTCCAGAGGATGCCAACCACTGATGGGTTAAAGTTTTGTCAACATCAGGATTGTTAGCCTCATACAGAGGCTTTTCTTGCCATTTCTTAGCCAGTTTCTGTAGCAGTTCTTTCTTTGCAGTTACTTTTACCTGCTTTGCCTTTTCTGTGTTTTCCATTTCAGCAGTAAATGGGACTTCTGAAATGTGTAGTCCATCACTGTATCTTTGTGCATCTTGTGTAATGGAGTATGATCTTTTGATGCTTTCGTGTTTCAAAACGAGTTTGATCATCCAATCATGTGATTCCCTTAGATATGTAGATAATCCAATTGTTGCAGTTTTATTATTATTATTATTATTGTTCTTTGAGTCTCAGACATTGATGTTATTTAACTGGAAAGTTTGTTGAAATGAATATCAAGCCACTACCTGCAGCCTCAGATATTCAGGACGTATCGGAGGGTTCTTGCTGTTCCCAGCAAGCATGGCAGTTCCAAATCCTTTTTACCTCCCACTTTAAGTCCTGGTATCGGTTAATTTTCTCCCTCTCCTTCTCTTGCACTCTCGTGTCGAATGGGCAGGCCACATCCACAATCAGGCACGATTATTATTATTATTATAATTATTATTATTATTATTATTATTATTATTATTATTCCTTGAATCTCAGTCATTGATGTTGGTTAACTGGAAAGTCCGTTGGATTGAATATCAAGCCACTACCTGCAGCCTCAGATATTCAGGACGTATCGGAGGGTTCTTGCCGTTCCAAGCAAGCATGCCTTTGAAGCGTTCCAAAAAGCGTGAAGGGGCCGATTTTCTTTAACCATCCCTGGAAACCTTTGGAGATAGTCCCCAGTGCGCCTATGACAATCGGGATCACTTTGACTTCATGGCAGTTCCAAATCCTTTTCACCTCCCACTTTAGGTCCTGGTATCGGTTAATTTTCTCCCTCTCCTTCTCTTGCACTCTCGTGTCGAACGGGCAGGCCACATCCACAATCAGGCACGATCTTTTTTCTTTGTCCACAACCACCAGGTCAGGTCTATTGTGTTCCAGTTTTTTGTCCGTCTGTATCCTAAAATCCCACAGCACCTTCACCTGACTGTTCTCCATCACCGCCTCTGGCCTATGCTCATACCATTTCTCAGAATGTGGTAGATTGTTTACTTTGCACAGGTGCCAGTGGATCACCCTGCCCATCACATCGTGTCTCCAGCCCTTATAGTGGGTCTGGGCTAGGTGTTTACACTCGGACACAATGTGAGCCACAGTCTCCTCTCTCTCTCCACAGATCCTGCACAGTGGGCTAGCCTCCTCCTTGTAGATATGGTGCTTCAACCACTTCGTTTTGAGGGCCTGCTCCTGCGCAGCCATTAGCATTCCTTCTGTAGCCTTTTTGAGGTCTCCTCTTCTCAACCAGTTCCATGTCTGTGGATCTCTAAATTCAGTTTTCTCAAAGAAGGTACTATGAAGGGATTTTCCCTTAAGGCTGCTCTTCCTCCTTGATGTTATTTCCTCCTTGGGTATCCCCTGGCCTACTGTCCCCTCCTTCAGTACAGCTCTGAGCATTGGCTCCTTACTATAGGTCACGTATTTGTATAGGTTGTTTTTCTCCATCTGAACACAGTCCTCTATGCTGATAAGACCTCTTCCACCCTCAGATCTCCTTAGGTAGAGTCTATCGACATCACTCCTCTTGTGGAACATGTTGTAGATAGTCAATAGCTTCCTAGTCTTCCTATCCATTTCTTTTTGTTCAGCAACATTCCATCTCAGAATTCCCGCACTGTACCTAATAATAGACACAGCTCGGGAATTTACTGCGCTTATGGCATTTCTGCTGTTCAGATGTGACTTCAATACGCTCCTTACTCTCCGAATGTATTCAGTTCTTAACAATTCCTTCATTTTTTTGTTCTTTATGCCATCAGCCTCCAGAACGCCCAAATACTTGTATCCTTCCTCAGAGTCAATTTCCTTTATCATCTCACCTGTTCGTATCTGGATCCCGTTACTTCTGCTCAACCTACCCCTCCTCATCACAATGACTCCACATTTACCAATACCAAACTGCATACATATATCACTGCTGAAAATACGGACAGTGTCAACAAGCACATCCAACTCCTTCTCACTTTTCCCGAAGAGCTTAAGATCGTCCATGAAGAGGAGGTGATTGATGGTAAGCTCTCCCCTTCCCAACTTGTATCCTGCTCTCACTTTTCGCAGCATAATGGTCAAGGGCATCAGGGCAAGGACAAACAACAGAGGGGACAGGCTATCTCCCTGGAAGATACCTCTCTTGATCTTCACGCTTCCCAAGGATACTCCAGTTGATGTCAACTCTGTCTCCCAGGACCCCATACTCCTGCCCAGCAACTGTCTGATGTTATCTGCCACCCTGAAGATCTCCAGGCTTTTGGTGATCCAGGAATGAGGCACCATGTCAAATGCCTTTCTGTAGTCTATCCATCCCATGGCAAGATCAGTGTGTCTCCTCCTGCAATTCCCCATTACCATCTTATCAATAAGCAACTGGTCCTTTGTACCACGTGACTTCTTTCGGCATCCTTTCTGTTCGTCCGGTAACAAGTTGTTTGTGTGGAGGTGATGGTAGATTTCCTCAGACACAATGCTCGTCAACAGTTTCCACATTACGGGCAGACATGTGATAGGTCTATAGTTGGTAACATCATTACCCTTGATTCGGTCTTTCATTATCAGAACTGTGGTACCTTTTGTCAACCACTCTGGCACCTCACCCGACACCAAGCAGTCATTGAACATGGCCGTCAGCTTCGGGTGGAGGGATGTTAAATGTTTAATCCAATACCCCTGCACACCATCTGGGCCTGGTGATTTCCAGTTGGTTAGTTTTTTGGCTTGCCCCTTAAGAGTTTCAATTATTATTATTATTATTATTATTATTATTATTATTATTATTATTATTATTGTTATTACTCTTTGAGTCTCAGTCATTGATGTTAGTTAACTGGAAAGTTTGTTGAAATGAATATCAAGCCACTACCTGCAGCCTCACATATTCAGGACGTATCGGAGGGTTCTTGCTGTTCCCAGCAAGCATGCCTTTTGAAGCGTTCCAAAAAGCGTGAAGGGGCCAATTTTCTTTAACCATCCCTGGAGACTTTTTGAGATAGTCCCTAGTGCGCCTATGACAATCTGGATCACTTTGACTTCATGGCAGTTCCAAATCCTTTTTACCTCCCACTTTAAGTCCTGGTATCGGTTAATTTTCTTCCTCTCCTTCTCTTGCACTCTCGTGTCGAATGGGCAGGCCACATCCACAATCAGGCACGATCTTTTTTCTTTGTCCAAAACCACCAGGTCAGGTCTATTGTGTTCCAGTTTCTTATCCGTCTGTATCCTAAAATCCCACAGCACCTTCACCTGATCGTTTTCTATCACCGCCTCTGGCTTATGCTCATACCACTTCTCAGAATGTGGTAAATTGTTTACTTTGCATATTATTATTATTATTATTATTGAATGCCATGGTTGACGGAGGCTCGGCTCTGTAAGGTATAGTAATTTTTAACAGTTAAAACAATTGTAAATTGTTTAAAACTTGAACCAAATTGTTGATAAAGACACCCTCCTCCTCGTGAGAGGGGTCTTTCTGTCCGTTATTTGGCCCTTCGGGGCTAAATAACCAGTTATTGGGGTTTTGTACCCAATATTCATTTTAAACAAAAAACAACATGGCTACGAAAAAGAAATTTCATACGTCACTCCCACTCATTCCGTCTTCTTCTTCCTCAATCATCACTACAGCAGAGAGAAGATTGTCTCTCTCCCTCCCTTCTTTAAATGTGTCTCTCTCCCTCCCTTCTCTTTCGCAAGTGACGAAAGAAAAGAAAAGTCTCGTGCAAAGCGTGCAAAGTTTCTCCACGACGACGACGACAGCGACGAAACAGGTGTGCGGGAAATACGAAAACCCAGTTCATTCGTCTGACGTCAGGAATAATAGCAGTAGCAGCCGTAATAACAACAGCAACAGTGACAATGAAAACAACAGTAGCAGCCGCAACAGCATCACCAGCAGCATAAACAACAACAGCATTAGCAGCAGCAACACCAACAACAACCACAGCAACAGCGGCGGAGGCAGTAGTCGTAGTACCTGCAGCAACAACAAAAGTACCAGCAGCTCTGACGACAACAACAACAGCAGAGAAAAACCAATCTCATTTGCAGGTATTGCGAAAAACTTGGAAACAATCCTCATAACAAATGAGGAATTAGAGGAAGCGAAGAAGATGGTGACAAAGAACGGACACCGAGCAATCTGCAAGGCAGCGAAAAAATTTTTCGAAACCCAAGAGCACTGTACGGTCACGTACCGTACAGTAAGTACAAAATCCCGTAGGGTGGAAAGAGCCACAGAGGCCCAAATACAAAAAGCCTTGGGGTCTGTGTGGCAGCGGAAAACGCACATCACCCGAGGCAAAAAATATGCCACCGTAGACGTACTTTTTGCCACACCCCAGGAGGCAAAGGCCCAATCAGTAGTGACCCTAAGGAGCGAGGAAATGGTGTTGGTGCCCTCCTACTGTGGGCAAAAAATTGTGAGGGTCAAACTAACCCACGTCCCCCCCGGAATGACTCCTTCTTGGCTGGCCGCGTCTGTCCTCGTCGGAATCGAGGACAAAACAACTGTACTGCAAGTACAGAAAAAAGTAAGAGAATATTGGGTCGGCTCCTCCATTGAGATGCTAATCCAAACCAACCAGGAGTGCATCGAAGCTATCCCGGATGTGATAGACTTCGATAACGGCACTCAACTGCCCATAAGTGTTGAGGGCAAACGCCCGAAATGCTTTCGCTGTGGATCGAAGACTCACCTCAGGGCCTTCTGCAACGAGAAGACCCTGAGAAAGGAGAAAACCCCCCTCCTTCCGAATCCGGCTCCACGGCTACCAGCAACAGGACAAGCGGCAACCAGGAACGATAGGCCCGTGGCACCCATACCCACTCCACGGAAATCAAAAACAGCAGCAGCAGTGGAAATACTAACAACAACAACAGCAATACCAAATGCAGCTGCAACAGAGACTCCAGTGCAAACATCACCAACAACAACAAGTGAAAGAGTGGAGTTGGTACCCCTCCCCGACCTCACAGAATCAGACATGGAGTGTGAGGTGGGAGAGAGATGGCAAAAGGTCGTAAGAAGGCACAAACGCAGAAGCAGCGCATCGTCGCCTTTGAAAAGGGAGGAAAGAAATGAGAAAAGGGTAAAGTCTACTGCAAAGAGACCCACAGCAGCAACAACACCAACACCATCACCACCCACACTAGCGCCACCATCACCACCGGCGACAACCCCACCGCCAACAACACCTTCAACACCACCACCACAAGCACCAACATCGCAAACACAACAACAAAACACACACACCCAGCAACAACGACAAGAAAATAGCAGAACCACACCCCACCCCCAGAAAAACAAATGCACGGCAATAAATACACACAACAAGAAACTAATGACTTACATAATTGAACACACAGACATTTCACAACAGGACTACATAATACCAGCACCAATCAAAACGCCAACTAACATAAGACTGCTAAAGATAGCACAGAAACAATACACAAATATTAAAACGAAATTCCCCAACGCAGTTGGTGATTTCAGGGACCTAGGAGGAACCATCAATCGAAGAGTATACTCAGACATTCTCTTAGAAGAGCCGACGACCAGCCGAAGGGACGATTCAACGGTCCCTTCACCAGACGATCAAGTGAAAAGGGATGTAAAAACCATCCCTCCTCTACCAAAAGTACGGTAAGTGGTCTTTCCCATCTTTTCCACTCTATTTTAAACATGACCTCACTCAGAATAGGCAGCATAAATGCACGTGGCTTGGGGTCGTCATGGAAGCAGGGTCACCTGCTCAACGACCTCAGGTCACTAAACATAGATGTAGTGGCCATCAGCGAGACCAGAATCTCCGAAGCACGGGCCTTCGCACCGATCTTCGGCGGCTACGATGTGTACGCATCTCCCAGCCGTCCTGGATCCGGTGGAGGAGTTGCTGTACTTTTTCGGAGAGGTTTGGATCTCGCCATACGGGCCATCTTCCTGGACCCAGAGGGTAAGCTGGTGGTGCTGGACGTGACCAGCGGAGACGGGCAAGCTTTCAGGCTAGTGGCCGTCTATGCCCCGACAGGAGCAGGGCGGCCTGATTTCTTCCGGCGTCTGGAGACCTTTCTTGGAACGTCGCGCTCTTTAGTGTTAGTGGGCGACTGGAACGGGATCTTAGATGCACGCTGGGACTGTGTGGGATTAGCGGATAGGGGTGGAGGGTGCAAGAGCCTCACCAACCTGCTCAGGCGTTTTGAACTGTCTGACAGGTACCGATTGGATTTCCCGAATGTGCCAATGTGGACTTGGACAAACCGCATAGGGTCATCCAGATCATAACTAGATAGAGTATTTTGTAGGGAAATAGATAGGTCTAGCATAGGCTGTCCACAATTCAAGATAGTCAGCTACACGGACCACAAATTCGTGATCTGTGTGCTTGACTTAGATAGGCTTCATAGACGAGGACCCGGCTACTGGAAGCTAAACGCGTCCTTACCAGCGCGCAAGGCCTACAGAGACCGGATTAGCGAACTAGTTAAGCGGGCGTTGACGGGGGCCATCGTCAACAACAAGTGGTGGTTTGCTCTGAAAAGAGCGATTAAAATAGAATCGATTAGATTTAGTAAGGCTTTAGCAATAGAGAAAAATAGAGCAGAGGGAGAACTAGTTAGAAAATTAGACGAGGCGCTTAGCAAAGGCATTGCGACCGACGTGCTTGCGGCGAAATTGGCCCTTGACCAATTCTTCAATGCAAAGCACGAAGGCTGCGTTGTCAGAGCAAGGGTGCGTGCTCTCAGACACGAGGGGACGAAAGCCGTTCAATGGGCCCGAGTGGCGGAGGCGCGTCGTGGCAACAAAGCCACGATCCGGTCTTTGGTGGACCACGACGGGCGCATGCTACTCGATCCCGGGCAAATGTGTGAAGCTTTTCAGCGACACTTCGCTCAGCTGTTCGGGGGCAGCGGTGGGCCGGGTAGAGGGATGGACTTTAGTGTCTACCTCGACGGACTGCCGCGGCTCTCGGCCACTGAGGCGAAGTGTTGCGAAAAGCCGATAACAGCCGCTGAAGTAAGGGAGGCAATGACTGGCTGCACAAGGGGTAAATCGCCTGGTTTGGATGGTCTGCCCTATGAACTTTACGTACAGATGCCAGACTTGTTCGGAGGCCTCTTGGCGGACGTCTACTGCAACTGGCAACAGAACGGGAGAATTCCCAGTTCTGTGAGCCGAGGAGCGGTGGCACTGCTGAGAAAGGATCCGAACAAGGAGGATAACATAGACAATTTCCGGCCCATAACTCTGCTAAACACAGAGTTTAAGATTTTGGCCAAGGTGCTAGCAAAGAGGTTGGCGCTTGTCGTTGGTGGTCTGGTGGGAGAGGCGCAGACATGCGCCATTCCCGACAGATCCATCCACGACAACCTCCACCTCATGCGATACATCGTAGAGAGGGTAGCTAGGGAACCTGGCACGGGTGGGTCCTTGATCAATTTAGATCAGTCGAAAGCTTTCGATAGGGTCGACCATCGTTACCTAGCGGCAGTCCTGAGGGCGGCTGGCTTTGGGCCCGTCTTCAGAGGCTGGATCGCTGCCATGCACAGCGACATCTGCTCTGTGGTGAGAGTGAACGGTCACCTGTCGGAACCGTTCAACATCATGCGCTCGGTCCGCCAAGGATGTCCCCTCTCGTCCCTCTTGTACGTATTGACTCTCGAGCCATTACTGCACAAACTGGAGACGTTGAGGGGGGTCCCGCGCGAACTAGGATGCGGAAGATCCGTATCAGCATATGCGGACGATGTCACCGTAGTGGTGTCGAACGCCAAACACATCGAGGCGATCGGCACTACACTAAGAGAATACGAAGCGGTGACAGGAGCAATGATCAACCAGGAAAAGTCAGTGGGCCTGCAGCTCGGCACCTGGAGAGGCAGGTCCATGCCGTCCAACAGCGTCGTCGGACGCTGGACGGACGGACCGGTTAAATTGCTAGGGGTCTGGTTCGGTCCGGACCTCCAGACGGACAAAAACTGGGACGAGGTGACGAGCAGGGTGGCTTCTCTCACCCAGAAATGGGCCGAGAGGAAGCTATCCCTGAAAGGTCGAGCGGAGGTGGCTAACGCGTACATCGCGTCCGTCATCTGCTACCGCCTGACCGTCGTACCTTGTCCTAAGCCTCGCCTGACTGTGCTGGAGCGTTTGCTCTTTCGCTTTTTGTGGAAGGGACGCGCTCCGATGGTCAGGCGGTCCATCTGTTGTCAACACCCGCTACGTGGAGGGCTGGGCATGCCGTGGCTGATGATGCGCAGGCACGCGCTCAGGCTACGACATCTCCACCTCTTCCTCGACGGTGATCAGGTGTGGTCGCCGTTTGCTAGACGCGTTTTTCCCCAGCTCGTTTCCTTGACGGAGCTGCAGTCCTGGGTCAAGCGAAGACCGAGAGGGAGCGCCTGGAGACTGGAATGTCTTCAGGCGCTCACAGCCCTCGACCAATCGGGCAATGTGATCGGTGGAAACTCCACCTCGGCGTTCTATAGAGGATTAGTGGAGGGGAAGAGCGACGACGTACTTGGGGAAACTCTAGGCGTCGACGAAAATCAACTAGCCAATCTCTTCGGAAGAACTTTCGGGCCAGGGCCTATGGACAACTTCCAGAAATCTCTGGCCTGGCAGTGCTACCGAGGAGCCTTGCCAGTTCGGGATAAACTCTACAGGCATGGAGGTGCCGTCAGCCGGGCATGTCCGAGATGCGCGCAGGGCGACGAAACCGTCCTGCACGCACTCGTCCAGTGTCCGAAAATTGCTGACTTGTGGGTTTATGTCGAACACCTGCTGTCGCGTTTAGGACGGATCCAGCTATCATCTGAGTCTATCGTGAGGATTGCCCCGCCCTCCTCCTTTAGCCGGGAAGGGCAGGCAGTTTTTATCTGTCTGGTGGCCATGGCGAAAGAGATAGTATGGTGGACACGTTTGAAAGGGCTGAAGACGAGCACTTACCTCTTCGGTGATGCTCTGATTGACTTTTTCAAATTTCATTTGAAAAGGAAAATCAGAGTAGAGAGGGAAGTGCTCTCTTCCCAGCATTTTGTTGAAAGATGGGTGAGAGAAGCAAGAATGGCCCGAGTGAATGGGCCGACTCTGAGTATATATCTGTAAACTAAAGGTGGAAAACTGGGAGAGGGCACTTGCCTTGGTGGTCAGGGTCATTGTGGCTTTTTACTGGGCTTTCTCCACAAATGTCCCTCCGAAGTCTCCCCCCTATTGGGGAATTTTTCATTGTTATTTTCATTGTTATTTTTGTTACATCCTCTGTTTTTGTTTTTTTACACGCAGAAATGCCCATTTGTACCGTCCTGCATTGTCCTGCACTGTCCTTAATGTCTACTTTATGTAAACCCTTGTGGTTAATAAAGAAATCATTATTGATGTGATTGGACGTCTTTTTGCTCGCTCCCGTAAGTCTCTTTATTCACTTGTCATAAATCATTTATTGTAAATATTTGTTGTCGTGTAAGGGACATAAGCCCTTGGACTTTGCCCTGTAAAGGGGAAAGTATAGTATTTGGGCCTTTTGGCCCAAATATTTGAACTTTTTACATTCAAAAATTATTTTTAAAAACATGTCTGAGCCCCCCTCCTAATCCCCCGCCGTGATATGTCTGCTGTCACGTGACAAGGGCGTAAACATTGAGAGGAGGGTTACGGCGAACACAGAAATTGATACAACAAACACCACCACAAACAACGATATTAACACCACTAACAAGAAAATAAATAGCGACAACACCAACAGCAACAATACAACCTCCACCAAGAACAACAACGGCGGCACCAAATATACAACGACTGCAACGGTGATAACATCAAGAACATCGACAACACCGTTTGTAGCAGTAGCAACAGCAACAGCACCATCAAGGTGGTGGGGGCGCGACGTGGCAACAGATCCACAATTCGGTCTTTTCCTGATCAAAACAAGCACATTTTGCTCGAACCCGAGCAGATGTGTGCGGGTTTTCAACAGTAATTTGTCAATTGTTCGGGAGTGGCGGCGAGCCAGATCGGAGTATGGACTTCGGGGCATACCTCGACAGAAAGCCGGGGCTCTCGACGGTGGCTCCTGATGACTGCAGCGTCATGCTGCAAAAACGATAACAGCAGGTGAAATACGGGAAGCGATCGATGTCTGACTGCATGAGGGGCAAATCGCGAGGTTTGGATCGTCTGCCCTGCGAACTTTATGCATACATGCTAATCTTCTTGGCAGACCTCTACTGCAACTGGCAGAAGAACGGGAGCATTCCCAGTTTTGTGAGCCGAAGTGCGGTGGCGCTGTTGAGAAAAGACCCGAACAGGGGGACATTATAGACAACTTCAGGCCCATAACTGTGCTAAACGCAGAGTTCAAAATTTTGGCAAGGTATTAGCAAAGAGATTGGTGCTTGTCATCGGTGATCTGGTGGGAGAGGCGCAGACATGCCTCATTCCGGACAGATCCATCCACGACAACCTCCATCAGAGAGAGGGTGGTTAAGGAACCTGGCACAGATGGGACTCTGATCAACTTGGATCAATCTAATGCATTTGATAGAGTCAACCATCGGTTCCTGGCTGCGGTCCTCGAGGCGGCCGGCTTTGGGCCCGTTTTTAGGGGCTGGATCGCTGCAATGCACAGCGACATCTGCTCGATTGTGAGTGTGAATGGTCACCTGTCGCAGCCGTTCAGCATCATGCGCTCGGTCCGCCAGGGTTGTCCCCTCTCGTCCCTCTTGTACGTACTGGCCCTCGAGCCATTACTGCAAACATTGGAGACAATGAGGAGGGTCCCTCGCGAACTGGGATGCGGGAGTACCGTGTCGGCTTACGCCGACAACGTCACCGTTGTTGTGTCGACCACCAAACGCGTCCAAATGCTAGGCACCACTCTCAAGGAATACGAAGCAGTGACAGGATCAAAGATAAACCAAGAAAGGTCAGTGGGCTTGTAATTCGGCACCTGGAGAGGCAAGTCTATGCCATCCGACAGCGTCGTGGGGCGCTAGACGGAAGGACCGGTTAAATTGCTCGGGGTCTGATTTGATCCAGACCTCCAGATGGAGAAAAACTGGAACAAGGTGACGAATAGGGTGGCTTCTCTCACCCAGAAATGGGCTGAGAGGATCCTGTCTCTGAAAGGTAGGGCGGAGGTCGCGAATGCGTACATCGCGTCTGTCATCTGCTACCGCCTGACCGTCGAACCTTGCCCCCATCCAACTCTCACCAAAATGGAGCGCCTTCTCTTCTGCTTTTTGTGGAAGGCACGTGCTCCCATGGTCAGACGATCCATCTGCTGTCAGCACCGTTGCGTGGAGGACTGGGCATTCTGTGCCGATGATGCACAAACATGCGCTGAGGCTGCGACATCTCTGGTGCTTCCTTGACGGTGAACCGGTGTTGTGACCGTTTGCCAGACGCGCTTTTCCCCAGCTCGTTTCCCTGACAGAGCTACAATCCCGGATCCGGAAAAGTCTGAGGGATAACGCTTGGAAGCTGGAATGTCTCCAAGCGCTCACCATCCTTTACCAGCTGGGCACTGATATCGGTGGAACATCCACCTCGGTGTTCTATAGAGGGGTAGTGGAGGGGAAGGGCGACGACGTTCTCGTAGAGACCCTGGGTGCCAAAGACGATCAGCTGTTCGCTCTCTCCAAGAGAACTTTCAGCCCGGGGCCTATGGACAACTTCCAGAAATGCCTGGTGTGGCAGTGCTACCGGGGAGCGTTGCCAGTTCGGGATAAGCTCTACAGGCACGGAGGTGCTATTAGCCGAGCCTGTCCGAGATATGCGCAGGGCGACGAAACCGTCCTATATGCACTCGTTCAGTGCCAGAGGATTGCTGACTTGTGAAGCTATGTCGAACAGTTGCTGTCGCGTGTAGGACGAATCCGGTTATCGACTGAGTCCATTGTGCAGACAGCCCTGCCATCCTCCTTTAAAGAGGAGAAAGGGCAGGCAGTTTTCATCTGCCTGGTGGTAATGGTGAAAGACATTGTGTGGTGGACAATTATGAAAGGGTTGAAGATGGACACTTTCCTCTCCGGCCAATCTCTGATTAACTTTTTCAAGTTTCACTTGAAGAGGAAAATCAGGGTGAAGAGGCAAGTCCTGACTTCTAGTAAGCTTGTTGAAAGGTGGATGAAAGTGGCGAGTCTGGTCCGAGTGAACGGGCCCGCTCTGAGTATGCGCCTGTAGACTGGGTAGTGGGAAAACTGAGAGAGGGCGCTTGCCCTGGTGGACAGGGTGGCCGTGCTCTTGTGTGTGGTTTTCGCCATGAGTGACCCTCGGAGGTTTCCCCCTTTTTGATTTCTAGCCCGATTTTGTTATAACCTGTTTACACGACCAAAATCCACTTTGTATCATCCTGTACTGTTCTGTGCCGTCTCTAATGTTTTTCTTCGTGTTAGTCCTCGTGGCCAATAAAGAAATCATTATTATTATTTTTATTATTATTATTCGTAGTAGTAATAGTAGTAGTATTGAAGAGTGGATAGCTGAATTAGTAGAGCACGAGGCTAAATGCTTTATTCTATTAAGTGACATCTTTCTACATTCCGAGATCAAATCACCTCTTTTTGGGTTGATAAACTAAATACCAGTTAACTATTGGTGTCGATATAGTCGATTTTTTGCTCACTTCAAATTTCTGACCTTGTGCCTAGATAGAAATAATTGTTGTTGTTGCCGTTTTTTTTTGCTGTTAATCTGATGCCAGATTTATTTGAACATTTAACTTGTTTAGGCAGGAAACCTTAGGTGAATGGGGAGTGAAAATGAAACCATAATAAATCAGGCTAATTTTAGATGTTTATTGTTTCCTAAATCCCTAGCTTCTCTGTTTTCTAATATTACCAGGGTAAGTAGTGGGAGACAAGTTGATTTAAAACTCTCCCAGTCTTATCATCAAAAAGAAAGTATTATGTAGGATTTCGGAGAAGGAGGAGATTTTAGAAGAAGAAACAAACAACATAGAAGAAATAAATGTTCAGTCTGTCACTGATAGTTATCAGTAACACACCAAATGAATGAGAAGATCATCCTATTACTTGCCTTCCAGTATCACCATCTGCTCCACATTCCACTGATGCATTTGAGAGAGAAAACTATTGGTATGGGATCCCTGAATACTAACAAATGTTCACTAGGGATGTAGGGATTTTTTGGGTTGAGAGGTGTTGTTTTGTCATTTTTTTTTTTTTATTTCATTTTGGCAAGGAACCAGTATGCAAACAGGTGCATTTACAAAATTCTTCAACTTAGTTCCATACTAGTACTTACCTAAAAAAAAGAAAATAAGAATAGAAATTTAAGGACCCCCCCCCCACATGTTGACGGGAATGTCACAATGATGTGTGGGGCTCCATATAATTCTTCCCACCTCTCTCTTTCTCTCTCTCTCTCTCTCTCTCTCTCTCTCTCTCTCTCTCTCTCTATATATATATATATATATATATATATATATATATATATAACATAATTCAAATCATGTTCTCGTCAGACAACATGCATAGGAGATGCACGTTTCTTTTAATATACTGGCAGTCAAGCGAGCTGGACAGATCAGTGACAGCCAACCATATGATTAGAAAAAAACCCGACACAGGAGATGTCACATGAGCGGGAGAAAAATACAGTTGAACTTAACCTTTTTTGAAATTTAAAATATGATGTAATTAGATTGGTAGAACAAAAATATATAGACCCTTAGACAGTTTATATGTTACTTATATTAGCTTAAAATAGATACTATACTAAAAATATGTATATGTTATACCAAACAAAAAAATTTCCAGGATGCAAGAATCATATTGTAACTAAATAATAAAGAATAATAATTAGATTTACAAAATTCAAACGTAAATTATCTATGTTTATGTACAAGATAAATTGGTATTATATGAGTGGAAAGATATTGAACAATTGGTATGGCCTTTTTATATAACCGATATAGTTATAATGCTATGAGATAAATTATTTAGTTCAAAAGAAGAGACGCAATTACTGTGAACTAATTTATCTTTTCAACAATTATATTTAATTATGTTATACATAAAACTTGCATCTTAGAAATATATATAATAAAATAAATAGAGATGATCTAAATAACTATATTTATCAGTATCAGTAGAGCGTCAATTTCCCGTTATGAATCTAGATTCCTTGTAGTTTATATATGATTGGTATTTCTCACTACTACCCTTATCCCAAAATTTTACTTTCCTTCGTTTTTAACAACACTCTTTAATAACATCTAATTCTTATTTATCACATTAATATAAATTTATCCCTATAACTATACCTATCAAGTAATTTAATTTCTTGTTATAGATCTAGATTCCTTGTGGTTTAAATAAGATTGGTATTTCTCACTAATACCCTTACCCTAAAATTTTATTTTCCTTCGTTTTTAACATTATTCTTTAATAACATCAAATTTTCGTGTACCCTTCACTGGCTTGACCTCTTTTCATCCCCAAAGTATTCTTTTCATTCAAAGTATTCTTTTCATTCAAAACATAAGTCTGCACTCCTCTACCGCTAAATTAAATTTCTACTACCACTATTCTATCAACTTGACCTCTAATTACTTTTCTATTAATCAATTCAAAACCTGTTCCCAAACAGACCTTTTATATTAAATCTTTGTTGTTGTTTTTTAATAAACAAATCTCATCATTTCTGAAGACAGCATGTATATGTGAAGGTATGTATATTTCCTCTGATAATTTGTAATATTTTTACATAGATCTATATGATATACATACCAACACACATATACATCCTAGAAACGATAAAAATGATGAATTTTTTAATATAAGGAACTTGTTCTTTGTTTTTATTTCATTGTTTTTATTAATATATATATATTAAAATGTGTGAAATGCTTAGTACTGTTAGGTTTATTTGAAAAAGGTAAAAGAATGACTTCACTTGTAGTTCTAAACAATATACTTTTATAATATTATAATTTTACAATTTTTGTAGATCTAGTAAGTTCTTTGTTAACTTGCGTGGGGAGATTCCTGGTTAACTTTCCTGGAGAACATTCGTTGGTGGCGATTGTCAAACTGATCTCAGGTTGTGTTATGATGTGGGACTCTATATATATTACGGAGTTACATAACTACTATTGTTTAGTCACTATATTCATTTATCATGACTAACTAACCTTCTGAAACAGTTGTAAAACAATGAACTGATTAAGCACTAAACTTCGACATTTGTTTTCTTTTTTCAACATATATATATATATATATGTGTGTGTGTGTGTGTGTGTATGTGTGTGTGTGTGTGTGTGTGTGTGTGTGTGTGTGTGTGTGTGTGTGTGTGTGTGTGTGTGTGTGTGTGTGTGTATTATATATGAGTGTATATTTATATAATCATTTCTGCATCCATTTTTCTAACAGGCTGGATGAATACTCTGCAGTGCTACATCTTGCCACTTTTCATATTCCATTGTCTTCTTTGAACGACACACTATGATTATATACATATATTATGTAGTGTATATATAATCCAATAGTGTAGAAACTTCAACCTAACATATGTTACTTCAGTTCCAAAGTAAAAGTAATTCAATATTCACAAAACGTTTCTACTGAAATATTCCTATTTCTTTCTATTTCTTTTTTATCTCACAGAATTCTTCTTGCATTTTTTTTTTTTTTTTTTTTTAAACAACACGGTTTTGAAGTAAAAACTTCCTGATCTGTATGATCTGTAAAGTATGATCAGCACTACCAATAATCAGTGAGTAAATCACAAACCATCCCAGGACTGAAAATGAAATAGAATTAAACAAAAATATTTGCTTTTTTTTTAAAAAAAGAAACCCTACTTATTATTTTCTGAAGTTAAAAGAATGTTTTCGACACCTGATACTAGAGAGCAGTATTCATCCTCATCATCATCACTGTCATCATTACCACCATCACTGAAGCCAACTTCTCATCATTGTCAAGCCTTATTTCTAATCCTGCAGTACCAGTATCAATTTCCTGTAGTAAGTGATAGTTTTGTGTACTATACGATATGCAGGTGCAGGACCACTCTCCGTTTCTTGTGGCCCACAGTCAATACAAGAGATCTTAAAACAGGCCATACCTTCATTAGCCAGTTTCATGAGGCCAAAATAGTGTGCTTCTTTAGCCAATGGAGATGGTTGACTCATGCCTCAGGAATCAGGCAGAAATGAAAGCTGCTATGGGACCACCCTGGCTTCCATCATATATGAGTATCACTCGCTGCTTACTCTGTATATGCAGCCACTTGTTGCAGCCATAAGAGCTCCAATCAAGTATTAGCTGAGATTTCATACCCTCATTTAAATGTTTGATCAACTTGTTCTATTATAATGTTATGTTTTGGATATTCAGATATTACATTCTTTTAATTTAAGAAAATATTCAGCTTATAAACAAGGTTTGGATTTTTGCCCATTTCTCAGACATAAAATAGTGGTTGGCTTATATTTGAGTATATATAGTATGCTCCCATTGGTTATTCCGTTATTGATACCATCTGTCAGTCACATTTTTCAGTAGAAAGAAGTGAGATTTGAGCTCAGAATGTACAGTGCCAAATTAGATACTGCAAAGCATCCTGCTTGACTTTTTATTAATTCCTATAATCCACTGCTACTGGATTGCTGCTTAATTTATCAGCCCTAAATGGATAAAAGGCAAAGTTGATATCGGTGAGAATTGAACTGGAACAAATACTGAGGTATTTAACTCAAGATTCTAATGACTCTTCCAGTTTACCACCATATGTATATGCATATGCAGAAATTTATGTGCATATACATATGTATGAGGTAATGCGTACATATATATTCTATTACATTCACATAATTCATACAATTTTCTACAATCATATTGCACTGTTTTTTTTTTTGCTTTACTTTATTTCGTAAATAACAGGAATTAAATTATATTCATTTTCTTCTAGGTTACAATGTCAAATTATATTACTTGGTTCAAAGTAAATGCCACACACACACACACGCACGCACACACTCACACACATACACACATACATACATACATACATACATACATACATACATACATACATACATACATACATACATACATACATACATGCATACACGCATACATACATACATACATACATACATACATACATACATACATACATACATACATACATACATAGATACATAAAATAAAAGAAAAATGAAAGAAAATAAATAGAGGCAACAAAAAATGCCATCATAATTACAGCAGTCTGCATGTTCATCAAGACATTCTTAAAATGTATGAAAACTGTTGTTGCCTTAAAAAACACATACATAAAAATGACAACAAATACAAAACAAATGGAAAACAATTCTCTTCTTTTCCCTTTAAATTTACTTGATGTTATAATCACATAATCAAAAAAAGATCATAAGATTGGATGACCTCTTGGCTGTATATATATTTAAATTTCTTGAATTGCAGTTCTGGGGCTATTCAACTATCAGTGTTTACTATTTACTTTGCTTCAGGGTGGTGGTGGTGGTGGTTGGCAGTATCGGTAGAGCATTGGACACTATGCTTCACAGCATAGACTTACGGCCCTTTACGTTCTGGGTTCAAATCCCGGAGTCGATAAAATAATGCACCAGTAATGCACTGGGATCGATTTAATCGACTTTCCCCTCTCTTTCGAATTGCTGGTCTTGTGCCTAAAGTAGAAACGATTATTTACTTTGTTTCTCTAATAGACTTATTGGAATTAAAATCAGAAAAAGAAGAAAAAAAATTAATTTCCTCCTCTCATATATAATACAATGAGATGAAAAGCCATGGTAGAAACAATAGCAAAATCTCCCAGAAACGAAGGAAAACTACAAATGCCATTAAAACGTCAGTGGGTCACAGCTAATATTCCTCTGATCATATGTCTATATGATTACGGTTGACCTGGGGCTAAATGATAGCAAAAATAACAAAAGATTATTTAACTTCTGTGAGTCATTTCGTTGTAATAGTAAAGTCATAAAATTTAAGTTCAAGAAAATATCTGAAGCCTTTTATATTCTGGGTTTCATCTACTTTGCCTTTGATCACATTGCCTATCTTGCAATATATGTTTGAATTTTTTATATCTAAAGCAATTATTTAGAACATAATTAATATTTTTAGTTCATAGTTATTGTATAGCATGAGAGCATATACAAAAATATTTTCATTGTCTGTCTATCACTGACTACTTATTTCTTTATATGGCTGTCTGTCTCTGTAAATAATTAGATATGTATACAAACAAGAGAAAAGAGCAATGAAAAAATAGTGGAAGTTGAGTATTTATATTAACAGTGTTGATTTGCCTTAACTCTCACCACTCTCTTTTGTCACCCTTAAGGACCACAAACCAAATTTTTTCTTACATTTGAAATGCAGGCAGATTGACCCCTCTAAGAGTGAAATAGACGAAAATTAGTAATCACATATTAGATGGCATCAACACTACACACATCAAAGGTTAACACATACATTATTGAACACCAGATACACAGAACAAGAACTACCAGACATATCACACACCCAAAATTGCTGGGTTCTACTTACAGATGTAATCTTCTGCATTCTGTCACTTATTTGCCAGCACTATTACATGACCTGAACCAACCAATAAAGGTCCTTAGCAGCATGGCCATAAACTACATTCTCCATCTTGTTTTACTTTTATTAGATGCACCTGATGATTTTATGTGTTTTTGTCTTTAAACCACTGGTAGTGCTGAGTTAAGTGAAATTGTTTATATATATCTATATATATATATATATATATATATATATATATATATATATATATATATATATATATATATATATATATATATATATATATATATAGGGTAAAGGTTCGCATGAATACTGAATTGAAGATAGCGAGTTTGGCTTTTACACCTATCTCTCTTCTTCTGAATACCGAATGTTGAAGCTTGCACAATACTGCACCACCTCCTGCAATTCTTGTACTTAATTCAGTCTCCTGCCTTCCATCACTCGTGAACACTGCATCAGTGGAACTCCATTTACATGTAGAGTGCACTGTACAGACGTACTTGAAAGGATGAGTCTCAGTTTTCACAGCACTGATTTTAATTCCAGCCATGCAACAGTCAGTATCAAATCTAACAAGCACAAGCTGGAGAACACCTTCTGTCGAGTTAAGTAATACCATGTCGTATGAAAACTCCAGCCAACTGATTCCACATCTTCCAGTCATGATACTACTTCTACTTCCAGCCTGGCTGCACAAATCAATCCTGTTCGTGAAAAGACTGAACAGGAGAGGAGACAATATGCACCCTTGGTAGAGTCTGACACCCACATTGAATGGTTTCGATTTAGCACCATTTATCTGAACACAAATACTTAGGCATCCATACAGAGACATCAAGGCAACAACAAGCTGAATATCAATCCCATACTCCTGCAGAACCTCCCAGAGCAGGTCCCGTGGAACACAATCATATGCCTTTTCGAGTTCTATAAAACAAGAATATACCTCTTGGCAATACTTCCATGATTTCTCCAAAGACCTGCTGCAGTGTGAATATTTGGTCATCTGAGCTGTGTCTAGAGTAAAAACCACACAGTTGACATTCTTCCTACATCTCTTTGCCAGACACTTAGCATAGACTTTACCAGGGAGGCTTAAGAAGGAACTCCCTCTATAATTGGAGAAATTTCTCGTCTCTCTTTTTGAAAATTGGGACTATCAACCCTGATTGAAATTGCTTAGGTGCCTTTGCAGAGATCCAGGCCACCTAGCACACACAAGTCAGCCAGAGAATACCTTTGCCATTGAAGGCTTTTAACAACTCCCCAGCTGCCTTGCCACATTTAATTGCTTTTGTGACTTCAGCCTATGAGAGATTAGTCATTGCACCTAGATGCATCTCGTGTACATCAGAAGATGCTGTTATGATCGGGTTTAGGAGATCAGCCAAGTATTCTCTCAACTTCACGAGAATGCACCTCTCTGAAGTGAGGATAAAAGGTGTGGAGGAGGACTTCTTAATACGAATTTAGCAGTTGGTCTGCCAGAGCATTTTATTTGCTGATCTGAAATCAGAATCCAGCTTGATCACAAAGTCATCCCATGTGTTAACTTTGGATGCCTTTACTGTCTTTGCTGTGATTCTTCATGCCTGCTTGTACCTTAAGTGCAAGAAGCAGTACTTATTTCCAAGCCAGGTTTTGTAAGCCTCCTTCTTTACTCAGATTGCAGCTTTGACACTTTAATTGAACCAAGGCGTCCTCATGCCATCCGCTGTCACACCATGTGGTGACATTGAGTTTATTTTAAGGGTCTTTGGAGTAATATTATTCGATAGAGTGCATAGATCAGTGAGTCACTCCAGGAAGAGCTGCTGCTTCTCTGAATTGAAAGATTACAGCTATGGGTATGACATAGGAAAGAATCATTGGACAGATTTTGCAGGCAAAACCAACTAGCTAGAGACCCAGGGGTAGACCCTGAGCAAGGTGATTGGATAACATCCATGAGTTTGGGGATCCAGCTGGTTCGGTTGGAAATGGTTGCTTATGACAGGACCTGTTGGAAGGAGCATTTGCAGACCTCTTCCACCACGATCCTCTCAGGAAAAGGAGGAAAAAGTAGAAGAAGAAGAAAAAGAAGAAGAAAAGATATATATATATATATATATATATATATATATATATATATATTCTGCGTGTGTATATGTTTTGAATATTGTGAATCTCCTTTTTCTATGTGAGTATGAAAATAACATATTTTTCAAATATTTTATTTTTTTATATATTTATCGATTATAGTCTTAATTTTACTCAACGATCATTCAATTATTCCACAGTATTCATTGATCTTGAAGCCGTTGGCATTCATCATCCAATCAGGGTACGATGGATTTTTTTGTTTGTTTGCTTGTTTCTCTTGATCAACCCCATAAATAGCTCTGCTTGGTTCCAATTAGATTCACATCTTGTCCATATTTCATCAGCATGAAACTCAGAGTAACAATTTGTGAAACATTTCAGCTTTGATGTAATTATACATAATATAAAGTCATATATGAATGCCTATACAATAACATTGAACATACAATTAGTCTAGCTGCATATATTTCAAGCTGTGGTGATGAGACAGCCACCTTAGCATCAGAGTAAGAGAAGTAGATGCATCTATTTTACAGTCATTATTCTTCATCAGCACTCACGTATTTATGGCTAGATGCTAAAATATGAAAAACAATATTGTGTACTGGATGTTTTTATCATGCTGATCACCAGCACTAGAGAGGTGTTGTATCCTTGACACAACCAAAGTCATCCTAGTCCTCTTTTTGGCATGGTTTCTACTGCAAGATAAACTTTCCTATCACCAATCACTTTACAAAGTGTCATTTTCTTGGCATCAGCACTAGAAAGGTTGTTATATTCTAAGTGGAAAGTTCTCACAAATCCTTTTAGCATGGCTTCTATGTCCCAACACCAACCACTTTATAGAGTTAACAGACCTGGTTGAAGAGCCCTTTCTACTCTATCATGTGTGAGGGTGGGATTCAAGCAATAGAGGCGAGGGAGTGTAGAAAGTTTGATGTTGGGGAGTGGTGAGAAAGTAAGTCATATGCAGTGGAGTTTGACAGGGTGACAAGAGAGCTGGAAGAGGTAGAGTTATCCTGGGCAGAGTGCGGTTGGCGTATAGTAATGATGAGAGTAGTGTCAAAGAAACGATCAAGAAGTATATGAACCTATCATATATGTTTCTATATATCATATGTTTAAACTCTATCTTAGTGCTACTGCCATATTAGATATATGCAAATGACCACTTCCAACTGATGTTGTCTATTTGTTATATGCAAATGAGCATCTCCAGCAAGTGATCATGAAGCAAAACTCTATATAGGCTATAGTTTATTCCATGCCAGTTTGTTCTGAGAGAGTGTCACTGATGAAAGCTTAACAAATCTTGAAACAGCAATGTCTGATATTCTCAGAAAATACTGGAAAATAGAGAAAATATTTTTTTTTATTTTGTTGTTGTTACATTACAAAATAAGATTTTTCATCAGCAGTGAGGTTACCTATGTTTATTGAATATAAACGTACTATATATGCTTGTGTCTTCATATACACCTCTCTTAAACATATATATATATATATATATATATATATATATATATATATATGTGTCTGTGTGTGTATTATGATTTCCATTTTTTTTATTAAATAAAAAATATTTCAATTCAATTTCTCTTTTTGTATTATTTTTAGAAGCTGTTTTACAGAACAGTAATTACGACATATTTCAGTGGACATTTTGATTTCATAACCCCTTTTATAAACAGATGCCAAAATATGAGGTTCTATCACTAACTCTTACTTTTCTTTTCTCTTTTTGGGGGGTTTCTCTTTCAATTGTTTTTTTATTATTACTATTTTATTCATTTATTTATTTATTGTCTTAAAGATTAATACAAGTCAACATTAACTTTAAATCAATCAACCGAGGTAATTCTAAAATGGAAATACTATTGACCAATGGCAAGAGAGTTTCATGAGCCACAGCCTTTCCTGCCTACTGAAATTTAAATTAGAAAATTAAGGAGGATATTTGGATTGGAAATTTCTATTGCAATTCAAATATCTTGATAATGATGCTAATCTAATACAATACTATTTGTAATTTGATTTTTTCTCACCATTTCATTCTCAGTTTTGACCAACGGCAATAAACACAATTAGCTGTTTATATTTGGGGAATAATAATACAGAAAGTAGATAACCACACCTTACATAGTTTTCATATTTATATGCCTCTATGTGTGCATGTATATATGTGTATGCAGGTATGTACATGTGCACATATCTATGTGTATGTATATGTATGTATTTATCTATGAACAAGTACATCATGTGTATGAGTATATATATGTGTGTATAGGTCATGCTTCCATCCTTCTCTTTATCATCATCATCATTTTAATGTTTGTTTTTCTGTTTATATAAATTGGATGGATATGAAGAGTAGTAGTGCGTATTCACCATTCTTTTATATTTGGCATCATCTCTTATGTGAAATGAAACATTCTCAAGTCAATCAGTCCTCAGTCTTCTTCCTATGTATTCCTTGGTAGGCAGCTGCCACGTGCATACATATGTTTATATATATACATATTCAAAATTATGAGCGCAGAGGACAAAGACAATGGAAAAAATGGAATGACAGACAGTCCCATCTCCTCAGTCAACCTCTGGAAATCACTACGGTTTTGGTGCATTAAATTTGATGCCATTCATTCCAGTACACATTGGGACATAACAGAACAGGTAGAGCAGATTATGCCTTTCAGCATTATATTTATATATATATATGCAGGTTCGTTTTTTTTTCTCTCTCTCGTCTATGATTTCACAGAACTTACGTTCACCAAATTCACAGACTAGATTCCTTCTTCCTCCCGTTAGACCTGTACGGAATTGCTTCCTTGCTACATTCCAACCAGGTTTGATGGTCTTTATTCTATCTCGTTCACGATTTCACCGAACTTATATTCATGGAAATTTGGGACTTGATTCTTTCTTCCTCACTTTACGTTGCTTCACCATCTTTGTTTGTTTACACTCTCGTGTCCCCTTTATTTACGTGTCCCAACGACTTTTTTTAGCCGTTGCTCGCACCAACCGGAGGTATATGGTCTTTAAAGCGATGAAATACCAATGATGGTTGGAAGATCACTGATGAAGGACTAACTTTATTCATATATATATATATATATATATATAATAAACAAGAAAGACGGTTTCGTTCGTACATCCTTATTTATTTTGTTATATGTATTCCAAACATGTAAGGCAGTTGTATAACAGCTGTCCTATATATTCTCTTTAGACAAAAATCCAAACGAGGCGTAAATTTCCATTGATATGTTACTGGTCATACGTGTTATTCGCTTTGCCGACCAGTAAGCATATGTCCGAAATTCTCAAGTAGTAGTTCTTATATGTGTGGGGGATAGATATTCCAATTGGCGTTGCAGCTTGTAAAATAGCTAGGGTATCAAGTTACCAGATTGGTCACTTGATTCCTAGTGAGGCATGTATGAACTGTTAGTCTATTTTTTTTTTTTTTATGCTAGATTTTATTCACATAGATTCTAGATATTTGACCTTTGATGCTGATGTTAATGAATGTTTAATTAACTATTTGATGGTATATTTAACATTATTTACTGAAGTTTTAAGTATGTACTCTATATAATGACTTATTAATTTTGCGCATTTAGTAATAATTTTATACCTACTATTTATGATGTGTAAACTCTTTGTAGTACAGAGGTCACACCCCCTAGATATACATGCATTTATATATGGAAAAGCATTGGGAGAGTTTTGAGAGTAGGGCAATTGTTATACAACTGCCCTACGTATTTGAAATACGTATAACAAAATAAATAGGGATGTACGAATTAAACCGTCTTTCTTGTTTATTATTCTAATAAATCTCTGGATAAACAAAAACCATGGAGTGCTTCACATATGTTAAGAAAATTTTGGCAGATTTTCAATCAATCAGCTTTCTTCAATTATATATATATTATTATATATA